>OU898284.1:75635914-76066252 GCA_918026665.1 Diabrotica balteata
AATTATGTACAGGTGTATGCAAATTAGGAAGCACATTCAAATTAGGGACAGCTGTATGCAAATTAGGGAGCACATTCAAATTAGGGCAGGTGTATGCAAATTAGGGACAGGTGTATGCAAATTAGGGAGCACATTCAAATTAGGGACAGCTGTATGCAAATTAGGGACAGGTGTATGCAAATTAGGGACAGGTGTATGCAAATTAGGCAGCACATTCAAATTAGGGCAGGTGTATGCAAATTAGGGAGCACATTCAAATTAGGGACAGGTGTTTGTAAATTAGGGAGCACATTCAAATTAGTGCAGGTGTATGCAAATTAGGGACAGGTGTATGCAAATTAGGGAGCACATTCAAATTAGGGACAGCTGTATGCAAATTAGGGAGCACATTCAAATTAGGGACAGGTGTATGTAAATTAGGGAGCACATTCAAATTAGGGCAGGTGTATGCAAATTAGGGAGCACATTCAAATTAGGGACAGCTGTATGCAAATTAGGGAGCACATTCAAATTAGGGACAGGTGTATGCAAATTAGGGACAGGTGTATGCAAATTAGGGACAGGTGTATGCAAATTAGGGCAGATGCTCCGTGCTCCTCTGCTCCTACGCTATTTCCTCCCTACTACTATAACACTTATTCACATATTACGGCTTCCCGGCTAATTGCGTAACTTGCAACGTGGAGAATCCTCTCCGAACTTTGAAATATAGATGCTAGCCCTACGAAAGTCGCTAAATCACTGTCGGTGTCGACTGGTCGACCCCTTAGCCCCGCTGGAATATTTTTTTGTTTATGCATTTTGAAAAGCCGGTCTATCGTTAAGTAGGCGCTGTGGGCGGGGATTAACATTCTCAGAAACAAGGCTATGTAGACTGGATTTATTTAGGTAACCGACGCGAAAATATTTATTTGATACGAAATAGAATTATTTGTTTGGATATATAATTATTTATTTGGAGATATAGTTCTCCAACATTCCCCCCGGCGTTAGAGCCTTGTATTCTAACCTACTCTTCTTTATCTTTCATAGGGAGAACCGAAATTTTAGTGATTGCCCTTGTAAATTGGCCATTGATGGTCTTTAACTTGACAACTCTGACTTTGCCATCTTGACCGGGCATTGTATCAACCACCCGCGCTAGAGGCCATTTTAGAGGAGGTACATCGTCCTCTTTCAGAAGAACTAAGTCATTGACTTTTATGTTATCCCTTGGTCGGGACCATTTTGGAGAGTTTTGTAGGTGGTTTAAGTAGTCAACAGACCACTTTTTCCAGAAACTTTGTTATACCTTTGCAATTTGCTGAAACATGGATAGTTTATTTTCCGGGATATTTTCTAAATTTTGCTTAGGATGCGCAGTCAGGCTGGAGCCTATTATAAAGTGTCCAGGACTGAGAAAAGTGTAATCAGAAGGGTCGCTGGATATGGCACAGATAGGCCTTGAATTTATCACAGCTTCAGTTTGAACCATGACAGTATAAAACTGTTCGAAAGTGAAAGAAGAAGAGCCTATTAGTCTACGCATATGATATTTAGCGCTTTTTACTGAAGCTTCCCAGATTCCAGCCCAAATTTTTTAATTGTGACAAGTCCTGTAGAAACTTGTTCCAATCGTTTAGAATATTTTTGTCCGAAATTTCTGTGTCACAGTGTATTTTTTGCAGATAGAGTTTCTGCATAAGCATTTTGCCTTTAAGAATAAAAGGATTGATGAGTCCCAGAGGGTCGAAACATTGTGCTAATGCAGACAGAATTTTTCTTTTTGTTACTGGTGGGCAGAAGTTATTTTCGGGGACGGAAATTGTTATTTGGTCTTCCGCAGGGTCCCATTTTAGGCCTAGAACCTTGCTAGAAGTAGAATCGAAATTTAGGTCATATTCCTGAATAGTATTTTTAGTATATTCTGAATTAATTTGTTGTAGGAATATGGATAAATTTGAATGAAATTTATGTAATGTAAAACCATGGCGGTTTAGAACAGAATTTAATTGCTGAAGTATTTCGAGCAATTCTTGAATATTATTTGACCCACATAAACCATCATCTACGTAGAATTGGGTTTCGAGAAAATGCGAGGCCAATGGGAATTGAATTTTATTTTTATTTGAAATCTCTTGCAAGACTCTCGTCGCAAGAAATGGGGCACTTTTAGTCCCGTATGTAACAGTATTAAGTTGAATACATTTTATAGATTCGTGGGGATTGTCCCTCCACAAAATATTTTGTAGAAAGCGTTGATCTTTGTTGATCCACATCTGTCGAAACATTTTTTGAATATCACAGGAAAATATGAATTTGTATTGCCTGAAACGAACTAGAATATCGAATAGATCAGGTTGCACCGGATACCCTTTTAATGAAATATCGTTCAGACTTTTTCCTGTAGAGCTTTTACAACTAGCATCCATGACGACACGCAAAGTTGTACTTTTATTTTGTTCGTTGATGACACACAATTGTGGAATAAAATATTTTTTGTCAGAATTTTCATTCACGAACGAAACAGGCACATATTCAGCATGCCCTGAAGAAATATGTGCCAATGAAGTTTTTGTACTCGACAAATAATTTTTTATCTTTTTGGAATTTATTTTCGAGCGAGAGAAAACGCCGTTTGGCTATAGAAAATGAATCACCCAGTAACTGGTGTTCTTGTGCATTTTTTAAAGGAATATCTACTACAAAGCGTCCAGTTTCAAGGATCTTTGTAGTAGTTTGAAATATTTGTTCGGCCAGCTCGTCAGCTTCCAGCCATGTTCCAAAATTTTGTGAGCAGCTCGTCCGTGCTACACGTAGAAAGTAGAGCAACCTCTCCAGAAACATTGTTTGCTACTGTAGGGGCCGTCAAGTGAGAAGCTATCACGCCGGCGATTAGGTACCCCAGATGCGAAGCCTGCAAAATTGAAAGCCTGGGGCCAAGAGGAATTATTTCTGAAATAATTAGGTCGTAGTACAAATCTGCCCCAACCAAAATGTCTATTTGACTGGGTTTGTGAAAGAAATCATCGGCGAGAAAAACGTCCCCTGGAATTTTTGTAAGAATGCGGAACTGTGAAAGATTGCAAGTAATATTTTCTAAGATAGCACATGAAATTTTGAAAGATTTTTTATTAAAGTTAGAATGCATTTTTATGTTGACCATATTTTTTGCAATAGAATTATTTTGGCCTATGCCAGAGATATTTAGAGAAATGTCATATGGCTTATAACCCAGCCTATCAGCGAGACACCGGGTACAAAAGCTATTCTGACTTCCTGTATCGAGTAACAATCGGGCCGTTAAAGGGTTCCCGTTTTTGTCGAAAATGGTGACTTTGGCCGTAGCTAGAAGTATGTTTGAATTTTTTACGGACAAAGCAGAAAATGAATTTGTAAGAGGTTCTTGCCCTTGAACCGAAGGACCTTGAAAATTTGAATTAGACGAATGTTCGCGTTTGTAATTGTTTGAAATTGTAGAAGTTGACGGACTTTCATTATTATGGGTCGTAGAAAAAGTATAATCTTTACCCGAAATGTGAAGAACAGTGTTATGGCGCTTTTTACATATGGTGCATCCATGTTTTGAGGAGCAGTTTTTAGAATAATGCCTACCTAGGCAGTTTACGCAGAGACCTTTTGAATTTACGAATTTTATCTTGTCATCATGCTGAATGCTTTTGAAAAATTGACATTTATAAATTTTATGTCCTTGTTTTTTGCAGTAAATACAATAAAAGTCAGAAACTAAATTATTTAAACTATTATTTTTATTTAAATCCTCTGATGCGTTATTACTGTATGCATGATGTGAAACTTTTACGTTCTTGGTTTGCCTAGGATTTGTATTTTCCAGGCTTTCCAGAACAATGCACCTTTTTTCTAGAAATTTAAGAAAAGCATCTAAATTTGGTACATCTGTATGATTTCGCTCAGTTTCAAAAAGTCTCCTTGTTGAAAAGTCTAATTTGCTTTCTAGCAGAAAAACTAAAATTATATCAATGAGCTCTGAACTTGAAAATTGCAAATTTTTCAACAGTTGCATATTTTTTGTTACAGTAGTTAGAAAATTTCTGAGAATCTGCGGTGAGCTGTTTTTCAGTGTAGGAATGTCTAGAATTTCTGTTAAATAAGAATTTATGATCGTGACCTTATTTTTATAGCGGTTTTTTAGAATATCTAAAGCAATTGAAAAATTTTCATTTGTGACTTTCAAAGAATCCACCAACTTTAGAGAATCACCCTGTAGATAACTTTTCAAGTAAAGAAATCTTTGGATGTCAGAAAGGGACTGATTTTTTATTATCAGTGTGTCGAATAGTTCGTAGAAGCTTTCAAAATCACTTACGTGTCCAGAAAATTTGTTTATACTGATTTCTGGGAGTTTTACGACCATTTGTTAATTGGCGCTCCCTGAATTAGTAATGTCTTGATAAACAAATCTACCATTGATCACATATCATCTATCAGACAAATATTAGAAAAAACGACGGAGTACGACATAGACTGCCATTACATCTTCGTAGACTTTAAGGCAGCGTACGATACTATTGGCAGGTCCCAATTATATTCGGCGATGATCGAATTAGGAATACCAAAAGATTTGGTAGAATTAATTAAAATGACAATGATGAACGTCGAATGTAAAGTGCGCGTACAAGGGGATGTTTCAAAACCATTTAAAACCAACAAAGGACTACGCCAGGGAGATACGCTATCGTGCACGCTGTTCAACCTAGCGTTAGAAAAAGTTATGAGAGATTCGGGAATAAACTTAAAAGGTACGATATATACCCGTAGTATACAAATAATGGCATACGCTGATGATATCGTCATAATTGGACGAACCCAAAATGAAGCAGTGGAGGCTTTCACACGTATCAAAAATGCCGCAGAAAACATCGGACTTCTGATTAACATCCAGAAAACTAAATATATGCTGGCCATATCAAGAATTCAACAAAATAACTTAGAGGTGCAACACGAAACGATAGAAATGGTAGAAGAATTCTGCTACTTAGGATCACTGGTAGACTACAAAAATAACACATCCAACGAGATAAAAAAAAAGAATATGCGTGGCTAACCGCTGTTATTTCGGCCTGGGCCCTCAACTAAGAGCGAGAAGTATGTCAATAGCAACAAAGTGCAAACTTTATAAAACAATAATACGCCCAGTGCTCACATACGGATCGGAAACATGTACAATGACGACCCGAGATGAAGAGTTACTACGAGTCTTTGAAAGAAAAGTATTGAGGACCATATTTGGCGGAGTAAATGAACAGATGTCTGTGGAGAAGGCGATATAACTTTGAACTCTATATAATTTTTGAAGATGCAGATATTGTGAAGACCATCAAAATAAACTGCCTAAGGTGGGTGGGCACGTTATGCGGATGGATGAGAGTGATCCCACTAAAATAACTATGCTAAACAGGCCGGTCGGAAGAAGAAGAAGGGGGCGACCTAAACTCAGATATCTGGACGATGTACAGGAAGATCTGAGGGAGATTGGAGTGAGGGGCTGGAGAAGACAGACACTCGATAGGGAAGGATGGAATAATGTTTTGAAGCAGGCCAAGGCTCACGAAGGGCTGTAGCGCCAACTGATGATGTATTAGTAATGTCCAATGATTTAATTGTGTTTTGAAGTTTTGCAAGAGTCGCGAAATAATTTTCTTCAAATAAGGCATGTTCACATGCTTGAGAATCGTCCAGGAATTCAATTTCATCCTGTACGCTATTGAAGTCAGAAAAAAGGTCTTTTAACCTTTCTTCTCGTGTTTTGAATGAGAAAATATCTTTTTCTGAGTCGTGGTTTATTTCTAGCCACGCTTGAATTCTAGCAACTGAATCTAGAATAGAATGCTTCTTTTTTGTTAATTTATTTAAAACTTTATTGCTCATTGTAATAACTTTAATTTGTTTATTTTTGAATGAAATAATTTCTTTTTGAATGAAATAATTTCTTTTTGAATTAATTAATTCTGAATGATTAATTTTGAATTTATAATATAACAAGCATGCAATAGGCTAAACAAAAATTTAACTGAATAGTTCTTTTCTGAAATAACTTTGAATTTATATAGAAAAGTTTGGTTTTGTACGTCACCCCTGGGTTCTTGGTACTTGAATGTGGGCTGCTTCTTCCTCTCTGGAATCTGGAATCAGCTAGTCCTGGAACTGCATTTCTTGAAATTGTCCTGGTTTTTTAAACTAACATTTTTTTGTTCATTGAATGTTTATTTGTCCGTAGAATAAATAACGCACTTACTATGTCTCTAGAAATTATTGTCTATCGACGAGAATATCCGAAATACGCGAAACTTTTAATGTCTTTTTGAATGCGTAGAATGAAGAAGAAACTTGTATTGAGTGTTTTTAGGCCAGAAAGTAGTAGGATCAGAATAGCTCAATAAACTAAGTTTGAACTCAAAATAAACAATCATAACAATATATATATATATATATATATATATAATATATAATATATATATATATATATATATATATATATATATATTGATAAAGTAGTATTTTATTACTTTTATTTTTTATTTATAATAAATGTAATTTTTATAATATGTGGTTCGTTGTTTAATTTAATATACCTCGGCTAGCTCAATTATGTGTTCGTTCTAAGCAATCTGTCACTGTGTGACGTCGACTCTGTAGTCTCCTGGTAGAGTTCAAAAAAAAATTAAAACAAAATTTATTTTAGACCTTTGATAAATTAACCCAAATGAAGCACGTTATTTATTATTATTGAACAAATTTAATATAAACAATAAAATTCGTCTGCAACTTCGGTTGCCTTTAAAAATTTACAAAAATAGGAATCGTTTAAGTCTTAACGTGGTTTAGTGACGTGACAGTAAAAATGTATTACAAAATGTGGAGACTCTCTACAAGTACCTAAAAACTAAATAAATATTGCAACTGTATAAAGTGTTTAAATGAACTATAAAGAAAAAGAAAATGAACACTTTATTCCGCTGACTATTCAAATATAATCAAAATTTCAAATGATCCCCAAAATTATTGTCCAACCTCACTTTAAAACAGTTCTGATTTCTTTAAAGGAAACTAACTACTCAAAAATAATCGGTGAAACTGGAATATCAATCCTCTCTTCTCAAGTTAAGGTACGTACTATTCTATTTTTAATTTAATGATCATTAATAATTTCAATTTTTAAGGCCTATCGCAATTATGTTAATTCATGAATTTTAATTTTCTCAATTTAAATGACATTTCTATACTCCAATATAATTTATAAGTGAAATTGTTTCTCTTACTCTCTGGAACAAATTTCTGGATATCTCTGCTGTGGAAACTGTGGAAAAACTAAATTCTAATTAGACGAGTTAAAAAACACTCCCGACCTATTCCACAGTTGTAGGGCTCTCCTTCGTCCAAAAAAACCTCGTCGGCGTCCTCTCCAAAAACCAATTCCGTTATTATCCGTTGCTAACAGCAACCAACGTTCTTTTTTTTTCTGTCTTCTATTTAAATATTTTAAACCATAAAACTGTCCTGTTTTGACATATTTGTCAAGCCACATTACTTTCTCATAATCACTTTAATCACATATAATTTGGGAATTTAAAAAAAAATGTTTAGATATAAAACTTATTCTATTACAATACTAATTTATTCTTTTCATCTCCACATCATTGTAATTTCTTATTTAACAAAACTCCTATTAATTTAGCTCCCACAGACTGTCAAATAAACTGTCAAGCAGTTTATTTTCTGACGTTTATTAAAATTTCTGTTTAAATATTTTTTTAAAATTCTTCTTTTTTGTTCTTTTTAAGGTTTAGACGATTCACCTCTACACTAGGCAACTATACTATTCAGAAATTATTAACACTATACCAGGTAAGTCAAAATTAATTTATTTAACAATTTACTAATCTTTTTCTCTCTTTTATTTCAGAGTCGAACCCACATTGTGATGGCTTCATGAAATTCATAAACAACAAACTCATATAAAAATCCATTAAAGTTGTATATATTTTAACATATTGAAATCATTTCAATATATATATATATATATATATATATATATATATATATATATATATATTGTCATACTTTTTCTTTTCCAACCAAAGAAAAATAAATAAAAAAATCCATCGAAATAAAATTTCAAGATATCAATATAAACAAATTGTATATAGTAATTTAAGATAAGATTTAGTGTAGATAAGAATAGAAATTTGTTTGGCCTTTTTCCGTTTCAAACAAAATTATCAAAAAACCTTTGTTTAGAATTAGAAGACATTTTACCTGTAAGTTAATCTTTTCATTGTTTGTATAGTCGAGTATTAAATGACCATATTTTAATCTTTTGAAATATGTATAAATGATGTATTGAAAAAAAAACCAATTTTAAAGTAAGCTATTTAGTTTTCTCTGAAACCGAAATTAGGCTTTTCCAAAATCATGGTAAACACAATTTAAGCTTTTTGATTGGACGGTCGTTTTTAAATGGGAATTTGGTGAGTCGATCATGAGAGAGGAGAAATTAGTCATATTTTGGTCATCGAAAGGAAACAGTCGTTTGTCTCAAGATAGGGTGTGGTTCGTGAGTTTGGATACCGGCGTAACGAAAAGAAGTGAATAGTTTGAAGAAGGAGATAACAAGTGAATTAAAAGAGGTCCTTGTATCTACCGTGGGCATTTTATAAAGTATATGTGAAAGTATTCTTACGGCAGCAAGTTGACAAAAGGAGGTCCTGGTGTCACAAATAAGTAGCGGAGTTTGGAGAAGTGAATCAGGTGTTTTTTGTGTAGTCTGAAGGAGGTTTGCAGAGACGTAAAGAAGGAGCCGAGGTGCCAAAGAGGGGAGATCACATATTTGAGGAGACTGGACTGTTCTGGGTATGTTCCAACATACAACTCAAGAAGAAAATAAACTGTAAGTGTTTGTACAATTGAATTGTATATCTGTGAAGGATCGTTTCGACATCATGGTCATTATCATTAAAATTTAAGAACTGAGGTTTTGTTAGGCTAATCAAAAATTTAAAGTTTTGTGGTTTTTTTTTTCAAGTAAAGAAAATTTTAAGTAAAATTGGTTTTTCACGTAATATAAATGTATGTAGCTTTATAATCTTATTATCATAATAATTTGATTTATTTTCTTGTATGCTGATTGATAAGATAACGACAAAATTTAATAATTGTTTTATTCGTTCATATAAAATAAAGAAACGTAAATCTTTGTAATATAATATATTTGTATTCCTATCCTTTTCTTCTCTATCCCGATAAAAGACAACTAGAAAATCTTTTTAATCCATCGAACACAGGTAATATAAGGATTATTTTACTTTTGATAACAAATAAGTTATAATTCTTTTTTATTGGCTCAATAAACTAAGTTTGAACTTAAAATAAACAATCATAACAATATATTAAATGTTTTTAATGTAGTTATTACTACATTATGTAGTTATTACTACAAAGATGAGAATGATCAAGTAAAGGGTATAGAATACATCCTACGACATCAAAAGAGTTATTTCTATATCTGTACCGTGGAGGTAAACAGCCGTAACTCCAATTTTTGCCGAAATGGAGTTAAGACCACGCTCTTGTTGTTAGATTTTCATAGCATTTGGTGAAAAAGAATCGTACAACTAGCATTATTAGTTACCTAGATACGGCGTTTAGAAACAACCGCAACTCCATTAATCAGTTGAGGTAAAAAGTAGTATATCCATAGATACGAGTAGATATTCTATACCATTCCTGGTGCAATTTGTGGTGGGAGAAACCGGTTAAACCGGTTATTTGACCAACCTTTAACCCTTGACCTTTAACCCTTAATCTTTGACACTTGATCTTTGATCCTTAACCTTTAACACTTGATATTTCACCCTTAATTTTTAACCCTGGACCTTTAACCTTTAAACTTAACATTCTTCCGGTTTGTGACCAGTTTTGGTAAGAGATACCAATTAGACCAGTTATTCCAGTTTACCATTATTCCGGCTATACTAAATTATTTCGGTTTGTGAAGTACCCTGTGCCACCTACACCTTAATTACTACAAGTAAAACTTGTAAACTATAATATACAGTATTGTGGTTACATTACTAAAATCAGCAGGATAATATATGTTCTCTATTGTAATAATTGCATAATGTGAGGACAATCTACGTATACCTCATATAAATTACAATTTTTTTTTAAACTTAAGTAGCATTTATTTAAACGGTGACGTTTCCTATTCCACCTTGTATAACCTGCAAAATATGTATGTGTATTCAAATACTTAATAATAATTCTAATAATACCTTTTTAATTTTAGTATCAGTTATTCCGGTTTGTGACAATGTTCCACCTTGTATCATCTGAAATTGATTTATGCTTAAATCAAATATTAAATAGTAAAATATTTTAACTAAAAACCTTTGAGCCGCCTCTGAATAAAATGTATGGTAGTAGAATGATATTTATTTACGCTTCAGGCAAAGCATATTAACATATTTGTTTTAACGCTTCCACATTTTTTAACTACAGTAGTGTATATATATTATATAAGTTATATAAATATATATATATATATATATATATATATATACAGTGGTGAGTGCTTTATCGCCTGGCTTTTTAACGTAAGAGATAGAAAACACAGTTACCTTGTGAAATAAAAAGAGATGAAACTCGTAAAGGTGGAAATAATCGATAGAAACCTATAATTTACATTACATTACATTACCACCGTCGATAGTCTCACACCTTTAGACGTTATTATAGTATTAGAAGTGTTTAAAGTCGCTTTAAAACCCGGCAAAATAGCGGAAAGGATAGAAGATGGATTTTGTGAGAAAGAATGAGATAAAGCTAGTTCTTAGACGTGGCTATTTGACTTCAGTCATAATTATACGGATGACCGCGAAAATATTTTATTTTCATAATTTCTGATGTAAGAATAAATGATTGAATAAATTAGAATTAAAGTAAAAAACATTAATTAGTAGCGATTTTAAATTATAAATCTTTAAGTTTATTCAATAATAAAAATAAATCAACTCAAATATTTGACTAAACTAAAGGTAGGTATGTTCTATCCGAAAACATTAATTGTATGTGGAGTTGGTGTAAATATTAGACACGTGGTCTATTGACAAGAAGATTGGGGTTCAATTCCCACCAAGGATAAAATTTTTGTTTTACTCAATCAAAAAATAATAGAAAATATTATACATATTAGGTAACAAGTTTTCAAAAACTCATTATTTACAATTTATTCTTATTCCAATGTTGTAAAACATATTAGACATATTATGTCAGTCGTTACTAGTATTAGAAGTGTTTAAAGTTACACATAAATATCTTTTTAAATTTGAATTATTTTGTATTTCCGTATTGTATTAAATGTTTAGTGATTCAAATCAAAACGATCTCTGCATAATTTCAAATTATTAAAAAAAAAAGAAAACCACATATGGGTTTTGAACTCTAATCGTCTGCGTCGCAGTGTCGAATTCTTACCACTAACCCACAAAGGACTGATGTTTATTTCCGTGACAAGAGTGTATGAAACTCCTCAAATCATAGAAATTATTTTTGGTTATTAATTTAAAACTTTAGATTAAATATTCACTAATAATTAATTTATTGTATTCACATTTTTGCTTTTAATTGTGGTCAATCATTTTTTACTTTATGCAAATTTAAAAAAATGTCATTGAAATACGTTACACATACGACGTCACAAATAATAATTATGACCGAGGTGATTTAGCTGAACTAACGTCTAAAGGTGTGAGACTATCGATAGTGTTAATGCAATGTAATGTAAATTATAGGTTTCTATCGATTATTTCCCACCTCTACGAGTTTCATCTCTTTTTATTTCACAAGGTAAACTGTGTTTTCTATCTCTTACGTTAAAAAGCCGGTTGATAAAGCACTCACCACTGTATATATATAATATAATAGTATATATATATATATATATAATATATATATATATATATAATATTATATATATATAATATTGTAATAGTTTTTGTTTTTATTATTTTTATGTTTTATTGTTAATAAATATAATTTTAATTGAATTGAATGTGAATTTTAAAAAGTATGAAGTTCGTTGTTAATATACTATACCTCGGCTAGCTCAATTATTTGTTCTAAGCAATCTGTCACTGTGTGACGTCAACTCTGAAGTCCTCCTGGTAGAGTTCAAAAAGAAATTAAACCAAAATTTACTTTATATTTTTGATAAATTAACCCAAATGAAGCACGTTATTTATTAATATTGAACAAATTTAATATAAACAATAAAATTCGTCTGCAACTTGGGTTCCTTTAAAAATTTACAAAAAATAGGAATCGTTGTAAACCTTAATGTGTCGTGAAAATAGAATTTGATTACAAAATGTGGAAACTCTCTACAATTACCTTAAATCTAAAATGACTATTGCAACTTTAATAAAGTGTTTAAAATGAAATATAAAGAAAAGAAAACTGAACACTTTATGCCGCTGACTTATAACTAAGCATTAAAATATAATCAAAATTTCAAATGATCCCCAAAATTATTATCCAAACTCACTTTCAAACAGTTTCTGATTTTTTTTTTAAAGAAAAC
The DNA here is from genome assembly GCA_918026665.1 of Diabrotica balteata. Taxonomy (NCBI): domain Eukaryota; kingdom Metazoa; phylum Arthropoda; class Insecta; order Coleoptera; family Chrysomelidae; genus Diabrotica; species Diabrotica balteata. The sequence goes on from OU898284.1 coordinate 75,648,513, forward strand.
TAACTACTCGCAAAATAATCGGTGATACCTGGAATATCTATCCTCTCTTCGGAAGTTAAAGGTACGTACTATTATATTTTTATTTTAATGATCATTAATATTTCAATTTTTAAGGCCTATCGCAATTAGTTAATTCATGAATTTTTTACCTTTTTCAATCTAAATGACATTTCTGCACTCCAATTATAATTTATAAGTCAAAATTTCTCTTACTCTCTGAACAAATTCTGGATATCTCTATTTTGAAAATGTGGAAAAACTAAATTATAATTAAACGATTTTTAAAGCACTCCCGGACTATTCCACCTTTTTAGGGCTCTTCCTCCTAAAATTTTCGTCGCCATCCAACAACCTATTCTTCCTTGTTCACCGCCATAGCTAGCACCCAACCACCAAAAATATTCGTTGCTAACAGCAACCCCCTTTCTTTTTTCCATTCCGTCTTCTATTTTATTCAACCATAAAACTGTCCTGTTTTGACATATTTGTCAAACCACATTAATTTCTCATAAGCACTTTAATCACATCTAATTTGGGAATTTATAAAAAAAAATTCAGATATAAAACTTAACAATACTAATATAATTTATTCTTTTCATCTCCACATCATTGTAATTTATTTAACAAAACCCCTATTAATTTAGTTCCCACAGACTTTTGACAGTTTATTTTTCTGACGTTTATTTTTGAAATTTCTATGTTTAAATAATTTTTTAAGAATTCTTCTTTTTTTATTCCTTTTAAGGTTTAGACGATTCACCTATACACTAGGCAACTATACTATTCAGAAATTATTAACACTATACCAGGTAAGTCAAAATTAATTTATTTAGCAATTTACTAATCTTTTCTCCCTTTTATTTCAGAGTCGACCCCACATTGTGATGGCTTCATGAAATTCATGAACAACAAACTCATATAAAAATCCCTTTAAGTTATATCCTCTTTGACCTATTGAAATCATTTCAACTTCCCCCCAATTTGGATTTTGTTCAGTGCTAACTATCAGCACTTACTAAATCTAAATTCTTACCGATAAACTTAAACATTTTATTAATATTAACATAACAATAAACTGACTTTTATTAATAAGCATATCTCTTGAATATTTTTTTTTTAATAATTTACTCTATGAAAAATACAGACTTCTCCAAACAAAATCTACAAATCTTTCACTAATTATATCAACTTCAGAATCAAATTTCCAAGTACTTTCCCAATTTCATTACTTCTTTTCCTGTACTATTTATTCTCGTACTAATTTCGTAGAAATTCTTATAATTGATGTTCCCCTCTTTATTTTATGTTTTTATTTATTTATTTATTTCCGCATATACTATTTCAGTATCTTTATTCATTGCCGCATTATTATTTATTCTTTTTATATCCCCATAATAATATTCATTTCATCATCTCTACATACAACTCTCTATATTTCATATTTCAATATTTCATATAATTCTATTTTTCATCTTATTTTCGCATATACTATTTATCATTATAATATTCCCTATTTCCCAATTTCTACAAAATATCGATTTGTCCATAGTACTTTGCTTATTTATTTATACTTGTAACTCCTATAAATCTACTTGAAAATAAATCAACCTTTTTTGTTTATATAAATTTATCATTATTCTGTACATTTGTTCCTAATAAATTATTTAATTATCAAATTTATCTCAAGATATGCTTATTTAATTAATTATCCTTCTATTTACAAAACTTATATCTTATAATACCAAATTCGTGTCATAATATTGCATTATTTAAATTATTTACAATGTTTTTGTTGATTAGAGTTACTTCTGAACCTGTATCTATAATAATAACTTGTATACTGAATCTTGTATGTTACCCTTCAATAAACTTTAAAGTATTAGTGTTATTGTTTTTATTTAATTCCCCAGTAATCTCTAATAAACTCCCTTGGATGTTCATACTTTGATAAGTAGACAATATTATGCACATAGGAGCGGTCTAAGCAAAATTTCTCCCTTCTGCATCAACACTTGCTTCCCCCCTATTCTCCTCTGTTCTAACTACATTCACCTGTCTTCTCTCCTCATTTTCCCCCCTATTATATCTTGGATTCCCTTCTCTGTAAACTTCCCTATTTCTCGTCTCCTGTGGATAATTTCCCTGTTCGTCTCAATTATTGCCTCTGTCATTCCTTGTCTCCAGTTATTCTCTCTATCATTGTTTGGATTCCCCTTGTCTACGTTCCCAGTTATATCGTCCGATATCTCTCCTGACATTGTTCAAATTCTCTCCCCTATTTGTAAAATCCCTGCTTCTATTTTGTCTCTCAAATTCTCTTTCCCTATAATTATTCCCTCGATTCACATATCCCTGTCTATTTGTTGTGTTATTCCTATATGTCACTTGCTCTTGTCCATTTCGATTTCTGCGTCCCTACACTCCTCTCAATCCTCTGAAGATATCCTGTCCAAACTTTCCATCGTCTTTATATTGTGGAGAGCTATTGTTTTCTGCCATGTTATGGTTATATTGCCTGGCAATGTATAGGACAATCTCCTCTTCTCGCATAGCCGGTTCTAAATATTGTGCTGTCTGGAATAACTGCATTGCGTACAGATTGTAGTTGGTACTTTTTTCATAATTGAATTTCCCAAAATACAACCGCCCCTGAAACTAGCCTGTTGGTTTTCTCCCCAAAAATAGTTAATAAACTTGGCCTCAAATTCCTGCACATTATTTATGGGAATTTTCATTATTGCAAAACCATAATAATGGCATGCCCACTAACATGTTTCGAATATTCAATTTCATTTCTATTGGATCCCTTACATTCTTTACCTTATTTTTGATGATATCTACAAATATTCTAGGATGTAAGTGATTCAGGTTTCCATCAAACTTTATTCCCCCATCATTATAACTCGCACCACAGTACTCACTACTCTTGTTTGTCCTAGATTTGATTCAAACGCTGAATCTCCTCACTTGCATTTTTAAATTTCTCTCTCAATTCCTCAACTTGTCCCTGTAAATACTCTATCTCCTCCTTTTCCGCCTGATATTTGCATGCATACCCATTTCCAGTTCCAAATTCTGCAATCCCTTCTTTATATTATTTTTTTATAATGGTAATTTTTTCCTCATAATCCTGAGTTTGCCTTTTAACACTTTCTAACCTCCCTAACAATCTCTTTATTCTGCTTATTAACTTCTTTGTTTATTTCCATTGGTAAATTCTCTTTAATGGCTGTCCCAACTCTACAAATCTGCTCCCAATTTCCTGTCCTATTTCCGCTCTAATTATGGCCTTTTCTCTGGATATCTCCTCCTGTACATTCCTCTTAAAATTCTCACTTTCTCCTCTGACCTGTTCTACTTTCTCTTCTAAACCTTGGGTAATTTGTAGCATCTCTTCCCTGACTATCTTCACTTCTTCTTTGATTTCTTCCCTCATTTTAATTAACTCGTCCCTAAGTTCTCCTTTAATATTATTTTCCATTTTGTTCATATCCCCCCTAATATTGTTAATATTACTATCCATTTTGTGCATATCTCCCCTAATATTATGATCCATCTGTTGTAACATCCGCATTATTTGCCTCATATCCATCTGTGTCATCCCTGACTCTCCAACATCTCCTTCCCTACGTCTCTCCTCCTGCACTCTACATTCATCCACACTTTCATCACGTCTATCTCTCACTGGTCTCATCCAACTCCTCTCTCAAACTATCTGTTAGACTTCCCTCTCTATCACCTTGTCCTGCTTCTTGTCTGCCTTGCTCTAAATATTGTACTACAAATTCTCCTGATCCTCCTCTGCTTTCTTCATCTACCTGTATACCCTGTTCCTGTTCTAACACCTGTTCTCCTTCACTCTCTTTTCGGTACGATTTTCTTTTCCATTTCTTAAAGTCATTCGGTCTGCCATTTTATCCTAATCTCTATTTATTCTCAAATTTAACTTTAACTACCCCAGAATCTCTACAACTCTAATCACACCAATTTGTTTTTATTTTAATCTGTGTATTATTTAATAAATCTGCTTAAAAAAAAACACCCTTATTTCTGTTTTCCCAGAGGCTCCACGTTGTTAGCGCCAATTGTAATAGTTTTGTTTTTATTATTTTTATGTTTTATTGTTAATAAATATAATTTTAATTGAATTGAAGTGAATTTTAAAAGTATGTAGTTCGTTGTTAATATACTATACCTCGGCTAGCTCAATTATTTGTTCTAAAGCAATCTGTCACTGTGTGGACGTCAACTCTGTAGTCTCCTGGTAGAGTTCAAAAAGAAATTAAACCAAAATTTACTTTATATTTTTGATAAATTAACCCCAAATGAAGCACGTTATTTATTAATATTGAACAAATTTAATATAAACAATAAAATTTCGTCTGCAACTTGGGTTGCCTTTAAAATTTACAAAAATAGGAATCGTGTAAACCTTAATGTGTCGTGAAAATAGAATTTGATTACAAAATGTGGAAACTCTCTACAATTACCTTAAAATCTAAATGACTATTGCAACTTATAAGTGTTTAAATGAAATATAAAGAAAAGAAAACTGAACACTTTATGCCGCTGACTTATAACTAGCATTAAAATATAATCAAAATTTCAAATGATCCCCAAAATTATTATCCAAACTCACTTTCAAACATTCTTGATTTTTTTTTTAAAGAAAACTAACTACTCGCAAAATAATCGGTGATACTGGAATATCTATCCTCTCTTCGGAAGTTAAAGGTACGTACTATATTATATTTATTTTAATGATCATTAATATTTTCAATTTTTAAGGCCTATCGCAATTAGTTAATTCATGAATTATTTACTTTTTCAATCTAAATGACATTTCTGCACTCCAATTATAATTTATAAAGTCAAAATTTCTCTTACTCTCTGGAACAAATTCTGGATATCTCTATTTGAAAATGTGGAAAAACTAAATTATAATTAAACGATTTTAAAGCACTCCCGGACTATTCCACCTTTTTAGGGCTCTTCCTCCCAAAATTTTCGTCGCCTCCAACAACCTATTCTTCCTTGTTCACCCGCCATAGCTAGCACCAACCACCAAAAATTATTCGTTGCTAACAGCAACCCCCTTTTCTTTTCATTCCGTCTTCTATTTTATTCAACCATAAAACTGTCCTGTTTTGGACATATTTGTCAAACCACATTAATTTCTCATAAGCACTTTAATCACATCTAATTTGGGAATTTATAAAAAAAAAATTCAGATATAAAACTTAACAATACTAATATAATTTATTCTTTTCATCTCCACATCATTGTAATTTATTTAACAAAACCCCTATTAATTTAGTTCCCACAGACTTTTGACAGTTTATTTTTCTGACGTTTATTTTTGAAATTTCTATGTTTAAATAATTTTTTTAAGAATTCTTCTTTTTTATTCCTTTTAAAGGTTTAGACGATTCACCTATACACTAGGCAACTATACTATTCAGAAATTATTAACACTATACCAGGTAAGTCAAAATTAATTTATTTAGCAATTTACTAATCTTTTCTCCCTTTTATTTCAGAGTCGACCCCACATTGTGATGGCTTCATGAAATTCATGAACAACAAACTCATATAAAAATCCCTTTAAGTTATATCCTCTTTGACCTATTGAAATCATTTCAATATATATATATATATATATATATATATATATATATATATAATATATATATATATATATATATATATATATATATATATAAACTCATACGATTTCTTTAATCAATATGATTTTAATAATGTGTTGAAACTATTTTCTTGTGGCATCTTGATGTAGTTTCGGCTGATTGCTTTTCTCAAGTGATGTATTTTTGGCATGCGTTTACACTTTATAGTCTTTAATGAGATAGGTTGAGGAGGGGAAAACTGTTTGTCTCAAGTTGGTTATTCAGAATTATATCTGTGTTTTTTAAATTTGTTGATTTCCATAGATTCTAACAAATATAGCTTAAGGCCTTTATTTTGAATGTGAAGAATGTTAAATTCGTCAGTAAAAGAATGATTAGGATCTACATACCAACTTCACCTTCTAGATCATAATCATTCTTTTAATACCGAATTTAACATTCTTCACATTCAAAATAAAGGCCTTAAGCTATCTTTGTTAGAATCTATGGAAATCAACAAATTAAAAAACACAGATATAATTCTAAATGACCAACTTGAGACAAACAGTTCTCTCCTCCTCAACCTATTTCATTAAGGACTATAAAGTGTAAACGCATGCCAAAAATAGATCACTTGAGAAAGACAATCAGCCGAAACAGCTGTAGTGATAAGAGTTTAAAATAAATTTTGTGGAAGTTTTCAGTATTTTACTGTAACTTTAACTTTTGTACACTGTTTGTTATCAATATAAATGAGTAGTGACCGATATTAAAAACTTATTAACTCCGCACAAAGAGTCTCTTTAATAGCTACAGTTTTTAATTTACAAATCTGATTCGAATTATATCCGAAAAGTAATAGTAAATATGTAAAATTTAAATTTTTAATGAAAAATTAAAGTTAACCCATTACTTATGATGTCAAAAAAGCAGCCTTCACGAAGACTAAAGTACTAATCTAATGAGACCACCGCAATCGGGCATACCCTGAGTAATGATTAGTTAAGTAATCATCTAATTCTTTAATCACCCGTTCAATATGATTTTGTCAAATCGGTCCCTTTGAGGACCAACTAATCTCATTAATTCTATAAATATTGAGGGCAGATCTAAAGATAAAGAAACTTTACTTTACTTAAACTTGTTAGATACACCTAGGAGTTTAATACAAATGTGACGTATTTCTAGTGCAGATAAAACCACATGATAAATAGGGAAATGCTATTTTTGCTGGCAATAAAAGCAAAGAAAAACTCAAAGTGAGAGAGATAAAAACCAGTCAGCTAAGGGAACCTTTCAACAATGTTGAGTTTGGATCCACCATTTATGTATATATAACGAAAAATAATACGACTCCAAACATTGAGGATCTGAGCACAAACTTAATTACGAAATTTGGAAGAAAAACACTATAATTGCTTCTCCGGATGATAAACAGCAAGCTGTATTCAAACTATGCAGATAACCAAAGTGTACAGACAAGCCTAAGTTGTTGCCTTGCTTAAATTTGCCAAAATCTCCAATTAACACAAAAACTGTCGGCAATATCTTTATTTTGTCAGCTAGTCAAAATACTTACAAATAGTCCTTTATATAATATTACCGTTAATAGAGGAAGAACTCAAATTGAAATGTTAAGACGCGAATATCATGTACGTCACAAATACTATATCTTACCCAATACAGCGCAGACAGCTACGTAAGATATCATAGAGATATTATAAAGATAAATAGAAGATAAAATATTCAGAAGTATGTAATATTGGTAAACTGGTATATTCTTCTTATATAAATTAAGCATTTTTCCCTGTTTTGTGCACTACTACCAATTTTTACATAAAAATATCTATTTTTGCACTTAAATATTTATTTTAAGATAACCCATCCAGAATTATATGTAGTACACAGATAAAACCAGAAATAAAATAATAAAGAAGCTATATACAAGATATCGTAAAACAATGGATTAACTAAAAGTTCTTATTAATCGTATTCTTAAATAAAACCTAAAAAGACATACTCATGTTAACAAAATACATTAGTAAATTTTCGCATATGAAAAAATACATCCAACTTGGTAATGAAATCCTTTTGTATTTATAAAGCTATTTTTAGAATAGCACGTACCTACTAAAAACAGGTATTTGGTATTATACATATCTATTGCATATTGTCATGATGATCGCCAACATTCGTAACGGATAGGCACATCAAGAAGAAGAAGAAGATTACATAATGTAAGGCATATGAATGTTAACAAAAATAAGGAGTCCGTATGAACCGTTTAAAATATATAAAATGTATATATCAAGAACGCTGGCTTAATTGCATAGTTGCCAAACTATCAGAGCTTACTTAAACCGATATACTTATGGTTCCAATATACAGTGAAAAAGATCTGAACGACCCCTATAATATATACACGTGAACTAAGCGAAATACATTTATGATACAGGGGTACTTATTAGCTCCAAAATTTTTTTAAGAATTATTAAACTATACATCTTAACGAATCGACAGAGCCAATATTATGGAATGGACAAGTGGGCTCCGTATATCGGTGTCCACTTGATCACGGAGCTCATTTGAACCTGAATTTTAACATGGGCGGAGTTCAATTTATGCCGTATATATATATATATATATATATATATATATATATATATATATATATATATTATATATATATATAGTATATATATATATATATATTTATATATATATATATATATATATATATATATATATATTATATATATATATATATATATATATATATATATATATATATAAACTCATAGGATTTCTTTAATCAATATGATTTTAATAATGTGTTGAAACAATTTTCTTGTGGCATCTTGATGTAGTTAACTATTTTAAATAAAATTGTGACTTATTTTCCATTTAAATAGTTAACTACAATATGATTCTAACCATTAAAACCACTTTGCACGATTACTACTTAACAAATAAAAGAAAGGCGTAGAAGAATAAATTTATTTTTAAAACTTAGAAACTAATACAACTTATAACTATTTCTTAAATGAATAAAAAAATTTATTCATGTCTTCTTTCATGTTACTTATATTTTTTTCTGATCTATTTTTTCTTTGTATGTTTTCACTTACTTCCATCTCCAATTTTTTCCCTTTTTTCAAAATTTCCTCATACTCTTGTTGATACGTTTTTAATTTATCCCTTAATAAGCAAAAGGATTGAAACTGTCCATATATTACTGCGTACTTTTCTTCCAAACTTTTGTAAAATTCATCAATTCGTTGAGGAGTCCAATTTGTTTTTGTTGTTAGGGGAATCGCTGAAGAATCTAAAGAGGAAGAACCTGAAGGGGCGTCTGAAGAGGAAGATGTAATTTCTAAGTCGTTGATTGGATTGAATAGATCTTGAAAAACATCCTCGGAGTCGGGGTTAAGTCAATCTAAAACAAAAAAGTATATTAGAATTAGTTGTAAAATAGCATCGAAAGATAAAGTGTTTAAAACAAATTAATAAAGTACCCAAATAATAATACATAGATTTTAAGTGAGATCAAAATATCATTAAAACAATAAATCCAATATATATAAAAAAAATGTTTTAAACAGTTTAAATTTCTAAACATATTTTAAGCAAGTTAGAAAACAATATTCAAACAATAAGTACAAAATAAAAAATACAAAATGTTTCCAAACAATTTAAACTTTTGAATAGATTAGCAAAAGAATTAATTAGAAAATAGTATCGAAGAATATAATGTTTAAAACAATTTAATATAGCATCCAAATAATAATACATAGATTTTAAGTGAGATAAAACAAAATAAAAGTACTTACAGATTTTTTCGGTTCTTCAACGATGGGCTTTAAATTTGGTAAAGGTTTTTCTGTTCTTGGTTTTTTCACTTCAATGTTTTGTTGTATTTTAATGTTCTTAATCATTTTCACGAAATTTTCTTTAAAGACTGATAGTATAAAAGGCACATCTCCAATATATACACCTAGCCACAAACTAGTTTTCAAAGAGAACCAGTATATTAAGTGAAAACCAATTTTACTTAAACTTTCCTTTACTTGAAACAAGAAAAAAAAAACAAAACAAAAACTTTAAACTTTTGATTAGTCAAACCGAACTCAATTCTCAAATTTGAATGATGTCAACGATGAATAACCATGATGTCAACATAGATCCTTCACAAATACCAATTTCAATTGTTCAAACACTTACAGCTTTTTTCCTTATTGAATTGTATGTTGGAACATACCCAGAAAAGCCCATTGATGTGATCTCTCCTTTTTAGCAACTCGGCTCCTTCCTAACGTCTCTGCAAACCTCCTGCAATACCCAAAAAACACCTGATTCACTTCTCCAAAAAACTCGGCTACTTATTTACGACACAAGGACCTCCTTTTGTCAACTTGATGCCGTAAAAATTACTTTCATATATAATTCACAAAATGCCCACGCTAGATACACGGACCTCTTTTATTCCTTCTTATCTCCCTCTGCAACACTATTCACTTCTTTTCACAATGCCGGTATCCAAATTCACGAACCACACCCTATCTTGAGACAAACGACTGTTTTCTTCGATGGCCAAATTATAACTAACTTCTCCGCTCCTCCTAATCGGCTCACAAATTCCCATTCAAAAAACGACCGTCCAATCAAAAGCTCAAATTGTGTTTACCATGATTTTGGAAAAGCGTAATTTCTGTTTCAGAGAAGAACTAAATAGCTTACTTTAAAATTGGTTTTGTCAGTACACAATTTATACATATTTCAAAAGATTAGAATATGGTCATTTAATACTCGATTATACAAACAATGAAAATATTAACTTACAGGTAAAATGTCTTCTAATTCTAAACAAAGGAGTTTTTGTGATAATTTTGTTGGAAACGGAAAAGGTCGTTTGCCAAACAAATTTCTATTCTTATTGTTAAGTACGGACCTGCTCGCGCACATTATAGTTTAAAACCTACAAATTGTGCGCGTGCGTCACGATCCACCACGAGCAACCGAACGCGAGCGAGAGAGTCTATAATTTAAAAATGTCTTCATCCACAAACCCCATTTGTGGATGAAGACATTTTTAAATTATATATTTAAGTTTTTATTGTACAGTTAGTTTGTTGTTTATAGTGTTTATTTAATAAAATTATACCTGAAATCCTCAAAATACTTCACACACGCTCACTCATGGTCCTTCTAGCACGAATGAATAATTATTACCAGCTTCCAGCAAGATTATAAAGAAAACATCTTTATTCTTCAAAATACGACGCCATATTCCCGTCCTACAACCCCACAAGGCTGCATTTTACACTAAAACTGGATAAAACAAGGTCAGTCCATTCCTTTTATTTACCACTTTTAAAACATTTACAGTCTCTATTTGATTTATTTTACATGGTTTTCAAACCAAATTAATACATTTTACTATTTCGAATAGAGATATCATTTACATTAAATATCTTACCTACTCTCGTATTCGTTGTGAATGTGCTAAACTGATTTTATTATACCAAAATTTAACTAATACAATCATTAATACATACCTACATAATATTTTTAATAACTGAAACATTTATCGCCATTGTCTCTACTTAAATGAAACATATTTTTTATTTACCTTTACAATCATAGTTCATTACCATTTTATAAAAGCTTACTTATTTTTAAACAACAAACATATTTTCCTAATTTAAACCTGTATAAGTACATTACATACATTACACTTCATCCATTATCTAAACAAACATACATACTTTTTTCATTATTTTACATCTCCATACATTTAATCATACTATTACAGAATGTCTGATCTAAACAAAACTAAGCGAATAGGCGGTAAAAGTGCTCTTACACGCTTCACAACATACTTTAGAAGCATCGAACATAATGATACTATAGACATCGAAGACTTGGAAAATCGTTTATCTAAAGCCAAAGAGCTTTTAGAGGTTTTTAATGAGGCTCAACTGCTTATTGAAACTAATGACCCTGACTGTGAGATAAACTATGACACAATACATGCTATTGAAAGACAGTCTTTTGAAGATAAATATTTTAAAATAATATCTGACACTAAAAAACTTATTTCATCTAGACAACCTACTGAATTGTCCAATTCATGCAGTGTCAATAGTTCAATAGCAGCTAGTCCTACAAATACAAGCAACATTAAATTACCTTCGTTAAATCTACCTACCTTTGATGGAACGTTGATCAATGGCTTTTCTTTCGCGACAGTTTTAATTCCATTATTAATGATAACACGTCACTTTCAAATGTACAAAAGTTTCATTACTTACGTCTTTCTTTACGCGGCATAAGTTGTCTCAGACAACTTCTAGACAACATTCAAAAACATTTACCCGCATTAGAAGTATTGCAACGCCCTAAACAACACTGGGATAATTTGATTATTTATTTATTATCAACGAAATTCGACAACTCACCAAGCCGGTTTTGGGATTCACAAAATTGTACAGGCGACGTACCAATTTTGGACGATTTATTAAAGTTTTTAAAAGAACGATGTCGTATTTTAGAATCATTAGACAGCTATAATGATAATAAACAGGACCGAAATCCACCCCGTCATAAACATTACAAGACTGACACGAGATCTTTTGTCTCTAGCACAGAAAACAGGTTAAAATGTATTTTTTGCAATAAAGAACATAAAATATATTATTGTCCTGACTTTTTAAAACTAAATCCTACTAATAGGTTAAATAATGCAAAACGTTTACGTTTATGCATTAATTGCCTTGGCACAGGCCATCCTACTAAGGATTGTCGTTCTGCTGGTTGCAGAAAATGTGGAAAGATACACCACACCATGTTACACTTTGAAAACTCACAATCTTCAAATTCACATTCATATATTCAATATTCATACTTGAGTACATTAAACTTGGCCACATGTCCCTAACACGGGACACTGACGATAATTCTGGATTCTTTTTACCTCAACATTGTGTTTTCAAGGAATCATCAACCAGCACAAAATTAAGAGTTGTATTTGACGGTAGTGCAAAAACTACCACAGGCTACTCATTAAATGACATAATGTATGTCGGCCCTCACTTACAAGATAACTTATTCTACATTTTACTTAGATTTCGGCAACATAAATTTGTACTAGGGGCAGATATCACTAAAATGTATCGTCAAGTTTTCATAACGCCAGAACAACGTTACATTCAAAAGATCCTTTGGAGATTTAATACAAATGATGGGATTTCTGTCTACACATTAAACACTGTTACATATGGCACAGCGTCAGCAGCATTTCTTGCCATTAGGTCTCTTCATGAAATTGCCTACCGACATATTTCCGAACACCCAAAGGTTTCTTTCATCATTTTACATGGCTTTTTATGTAGATGACTTACTAACTGGCTGCGACACATCTGAAGAACTCAGAGAAATCAAGGAAACCATGTCAAACTTATTGTCTTCTTACGGTTTTCCCCTAAGAAAATGGACTACTAATGATTCGTCTTTACAAATTCATTCTGATCCTGAATTCCTATCTATTGGTTCTGACGAACACAATAAAACACTAGGATTACTCTGGAATCCGTCTTCTGATTCCCTACAATATTCTATAAATATCTCCACAACAAACTCTAAGGTTAGCAAAAGACAAATTTTGTCTTGTACAGCACAAATATTTGATCCTTTAGGGTTACTTTCACCCGTAATAGTTACATCCAAAATTATTCTTAAAGAGCTCTGGAAGCTCAAAATAAGTTGTGATGAATCTGTTCCTGAAAGTATTTACACACTTTGGACGAAATACTACTTCGAGCTCACAAAATTAAATACTTTAAAAATACCTAGACATGTACTTTCGTCTAACCCAATCTCTGTTCAACTTCATGGGTTTTCAGATGCTTCAGAGGCAGCTTACGGTGCATGCATTTACATATGCTGCACGGATACATTTGGAAATTACACTTCAAATCTTTATTGTGCCAAAACTCGAGTGTCTCCTATGAAACTATTAACTATTCCAAGACTCGAACTCTGTGGGGCATCACTACTTTCTGAACTTGTTGAAAAAGTCACTTCATATTCACGCGTTTGCTTTAAAAATATCACGTACTGGACTGATTCTACAATTGTAATTTCATGGATAAACACCTCTCCCCATTTACTTAAAACTTTCATTGCGAATCGAGTAGCACAAATACAGAAGCTGACTAATCTCGAACATTGGAAGTATGTTAAAACTTATGACAATCCAGCGGATCTCTTATCACGAGGTATAAATCCTTCATTACTTATTAATTCGAACTTATGGTTTCATGGACCCTCTTGGCTCACTTTACCCCAAGAAGAATGGCCTCAATATACAAAACATGAAGAAGTTTGTATAACTTCTGAACTACCTGAACTACGTAATAAAACTGTTGTGTTTCATCACATCGACAATGAATTTACCTTTTATAACAAATATTCTTCTCTAAATAAGCTAACACGCGTTTTTGCTTATGTATTGAGATTTAAAGACAATTTGTCGAATCCTAGACATCTACGAATTACAGGTCCTCTGTCCACACTCGAACTTAGTACTTCTCTTTTAACATTAATTAGGTTTGTACAACGTCAATCATTTCCATATGATTATGATGCACTTTCTAATTTCAATCAAATTGACAGAAGAAGTAAACTTCTTGGCCTTAACCCATTCTTTGATACTACAACAAAACTAATACGTGTTGGGGGTCGTTTACACAATTCATCATTTTTTGATTTTAACAAAAAACACCCCATAGTGCTACCTTCAAAACATCATATCACGATTCTTATTGCTCGCCACGAGCACTTGAAGCTTTTACATATTGGTCCTCAAGCACTTCTTGCTTCCTTACGAGAGAATTACTGGCCAATCTCAGGGCGCAACTTGGTTCGAAAAATTGTTCGTGATTGTGTCCGATGTTTTAGATTCAACAATAATCCCGAACAGTATGTTATGGGCAATCTTCCAGAGTCGAGAATCACACCCTCACGGCCTTTTACGGTTTCTGGAGTCGATTATGCTGGTCCCGTTCTTTTACGAGATAGAAAGGGTCGTAATTACAAAACTTCTAAGGCTTATATTGCTCTCTTTATCTGCTTCGCCAGCAAGGCTGTACATTTAGAAGTTGTCAGTGACCTCACCTCTTGGCGGCACTACGCCGATTCACTGCCAGACGCGGTAAATGCTCCGAAATCGTTTCAGATAACGGCAGCACTTTCGTGGGAGCAAATAACGAACTTAAACAATTTTTTGACAAAAACTCTCATGCCATTACGACAGATTTGTCAAGCGACGGTATTCAATGGCACTTCATTACTCCACGCGCTCCCCACTTTGGAGGGTTATGGGAGTCAAATATTAAATCAGTTAAGCACCACATGAAACGTGTAGTAGGTAAAGCAATCTTAACATATGAAGAATTTTCTACGGTTGTATATCAAATAGAGGCTTGCCTCAACTCCAGACCACTTTATCCTCTTTCTAATGACCCAAATGACCCTAATCCTCTTACTCCTGCACACTTGTTAATCGGGTCTTCATTGACGACTATACCACAACAGAACTTAATCGACATGAATGAAAATCGTCTTTCAAGATTTCAAAGGGTGCAACAGTTATTACAGCACTTTTGGACACGATGGTCCAAAGAATACATATCCCATCTTCAGCAGCGGTTCAAGTGGAAGGAGAATTGCCAACAGCTGATCAAGCCTGGACGAATGGTACTGGTTAAGGATGATGAACTTCCTCCCTTAAAGTGGCAGTTAGGTAGAATTTTGAAAACTTATACCGTAAGTGACAATATTGTGCGGTCGGTATTATGATAAAGACAAACACTGGTGACATTAAACGACCGGTTGTGAAAATTTGTGTTCTACCAAACCAAGATCAATAAATTCTTTATGACTATAAGTAATATGATCTTTGAAACTTTATTTAAAAAACACTTTTTTATTTAATATTGAAACCCGGTCTTTGGGGTTTCAAGGTGGGGGAGTATATGTTAAGTACGGACCTGCTCGCACACATTATAGTTTAAAACCTACAAATTGTGCGCCTGCGTCACGATCCACCACGAGCAACCGAACGCAAGCGAGAGAGAGGGTAGTTTACGCCGGGAGGGAGAGAAACCAAGACGAGATCGACGCCAACCCCGTTTGTGGATGAAGACATTTTTAAATTATATATTTAAGTTATTATTGTACAGTTAGTTTGTTGTTTATAGTGTTTATTTAATAAAATTATACGTGAAATCCTCCCAATACTTCACACACGCTCAATCACTTATCTATACTAAATCTTATCTTAACCCTTTATAGGGCAGAATTATTTTTTGGTAATATAAACAAATTCTTTGCAGATTATAGATAAGGAATGATCCGTTATTGAACTTTCATTCGTATTTTCATTTTATTTTCACTACTTGTTGTTTTTTTAGGTGGTTGAAATTTCGACCACAGCCTGATTAGGTATGTTGACTTTGGTAAATGTAGTTGTGGTTCCATAATCGACCACAGAAAAAAAACACATTAATTAAACATTTTTATTATGAAATAATGGAAAACATTGAATACATAATGCAACCTGGCAATCTGAGCATTTAATACTTGAACGTTTTGGCTTTGCTCTCGTTGAACAGAGTGCACAACGTCTTGATGTTCCTTTTTCTGGCATGTGATTGCCAACATCGCTTAGTCTCACCGTGCTTTCAACGCTAACAAAATTAGTGGTTGCTCCCATTTTCTTCAGTTTATTTCTTCCTATTGTTACCTTAGGTCCTGGTCTCTTTCTGTTATAGAAATCACCTATGAGCTCGTTGGCCAATACACTTCTAAAATACAGGTGACTCATTGGATTCGATTTAATGGACCTCATTTTCATTGTAGTCTTATCAGTTATATATGAATTTACCACTGCTGCATCAATCAAATAGTAAATAATCTTCATATACCATCTTAGGGATTTCCATGAAATTGGATAAGAAGCATGAAGTTGATCGAATAGATCGACTCCACCCATATAGCGATTGTAATCACTTATGGCTTTTGGACATTTAACACTTTCTTGTTCACCATTCGGTTTTCTTCGCAAAACTGAAGTAATCTCAAGTGGATTATGCATAGTACTGCCGACTAAAACGCATTTGCGCCCCCGATATTTCCATTTAACAACAGACATATCATTGGACATGAAATAATCGTGTTCTCCCATTTTCATTGTTTTGTCCTTTCTCATTTGTGTTGGAAAGCCTTTACGATTTATTCTAAAAGTTCCACAGCAGAACAAATCATAGGTTAACATTTTCTTAAGAAGAGGAAAACTCGAGAAAAAATTATCGAAATAAATGCAGTAGTTTGCGCCTCTAAGAGACTCGGTAATGTCTAATACCGTTTTAGCGCCTAAACCATATTCAGCATGTTGTGATTGAGATTTGCCTTCATATATGCTAAATTTGTGCCCGTATCCAGTTTCGGAGCATGCAACGACCCAAACTTTAAAGCCTCTTTTTATGGGCTTTTTCGGCATATAATGTTTGAGAGAACTTCGCCCCTTGAAAGCAACCATACTTTCATCTACCGCAACATTTCTACTTGTATAAAAGTTGTCTTGAAGGCGTTGCTGCAGTTCTGTTATCAAAGGCCTTACTTTGAACAGTTAGTCAAAATTGGCGTTATTTTGATTTCTTTCCATGTTTTTGTTATTGTTTAGATGGAGAAAACGAAGAATTTTTAAGAATCGTTTTTGCGTAAAAATTTGCGAAACTCTTGGCACGTGCATGTTAATATCAGTTGACCAATAATGTCTCAAACTAGGTAGTTTATGATACCCCATGATTATAAGAACCCCTAGAAATGCTTTCAGTTCTTCCTCAGTTAGGTCGAGATTATTATGATTTTGTTGTTGAGCATAGAGATTTGACTGTGTCATTATGTTAGCTATAATATCTTTGCTCATGAACAAAGAAAACACGTCGAATGGTGAATTTATATTGACCGGTTTTGCTGGGCCAAATGGTCTGGTAAACGGCGCATTCGAATATTTTTGTGCATCAGAAGCGTTCTTTCTCCATTTATATGTATCATCGCACTTTACTGTGTTCTCTTGGTTCTCTTCTATTTCGTCTTCGCCTGAGGAAGTATCGACGTCGTCAAAAATGCGATTTGTTCTTACCTGAGGGTGGAAAGCTATATCATCCATTGAGTCATCTGAATCAACATCAAGGAATTCAACCTTGTCATCATTAGACAATGAAGTAGTAGTCGCGTTGGATGCAACCGACGTTCGGTTGGAAATAGGAAGATTATCTTCTGCATCAAAATCACCCTCAAAATCTGAATTTATGGCTTGTTGATATGGAATACCATCTATGTAATCAAATAAATCATCCTGAGTCATATTTTGTAAATTTTCAAGTATATTGCGGTGTTCCATTTTACTGCAAAAGATACGTACATTGTTGTATACAAATACTTGAAAAATTAAATTACTTGATCTACCGCACAGCAATTTAATTCTTGGAAATATTATTCAAGTACGTCAGATTTACGTAAAAAAAGAATATAATTGTATAGATTTAAAATAAACAAGAGTGAAAATACATTTCAATAGAACAATTGTAAAATCAGCATGTGCTACTTTGAGGTTATGTTTAGTAAATCAAGATATATCATCTTAGCGCCAATAAAATCTGAATAGATAATAAAAGACCATAATACTGTGATGTGTTACCTTGAGTTTGATGTATAAATCTTTTGTAAATTTTTTTCTAACTTTTACAAACGGCAAAAACCTGTGATTACGTTCAACGGTAACTTACAGAGTATGATGGGTTGTGGTTGGCGAATCGACCACATTGCTGCCACGTTGCCGTATTTTGTTCTGTGGTGTTCATTTTCGGTACAATTCATTTACAAACACTGAATTTGCACTTCGGTAACTTTTCATGTCAATTACTAGCTCATAAGTAATAATAAGAGCAGTGGTCGAAATATCGACCACAGACCTATAAAGGGTTAAATTACTATATACAATTTGTTTATACTGTTATATATTTATATAGTTCTAATTTATTTGTCTTTATTCTAATTTATTGTCTATATTCTAATTTATTAAAACTCACGATAACTAATTACTAATTTATTAAATAGCTTATTAAATACAAATTTATTTGTTACGTTTCGTTACATTTAAATATCGCGGTTTCCCGATCTTCTTTTGACTGACTGCCAAATAAAAATCTTTCATTTATATATACAACTGTTGTCATCCAGAGAATTCGGCGGACTTCTTGAATAATCTCGTATTTTGGTGAAGGCGCTCGACTCGTTTTTCAACCTCGAGACGTGGATGACTCATTAGTGTTAGTGTCTAGAGATTTCTGGTAAACAACTGGTAGCTAAGCTCAGGTATATTTTGACCTACAAATTACGAGAATCAATAAAAAGAATTAGTCATAAAATATTTACAGTTCTATACGCCATAACATTTAAAATCGTAACATTGCCCCCCTCTTAAAAGATGGTTCCTCCTGGAACCTTGTCGGGACTGGAACTGGAACGACATGCTGATATCGGCAACTGGACCCTCTTTTACAACTTCCAGTTGTATAGAAATGACAAGGGACGTTTTCTCTCCGCACCAGTAACTATGCGGATTGCAACAGACTAACACCTGGACTTCGGTGTCTTTAAAGATCTCCTCCACCATATTTCGGATAACCCTCCAATCTAATTGGCGGCACTCCAACTTTGGCATGGCTAACTTTTGCACGTCGTACTCTAGTACGTGCTCTCTCAACTGAAGTAAGGCTTCCCATACATCTCGGTAGGTAGGTTGGTCACGGGCAGTGTCTTTTGTTACCAGGTAGAAAAGGTAACGTGATGCATCTTGAAGTTTCAAGGTTTTACCAGGAGCTGGCACTTGGCATTGAAGTTCTGCAACTCGACCAAACTTCCTTCGAAAGACGGATGCCAACCCTGGTGCATCTTTGATACTGGCCGGGATGGTAAGGGCCAGTGAGTAGTCATCGGGCAGCGCGAGTAGATCTTGCCTTTCTTCAGTGGTAACACCATGTCTTGCTTTACCGGTACCTCCATAGGCACCCATGAATTCCTCAAACGTGAGGTCAGACACATCTTGGACTTGGTTTACTTCCACTTCTTCATCTACGTCGTGGTCACCCTCGAAAGACGCCAACCGGTTATGGTGTACTATCATCGGCTTTCCTCTCGGAATCTTGCTTATTCGGTAAATAACATCATTGATCTTCTCCATAATGAGGTATGGACCTTCCCAAAACTGCTGCAATTTGGGAGAACAACCTTTTCGCTTTTTGGGGTTATAAAGCCAGACTTTATCGTTCTTCTTAAAACACCCCTTTTCGGCTTGTGTATCGTACCGTTTCTTCATTCGGTCACTAGCGATTTGGAGATGGGAACGGACCAACTCGTGTACATCGTCCATTCTTCTTCGTAATTCGATCACATAATCTTCACCTGCTACATCTTCTCCAGGTCGACACCCAAACTCTAGATCACAAGGTAGTCGCATCTCGCGTCCGAATAGGACTCTGGCTGGTGTCTGGC
This sequence comes from Diabrotica balteata, assembly GCA_918026665.1. Classification (NCBI taxonomy): domain Eukaryota; kingdom Metazoa; phylum Arthropoda; class Insecta; order Coleoptera; family Chrysomelidae; genus Diabrotica; species Diabrotica balteata. The sequence continues at coordinate 75,668,759 of OU898284.1, forward strand.
CTGTTGATTCATTAACAGCAGATCTGTAGGCCATTGTGAAGAACGGAAGATATTGGTCCCAGTCTCGCTGATGATCGGATACCATCTTTGTCAAATACTTGCCAACTGTTCTATTCATTCGTTCTACCATACCATCCGATTGCGGATGATAAGCCGTAGTTCTTGTTTTCTTCATACCTAGTCTATCACATATTCCTTGGAATAAATCGCTTTCGAAGTTCCTGCCTTGGTCACTATGGATCTCCAAAGGCACTCCAAATCGGCTGATATATTCTTGGATCAACTTATCTGCAACGGTGGCGGCCTTCTGGTCTGGAAGTGCGTAAATCTCGACCCACTTAGTGAAGTAATCCATTACTACCAACATGTACTTGCCTCCATTATCACTTTCTGGAAATGGCCCAGCAATGTCCAAAGCTATTCTTTCAAACGGGCTTCCAACATTATATTGTCTCATAGGAGCTCTCCTTTTTCGATAAGGCCCGTTACTCGTAGCACAAATAGTACATTTCTTACACCAGTCTTTTACATCGTCGGAACTGTTCATCCAATAAAACCGTTCCCGAATTCGCTGAAGGGTCTTTTTCACACCAAAATGCCCTCCTGATGGACTGTCGTGTAACTGACGAAGTACTTCGGCTATTCTGCTCTTTGGAATCACCAACTGTCTTCTCTTCTCTGAACCGTCATCATTTTCCAGGACTCGTTTGAGCAAGCCATCTTCCATGATAAATGAGTCCCACTGGGCCCAATACGTCTTAACTATTGAGCCTAGGTTCGATATTTCTTGCCAAGGTGGTCGACGGTTTTCTTCTTTCCATTTTCGGATTTTCTGTATAACTGGATCTCTCTCTTGTTCTTCCCTGATCTTGGTAGGCGTCCAGTCGTCGTGGACCACCGTCGTTCTTAGCACTGCTGCTTCCTTGGATTCCGTTTTGTTGCAGTGGGAACACTCTGCTGGGCATGGCCTTCTGGAAAGAGAATCAGCGTTTCGGTGGCTAACTCCGGCCCGGTGCTCAATCTTAAAATCATATTCTTGAAGTCGTTCGATCCACCTGGCTATCTGACCCTCTGGATTCTTAAACTGCATCAACCACTTAAGGGCGGCATGGTCGGTTCGGATTAAAAACTTTCTTCCATAGAGGTAAGTAGAGGGCAAATGAGAGTTCTAGCCGCACCGTTCGTATACCCCCCACCACCGACCCCCCCACCATTATTATACCTCCCTCCAATGGTAAGGTAAGGGGTGAGAGTTCTAGCCGCACCGTCCGTATACCCCCCACTATTGACCCCCACCATTTTGTATACCCCCCACCACACCTCATACCCCCCACCACTGACGAGGTCAACGACCGGTCAAGGTCAAGGGGGCAACGACCGGTAAAGGGGTCAAAGACCGGTCCAGGGGGTCAATGAACGGTCAAGGGGTCAATAGCCGGTCAAGGGGTCAACGACCGGTCAAGGTCAATCACGGTCAGGGGTCAAGACGGTCAAGGTCAACAGGGTCAACGACCGGTAAAGGGTCAAAGACCGGTTAGGGGGTTAATGAACGGTCAGGGGGTCAATAGCCGGTCAAGGGGTCAACGACCAGTAAAGGGGTGAAACGTTGTTTTCATAAGGTAAAAAACAAAAAGTAAATATTCCATATTTATTTTATGTAATACATTTATGACATTGGTATTTGTATGGTAGGTAAGTGTTAAATAGCGAGATTGGATAGTGCTCCAAACAAGGTAGCTTCATTTGGACGACTTCATTACGTCGAATATGTGGTGGAAGTTCATTCCATTTATCCAATAGATCAGACCCATCAACATGATTCAGAAGGTACCACGCCGGAAATCGTTCTAACTCTTGTTTGTTAAATAAACAAAAATTTTTACGGCGAAGATAATGATCCGTTATCACTTGTTCTAATAAAGGATCGTGTTGAATAAGATTTAGAATACAAATATAGCAGTCGCTGACGGAAGGTGGGTACATCACTCCATCAAAGGTGGAAGGCCAATGATTAAAACAGCGAGTAATTTTCGTTAGAATATGCGGATCATTTTTCACTTCATCTGGCAGTTTATGTTCAATATCTCGTAACTCTGACGCTTTCATATACCGGAGATATTGTAATGGAAAATCTCGTAATTCTTCGAAAGAAAATGCGCTCAATGGAACAGCAGGAAAGTGTTTACTGTAAGAAGTCATGTTGAATACTGTTTGATTACATGTAAAATATTACCGCAAGAATAACTGGTTATACCCCCCACTCACAGATACCTCCCTCTTACTGATAACCCACTGAGACCACCCACTTACTAGACATAAATGATATAAGGTAAAGTGACCTGTGTATCGAGTTAGTAAACATGTCTCAATACGACTTTAGTGATAACACACCCGTTCAAAAATATCGGGTAGAGAATAAAAAAGATGTAATAATAGGAGAAAAAAGTTTTCAGTTAAACAGATCGAAAAGCAAATTTGTGTCTATTGGGTTAAAGTACGGTGCGGAGTGTACACCAGTGATATCACTATATGGAAATCAAGGACAACGAGTAGTATTCACGGAAGAAGATTGGAAAGAATTTTTATACTACCAAGGAGTAATTACTAATTATCTGTACACGGTAGAAAGCAGTGAGTCTATAAGAAGAAAAAGCTATAGTATAGAATTTGAAAAGGTACTGGAAGCGAAAGTAATAAAGATATCACAAAGTAACTCCTACATTTATTTAGGGTATGAAACCATCTGTAAATTATGGGAGGTGTTACCGCTTATACAACATCATATTACCCATTTGAAACAAGGAAATTTCTCGGAATATTTAAAGAGTATATATCCACGATTACAAAACAACAAAGGTGATTTTTATGAAAACGTGTTAAGAAGTGTCAACGCAAACACTCAAGTTTGCTTTGAAGATATAAGTAATATTTTGGAATTGGTGTACGTGTATCCAGAAGCATTAAAAGATGTCTGCACAAACGGGAAAAAGAGTAACTTTTAATGATCATCTTAACAAAACACATGTTCTACGAGTTTGGAACCACGCATATCGTCAAGCACGACAAAGGTACTGGGAAATATTTGTAATAGATTCAATAAGGTTTAAAAAACGAATCGAAGAAACTTCGAAAATATTATCTCCGATTTTAAATATAAATCATAGAATGTTTGTATACAATAGTAGGTTTAAATAAATATTAAATCACAAAAGTTTTTTATTTTAAAAATTTATTAAATAAAAAATGTTTAACATATTTTATAATTACATTTAAAAGTAAAAAAGTAACACAAATAACTAAATACCAGGATAAACAAATATTTGATAGATATTCCCCACCAACTTGAGTAGCACCAGAAGAGATGTAGAGCTGACGCCATTCTGTTTCATCATTAAGGTAATTGGGAAAAGGTAATCGTAGTTTGTATACTGTACTGTTATATGGTATATAAGCGAATCTAAGATCTACTCCATTTAGCTTATAAAGACTCATGTTAGTCCACTGCGATGGCCAACTATCATTTTTTATTCCATTTCTATCAAAACATATATGAATATCGTTTACAGCATAAGGTTGGTAAATATAAAGTACTCCCTGCAAAACAGCATGTAAAATAAGTAGACCTGCTCCAGGCATTATTTTATCGCGAACTAAATTCTGTTAGATAAATTTTCTATATTTATACAACATTATTTTTACTAATCCACGAGTTGTGACTTTTATCCAATCCCAACCATTTAACATAAACTTGGTTAGCTTTGCGTTTTAATATCCGTTCCACAAGATAGACGTCTGAAAATTTAACTTTTTGAAGTTCTTCGGTGTAAAATGCCCCATTAATTTCCTCTTGTTTAGAATCCTCGAGTAAGTAAGTAGTTGGATTGGTTAACTGAACTTTTTTAATCTTAAATATTTCAGTACTCCAAGATGGTGTATATCCTTTAGCAAATGCGTGGCGATATTTACTTATACGAACATAATCCCCTCTTTGAAATTTTGGTTTACGTTTATCAACGGTTTTTAACCAGTTGTAAGCAATTATCTGCTTTGCATTTCGATTAGTTACTTTACTTGGAATGACACCCGTAGTTGAATGTTTGGTGTTATTGTACTGTTCAACGATAGATGGTAGTATGTTAACCCATTTATAAGAACCTTGCAAACTAAATTGTTTCCACAACTTTGACTTAAGAGTTCGTATCACACGTTCAGCAATACTTGCTTTTAAATTAGAATATGTGCTGTAATGATTTATACCATAAGATGACATTAGGTTTTTAAAGTGGGAATTATAAAATTCAGTCCCATTATCTGTTTGTAAATGTTTAGGAATTTTAGGCATTTGAGATAAAATTTTCTTCATACAATTGGTAACTTCAGACCCCGTTTTTCTTTTAATCGGTGACGCCCAAACATATTTACTAAATGCATTTATGACAATAAGAATATAGTTATATCCGCTGTTGTATTTAACAAAAGGAGTCATAACAGCTAAATCTGCTTGACACAAATCATGCAAACCTTTAATAATAACATGCCTCCGTTTAAAGTTTTTTTTTGCGGGTTTATGAAGTTCATTAACGACTTGTTCTTTGGGGTTAGACATTTTTTTCTAGTGGACACTGAAGAGTAATATGGACAAAAACGTTAGGATTCGTATCAAGTTTAAACGAAAGTTTATCACCTTTCTTTACATGTAAACCAGGTAATTCATGATATTTATACTCTATCGAATTTATTAAAACTAATCCATTAAAACTGTAATGTTGTACTGTTTCAATTTTAGCGTTTACAGAAAATACATACGACGTCCCTCCATGATCCAACACATAAAAGTCCTTGTTTAAACTTGTTTTTTCTTCTCCTTTTAAAGCTATTATACATTTGGTGTGGTAAGAAGATGGATCACAAATAAAATATAGTGGATTTGTAGAATTACCGTGAGATTTTAAATCAGTTAGAAAATGGTTGCCAAATTTATTAATGGGCATTATTATTGAATTATACCACCTTCTCGAAGTTCCTCGATAATGGAAATGATTTCGTTACCGTGACCGTTATTTCCCGCAGATTGTGATGCTAGAAGTAGTCGAAGTCTATCTATTATCTCATTAAAATTGTCAAAGTATTTATACTCAGTTGGTTTCGTAGTGTATTGTTTTGTTAGTAAAGCCCCACCTTTTTTACCAGTAAATTGTTTGGCTCGATTTCTAGTTGTCGCACCAAGACTTGAAGGTAAAGAAGTTAATCTTTGTCTGTGAGGTTGGGGTCTAGTTTCCAATACTGGCTTAATAATAAAATAATATTTATCTTTTATTTTAGATTCCATTTTTCTAATTGGTAATTCAGGATTATTGTTTCTATGAAGAGCATTGGTTCGTCGTAAAATATCCACGTATTCGTTAACATCCCCCTGTTTAAAACTAACGGGATTAGCCTTAAACATTAATTCATAGAGACCAGGTGTCCCTATATACTTAACCCCTTTTATAATCATATCTGATCCGACAAAGTCGATATTTGAATCACCGATTGAAAATTTTTCGTTGGCCAAATCATGATACACTCCTAATATATGATCAAATTCACCTTTTGTATCCTCTATATTAGCTTTAACGTACACACGAGGTAAAGGTTCAGTAAATTGCTCATAATATGCACCCATTACGTCAGGATTATTAACCATATTGTTAAACTCTAATACAGTTTCTTCAAAATATCGATTTATATCTTCACTACTATTACCCCTTACAGGTTGTGATGTAAAGGTATCTTCTGCACTATTTTCTCCAAGTCGTGATTCAAATGTTTCTTCGATCCCGCTAGGTGGGATAAAAGAAAGTTCTCCAAAGTTGGCAAGTGTTTTAGATGAAGGAGAACGTTTATTTGGTGATGAAGCCGCAAGTTGATATAAACTAAGATTTGGTGTGCTTAATCGACGAGAATTAGACTTGGGAGATCCTAATTTAGGTGATTTAGGTAGTTTAAGTGGGACAGATTCTTGTTTTATATTACTTGTAGGTTCTTGTTTTACATTACTTGTAGGTTCTAATTTTAACAACAACTCCTTGAGAGGTTTTGTTATGGGTTGATAATTTTTTTCTAACTGACTCTGAGACTTGATAATATCACTTTTTAAACTACGATATTTTCGTTTTAATGCTTGGCGGGTTTTTAACAGTTGTTTAGCGATTCGAGTATCCATTTTTACTAACACTAAAAAGGTGTACTTCTTCTTTTATATATGTACAAATGTATCAAACCCTTTGCGATATTTTCCTGAAGATAACAAACAATCCTTATCAATCACTACAAATCCATATTTATCTTTCCAACAAAAAGAACAAAAATCTTTAAATTGTTGAAAACTCATATCAATATTGACATGGTCGTCATATATGTGTTTTAAATTCGTCATATCTTGTTGAAAAATCACTAAAAGATTGGCATTATCCCGCACTAACTGTTTTGGTATAGCGCTATAAGTTTGACACAAGTAAAAACAGTCGGTAAATTTATGTCTACCAAAACAAAAATAACTTTGAATAAGTTTTTGATCACACGAAGCAACATCATCAAAGATTATTATTGAATGATTTTTAATATCTTCTGGAGTAGGTATGTTTGCAGAATCACCATATTCTTCATACCCAATCTCAGACATCGGTTTAATTAAGTTACGTAGGTATATATATTTTGGTTGGTGAAGTGATTTAGAATAAACATATATGTTTTGAAATCTTAAACCATTAGGATGCTCAATCAACGATAATAATGTATTAGTCTTACCACATCCACTTGGTCCAATAATAAGACACCGTTTTGAATCACCACCAAATAAATTACCGTGTTTTTTTATTTTATTATCTTGTGCAACTATATCATGGTTTGTAATAGGTAGCGACAGTTGTTGTTTTTCAATCTTCATTGTATCTGGGAATGATGTGAGTATATATAGGGTATCAGATTATATATAAAAGAAAGTATAATGAGGCGAAAAAGGATTAGTAGACATCGAACAGTTGAAAGAAGAGGTTGCGGATTATTAAATTCCGTCATCAATACACTACCAGTCGAGGTACACATTCCAGGTTATTCGTATTGTGGGCCGGGGACTAAGCTAGAAAAAAGACTTGCACTTGGTAATTCAGGAATAAATTTATTAGATAAAGCCTGTAAAGAACACGACATCGCATATTCCCTACATAAAGAACTTAGTAAAAGGCACGAAGCTGATAAAATATTAGAGAACAAAGCTTGGGATCGAGTAAAATCCAAGGACGCTACATTTGGTGAAAAAGCAGCAGCTTGGTTAGTTACAACGACGATGAAGGGTAAACGTAAATTGGGGATGGGGTTACGTAAGATTAGACGTCGGTTAAATAAAAAAGGTGGATCCCTTAAAAGAAAAAGAATAAATTTGAAAAAACGTATTATTAAAACCCCCAAAAAAGGAGGTTTTCTACCTTTATTATTACCGTTAATCGGAGCTTTAAGTGCAATTGGAGGGGGTACTGCATCAATTATGAAGGCTATTAACGACTCAAAAACCAACCGTGAACAAATAGCTGAACAGAAACGTCACAATCTTGCTATGGAAAAAGGAGGTAAGGGGTTATATTTGAAACCTGCTAAAGGGTATGGGATGTATTTAAAACCGTATTCAAAAAACTAATATTTCCTCATCACCCACTAACAGATGTCGATATAAGAAAATACGCAAAATTATTAAAAATCCCATATTTTAGAGATGTATTCATGAGAGATACCTTACCAAGTAAAATTCAAAAATATGAAAGCGGTATTATAAATATGGATTTAAATAAAGGTAAAGGCACGCACTGGACAGCTTATACGAAAGAGAACAACAATATAATATATTTTGATTCTTATGGTGATTTATCACCACCACGTAATGTAATCAAATACTTTAAAACTGGTGGTCCTGTAAATATAAATTATAATTATAAAAGGTTCCAACATCATTCTTACAATTGCGGTCAATTGGCATTACAGTTTCTATATAACCATTATAATAAGGATGTGTGAATCAGTCTAAACAATAGAACCGTTCAGCAAATATGTCGTATAATTTCACCCTGACCGGGAAGTCGTGTATTTTAAGTTATAATTTTAATCCTCCCATTTACCTGGATGAAAGTCTTGAATATGAAGTTGGTTTAACGAACTTTTATTCTTTTAATTCCATACCCAACATTGATGAATCTAATAATGTATTTCTCTTTGGTCGCGGTAACATTACTTATACAACTGTTATCCCACTGGGCTCGTATGAATTGGAAGATATAATTCAGCTTTTAACGGGGTTGATGAAAAAAAGAGATAAAGATGCTTATATAGATATTATTCCAGATAAAAACACATCTAAAGTATCTATTAAAAGTAATTGTTCACTATATTTCGGTATTAAAAACTCTATAGGTAAAATTTTTGGGTTTAAGAAAAGAGAACTGGAAGCAAATAAAATTCATGTTTCTGATGAGCCAGTAAATATTTCAGTGACAAATGCAATCTGTGTTGATTGCAATATCGCTTCAGGCTCGTATTTAAATGGAGACCCGGTTCATATAATCTACCAATTTTTTCCAACCGTACCTAGTGGGTATAAAATAGTCGAGTCACCTCAAAATATTTTATATTACCCCATCAGCGTTAAGACAATCAACAACATTAGTGTAAAAATTGTTGATCAAAACGGTAAACTACTTAATTTTCGACAAGAAGAGATAACTATTAATTTACATTTACGACAGCGATTATAATGGTTCTAAACTTTTCCCGTCAACAACCCGATTACATAAAAAACTATAAAAGAACCGCCAAGAAACAAAAATTGAACAGTTTAAAAAAAACGATTGGAATATTAACACCATCTAATCGCTTATTATTAAAAAATCTTGGTTTTAAACTTTTAGTGTGATGGAAGTGTTACAAGTAACGGGTCAACCTTATAACGATACAACTATACAGGAATATCAATTTCACAGCTATTCACCATACATTCCCGGAAAGTTGAACTATAACGACGAGATAAAAATTCCCATATATGACCTTGACACATATACGCTCCCTTCAACATCATACTTAGATATAGAAGGAAAGCTACTCACCCACGACGATAAGGAACCAACAAAACTTAAATTTATAAATAACGCTATTTCTTTTTTATTTCGAGAGCTACGATATGAGTTAAATGGAGTTATTATAGACTCTGTTCGAGAGGTTGGACTGGTATCAACGATTAAAAATTATTTAAGTCTTAACGAAAACGAAAGTATTCTGTTCCAAAATGCTGGATGGTTTCCAAAAGCAGGAGATGAAAAAATAATTGTGGACGCCCATGGAAACTTTAACGTGTGTATCCCATTACGATTCTTATCAGGATTTTTTGAAGATTTTAGAAAAATTATTATGAATGTAAAGCAGGAGCTTATTTTAATACGATCGAATGATGATGTGGACTCTGTTGTGAGTATAGACGACAGCGAACGACCTAAAGTTGAAATTACAAAATTACAATGGAATGTTGCCCATGTTAGCCCAAGCATGCGTGAACAACTACGATTGAATGGCATAGCTCATAAAAATATTGAGCTACCAATTAAATTCCGTTCGTGGCAAATGATTGAATATCCATCATTAAATAATACAACACGACATACGTGGGCGGTAAAAACTAGTACTAACATTGAGACACCAAGACATATCATTATCGCATTCCAAAAAGGAAGAAAATCCAAAATTACTAAAGATATGAGCAAATTTGACCATAACGACCTCAAAAATATAAAGGTATTTTTAAATTCTGAAAGATACCCTTATAATGACTTACACATTGATTTTGACACCAACAAGTTCGCTCAAATTTATGAGATGTTTGGAAGTTTTCAGACAAGTTATTATAATTTAAGTTTAAACCAACCGATATTTAGTCCTCAAGATTTTAAAACTAAAACACCACTCATACATATAGATTGCTCTAGGCAGAAAGAAGTGATCCAAAATGGGTCCATTGTTCTACGTATCGAATTTGAAACAAATACACCTTCAACACCTGATGTATCAGCATATTGTTTAATTTTACATGAGAAGGAATTTACATATAATCCATTAACAAAAATAGTAAAGCAGTATTAATACGCATGTGTTATAACTGTATATTAATTAATAGTAATAATTAAAAACGTTAGTTCATGATGAAACGTTTACACGAAAACACAATAGACAACTTTATAGATAATTTAAAAAAACTTAAAAAACAAATTCAGCAGTACGAGGCTTTTAAAGAGGTTATACAAAAATTTAAACAATTGCAAATATGAAACTTGTTATTGACATCCAAGGTTTTAAAATTGAGAATAATAGGTTTATTTGTAAAGAATTGGCGTGTTATTCAGGAGATAAATGTGTAGTATATCTATTTAAACCACCTTTCCCATTACGAATGTTACCTCCTAATTTAATTCAGCAAGCGACATGGTTAAGCAAACACCACCACTGCATTTCTTGGAGTGAAGGTTATACCCCCTTATACGAATTAAAAAAAATTATAAAGGAATTAACAGACAAAGCTGAAATTGTTTATGTAAAAGGAATGGAAAAAGCGAATTACATAAGAAAATATTCTTCCACACCTGTAATTGAAGTAGGTGAATTTCCACCACTACCAGTATCGGAAGCAAAATGTTTTTACCACTCTAAACAGAAATGTATATGCGCCCTTTCAAATGTATTTTTTATTTATGAAAATTTTGTAATGGAGTAAATTTGAATAAAAACATTATATTTTTTACTTTTTTATTTTTTGATTCAAACTACAACTATAAGTTTTGTCTATAACCTACTTACAGAACCTAAACAACCTTCACATTTGAAGGGGTGTTGATACCCCTTAAACTGCAACCGTTTCAGAATCCTTGGTGGTAGCAGGTCTTCTATTGGTTTAAGAGATTCCAATTGTTGGTATTGGACAAGTTTTTGAAAAAGGGTGTCGAAAGTTGACGTCTTTTTTAAGAATTGGTCCACCCACAACCAAACATCGGAAAATTTGAAAATTCTTTCCAAAGCTGTGTCTAATAGATAACGCTTCGTCAGGTATTCGTTAACGAACACACGTAATTTTATGGGTAGGCACACATCATCAAACATGTTGTTTTGACCGAGTTCACATAGTGTCTCCACCCAACAGTATACACAAATTTTATTCATTTTTTTTTTGTTGGTATAATATTCAATAGATGTTAAATTAGGTGTTGATTTTTCACTAAGTAATTTCACTTTCTCCATAGTAATTTTAATACTTTCTTGAAACATGATTATAGTCTAAACTGATTTTGGAATTACATCAACGAAGTTATATACCATCGACCCCCACTAAACCATATCGAAACCGGTTTTAAAGCTCGTGTCGCTAATATCCCCACCTTTATTTGTTACCAATAATATATTCAACTTTATAATAAGTAGTACAAAAATATTTTATAATTTATTACAAATTATATATAAAAAGATAGAATTACATTTCATCAGTCTTGCAAACAGACATGTAGAATGCTTTATGCACTCATCAATAGGTATATCGTATGGCTCCCATTTGTGTATTTCGACCTTACAGTAGAAACAGCTAACGACATCGACATTCCCTATATGCTAGAACCCTGCTTTGCTTAACAACACGAGTTAACTGCACCTTTTCAATATTTAAAGGACGGTAAACGATCTTAAAACAGATGTATACTACCAAAGTTACCATCGTCAAGACACATTTTTAATTAAAATATATATAAAAATATTTTAATTATTTATTAACAAAATAAAAAAATTAATTATACATATTATTAAAATATATGGTATTACATTGTTAAAACTTCGTTGAACACATTTTTTTTTTGAACTTCGATATTTTGTCGCCAACATTTTTGCAAAAAAACAGTCGCTGTACTTTAAATGTTCTTCAATTGGTATATCGGAAGGTTCCCATTTATATATTTCAGTATTGCAGTAGAAACATCGAACTACATCACTAACCCCTGTATAGTAAAACCCAGCTTTGCTTAACAACAGGGGTTCAACTGCACCCTTCCAATATTTAAAAGAAAGTAAACGGTCTTCAAATTGCCGCCCAGTACGAGATATACTATCATTGTTACCGTCGTCAAGACACATATTTGACTAATAAGTTAGTTCGGAAAATAATCTATATATGTAAACTTATATTGGGGGAGGTATAAGCTTGAAATTTTTAAACAATTATCACATTAATAACACTAATTGTGCTATAAAAAAATTTATATTAACAAAAAAACTGACAACAAGATACAAAACCAATAAGACCTTGACCGTTTGTTCACATTTGTTACCAACGTTCATATAATAAAAAGAATAAAACCTTGACCGGTTATTCACCTATCTTTGTTTGAACCGGTTTTTTGAATGCATATTCACTTTTTCTTGTCTATGGTCGGACTATAGAATTAAAAGAAAAAATCCAACAAGACCTTGGCGGGGCAATTACCCCCATTGTTGTTAAACCTGTTTAGCTCAGTCTTAAAGATGCTACTTTCGGTTGAGTTCTATCCAAAAAATATTTGTTAGACAGTAAGCCTTACACATTCAACCATGGAAGTTGGTTCTCCAAGTATCATTGTAGATAGTGGTGTATGTGACTCTAGTACAGATTGGGATAATTGCTGTACTATTAGTGAAGATGGCCCATGCGATTCTACTACGAATTGTAATCTATCTGTATGGAGTTCGTCAACACTCGAGCTGTCAGAGGACTTATCTTCTTTGTCGGAGAGTGACATGTCTGATGTAGAGAATGACAATTTATTGTATAGTGACGTGGAATTTCAGGATGTATCGGAAAATGATGTGTTTTTGGAACCTGTGATAGTACCACCCGAACTGATTGAGGATGTATCGGAAAATAATATGTTTTGCGACCCAGAGATAACACCATTCGAACTAATTAATGAACCGATAATTATCTATTAATCGTTTAAATATTGTACTTTATTATAATAATATATTTGTAATTCAATTATGTTGCAAATCCTTATTAGTTATTTTTGTACTCAAATTCTATACTTATAACCATATACTTACCATGAAGTTTTATTGAAATCTCTTTTAATTAACTGTATTTAAAAATTTAAAATAAATGTCTTAATGCTTTTCTGTTTTCTCCTTTATTACATACAAAAACAAAATACATGGTTATAACAACAAATCTACTAAGTTATAAATTTGAGTTGGAGGGTTAAAAAATAGAACAAGTGATCAGGTTTTACTATCTAGGCGTCGCACTATCTAGCTATGGAAAGCTTAAAACAGAAGTGGAAGATCAAGTTAATAGAGCAGAGCTGCAGGTTACCTGAATGAAACAATATGGAAAAAAAATATTAGGAAAGAAATGAAAGGTAGGATTTACAAAACAGTCATCAGGTCAATAATGACATACGCAATAGAAACACAACCTGACACAGAGAAAACAAAAAGAATGTTAGAAACAGCAAAGATGAAAACCCTCAGAAAAATCGATGGTAGGGTACTATGAAATAGAGCTAGAAGTCTAAATCTTGAAAAGAATGCTAGAAACAGCATAGATAAAAACCCTCAGAAAAATCGATGGTAAGACACTGTGGGAGAAAGCTAGAAGTACAGATATACTACGGGGATGTACGGTGGAGAACATCAAGAAATAGGGGGAAATAGAAGAGTAGAATGAAATAATTATATGAGTCTAATAACAAAAAATAGAGTAGTAAAGATGGTAAGAGACTGTCACCTAATGGGGGTGATTAGCGGAAAGACCATGAAAACGATGGAGCGACAACTTACTGGAGGAGCATTGAAAAACGTATAGAGTCATATCTACACGAAATAAAGAAGAAGAAAATATAGAAACAACAATTTTTAGATGTTTTTTAACGATATAGAAAATCACAATGAAAAATATGTATACACAAAATGAAGAAGAAGAAAATATAAAAACAACAATTTTTAGATATTTTTTATTAAAAAATAAACAATATATACAAATATAAACATAATTAAAAGTAAACTATATATACTTATATACACAAAATGAAGAAGAAAATATAGAAACAACAATTTTTACATATTTTTTATTTAAAATGAAACAATATATTTATATAAATATCACAACACAATTAAAAATAAACTATATAGACTATATATACCTATATACACAACTAAAACTAAATATTATATACAAAATAGATTAAAATTAAATTTATTTATTAGGGTCGTCGGGGTGGGATCTGTAACAAAGAAATAGCAGAATGTAAAACTACATAAAATATCATAATGATGTATAAAATTAAAAACGACACTTAATGAAGAAAAAATTAAAATTTCACAATAGAGAATAAACTAAATTTTCGTTGTAAAAATTCATAGAAAACTGTTTTATTATAATCTTAAAGAAGAAAAGGTTGGTGTACAAAATTAAAGGTGGTACTTAATGAAGAATGAATTAAAATTCTGTAATAAATAATAAATTAAATTTTCGCTTGTAAAAATTTGTGAAAAACTGTTTTAATTATGATCGTAAAAAGTAAAAGTTAAGGTAAAAAATTGGATTACTCACGGTTTACTCATCCCCCAGCAGCGCAGGAAATCACCACCAGCATTTTCGTTGAAAAAGTCTGTAACAAACAAAAAACATTATCAGTATTGTGTAATTATTATTAATAACATTACGTAAATTTTGTTAGTAAAATTGTTACAACATATTGTAATAAAAATTCTTACCTCGAGAATCCGTTTTTAAAGTATTGGCCAGGAAAGTTTTTGTGTTCTTAATATCTTGAGTGAACCTGATTTGTTCTTCGTGGAAAGCCGCCGAAATTTTTTCAACATATGCTAAAATATTTTCGGTGGCTTTCTTAAGCAGTTCACTATTTTTTAAACTTTCGTTTAAACTTTCCTGGAGACGGTCCCCATGCTGCTCCACAGCCGACACAATTCCCCTCTTGTAATTTTCACAAAACTCTCGATGGTGAGTTTCTACTTTTCTGGGGATTTGTAAAGCGCTTGTCACTATATTAATAAATGACGGCTCTACCTCTATTAGTTTTTTTTTCCCAGACTTGGGTTTCCGTCAACGGTTTCTCTCTTGGTGGTGATTCCCTATCGGATACTTCCAATATATCTTCGAGAGAGGGTAAGCTTTCATTTGAAAGTGTTTCCTCTTCAAAGTCGGAGATATCTTCAAAAGGTGTAGAGGTGCTTGGAGGAGTGTGCACCTCCGCCGCTACTTGCTCCACCATTTCATGTCTCGCTGCAGCCTTTTCAGCGGCATATAAAATTTGATCTTTTTCGACAATCGCGGAGTGCGTCATTTTCTTCAAATTTTTTTTTTATTTAAATTTATTTTATAAATTAAACGTTGCGCTTCACTTATTTTTTTCGCGCCGACGAAAACCACACTTTCTTCTGAAGGCGCACGGCGACGGGACGGCGACGCGATTGAAAATCGACTTTTACACACCGACGACGGCGAGACTGAAGATGACTGCGGTTTTGCAAACTCCGGCACATTTTCAAACAAAATTCTTTTCTTCGCCAACAACCCCGGCTCGCGACGCGCAGAACGTTGTTCGGTTTTCATTTTGAACAGAAGAGACTATTTGAAATTGCGTAACTTAAACGGGGTTATATACAACAAACCGAACCCAAGCCAAGCAACGCGAAATGGTGGGTAAAACAGGATCTACTCTTGCTGTAACAAAGAAAGGTGAATACTCGAAGGCGATGTAAGCTCTCGCAAATGAAGTGAATACTCTTCCATGACCTACGTAGACAACAAAGAAAGGGTACTGACCGCTACACGGTTTTATATACATACGGCTATAGTTGAGTTTATGTCTGCACAGCTTTGCACTTATTGTTGGTTTGCATCAGTTGTTTTTTATTTTTTTTTTTTTTTTAATTTTTTTTTTTTTTTTTTTTTTTTTCATTTTTTATATTTTTTTATTTTTGAGGTTTTTTTTTTTCTTTATTTTTAGTCCTACACCCACCTTCCAACCACTCTAATGAAAGGTCTCGACTCCAGGAATGTGATTCCGGTGGAATTTTTTAGAAAAAGTCACGCATATGGTGGTAAAACTCTAAAAACTGGTTCTATTGATTTAAACCCACCTTCCAACCACTCTAATGAAAGGTCTTGACGCCAGGAAAGTGATTCCGATAGAATTTTTTAAAAAAAGTCACGCATATAGCGGTAAAGCGGCAAAAACTGTTTTTTTATAAACCTACCTTCCAACCACTCTAATGAAAGGTCTTGACGTCAGGAATATGAATATGCTATTATTTTTTTGAAAAAGTCACGCATATAGCGGTAAAGCGGCAAAAACTGTTTTTTTATAAACCTACCTTCCAACCACTCTAATGAAAGGTCTTGACGTCAGGAATACGAATCTGCTATTATTTTTTGGAAAAAATCACGCATATAGCAATAAAGCGGCAAAAACTGTTTTTTTTTATAAACCTACCTTCCAACCACTCTAATGAAAGATCTTGACGTCAGAGATATGAATATGCTATTATTTTTTTGAAAAAGTCACGCATATAGCGGTAAAGCGGTAAAAAGCGGTAAAAAGGGTATTTTTTTGTCGTATTCTACTTTCCAACCACTCTAATGAAAGGTTTTGATGTCAGGAATACGAATCTACTATAACGCTTTTTAAAAAATCACGTATATAGCGTTAAAGCTGCAAAAACTATTTTTTGTTACACTTTTACTTTTAACCATGCTTAATATAATATGTCATAAATGCGGTAATTATCTATACTTGGGATATATTGTTAGTTTTTGTAATTATTTACTCTAATAATACCATAAAACCGGTATTTCTAGTTTAAAACCGGTATTTCCAGTTTAAAACCGGTAATCAAAACAAGTTTATATTTATACCCCACACTTCTTTCGTTATTGTTCATTTTCGTGTCGTACAGTCACCTAGCTTCAGTCAACAACCATGCAGTGCGACTCTTGTTTAAAAGTTTTATCCAACAAAAGCAGTGTAAGTAGGCATAAACGGGAAAGTTGTCCGGAACGATTCAATAAAGGGAAAAAGTTGAAACTTAATAATAACCCAGATGTGGTTACATACGCTAATAATTACAATTCAACCATTGTAGAAGCAACTCCCTTTAGATCTATTGTTCATCCAGTCACCACTACATCCAATGTTATCGAATGTCAAGATTGTTATAAAAAAATTTCTGGGAGAGGACTAACAGGACATTTACGTAGTAATTCACACAAAAGTGTTATTAATAATTTAGATAGCGGAGTTGAGAAACTATCAAGTGCGTTTAAAAATCGTATCGGTAGTTACCGTCTTTCTAGCAACAAACATCATACTGATCACTTGGAATTTTTTAGTGAAATTGAAGGTAGCGTTTTGAAGCTTCTACATAACTATTTACATAAATTTAAAGTGTTAAAAGTTAATTTCGAACTTTACTCTATGTACACAATACCTGAAAAAGATACTTATGATTTAAAATCATTTAATACAAAAAATCAGATTATTACTATTTCTACTAATTTGAAACAAGCATATCAAGATTTTATTAGGGAGATATTACCCAAGGTTTCGGAAATACAAGAAAAGGAATCTGGATGGAGTCTTTTACAAATTCAATCATTAGAAGTTAACATTAATAAGTACAACCCTCTACGATCTTCTTCATATATCAAGCTACCACGACAAATCGAGATGAAGAAAGCAATTATTAATATAATGAATAAAGATGAAGCATGTTTTGGTTGGGCGGTAAACGCATCAATTTTTGATCCAACAGGTAAATCCAATCTTACTACTTCTTATCCGCATTATACTAGTCTCTTACAGTTCGATAATATAGAATTCCCTATGAAACTCTCAGATATACCAAAATTTGAATTACTAAATAATATTTCGATTAACGTTTTTGGAATTAGTGAATGTTTTAAAAATAATATCACACAATTGGAAATCGTTGGACCGTTGTATTATACAAAATCTAAAAAAGCTACACATGTTAACCTATTACTTATTTTTGATGAGTACGGGAATAGTCATTATTGTTACATTAAAAATTTATCGCGGTTAATATCAAAACAAAAATCACACCATAATGGTCAGACTTTTCTTTGTAATGGTTGTTTACAATTTTTCTCATCCTTAGAACGTCTTCGCAAACATGAAGACAACGATTGCAACTTTGTATATACTAAGCTTCCAACTACCGACATGATTCTCAATAAATATGGACATCTACAAAAAGAAAATATCTTACAATTTTCCAACTTTCAGAAACAAATGCAAGTTCCGTTTGTTATATATGCTGATTTTGAAAGTATACTGCAACCGATACAATATGCAACACCTTCTGATAATTCCTCGTTTACTGTCAAAACCTATCAGCATACACCATATTCATTCGGTTTTTATGTTAAATGTTATTTTGATGACAGTTTATCAGAACTTATCATTTATCGCGGTGACAACGTGGTTGAGAAGTTTATTCAAAAACTAGAAGAAAAAGTTTACACTATTTATCATAAATATCTTAAATATATTAAACCTATGAAAAAACTCTTTTTAACAATTACATTAAAGCTAAATATGTAGATAATGCCTCACTTTTGTATACCGACACTGATTCATTAATTTTACACATTCAAACAGAAAACGTTTACCGCGATATCAAAGAAAACCTTCATTTATTTGATACATCCAATTACCCCGCCGATAATATCTTTAATATACCAAAAACACCATCAGTGGTTGGTAAATTAAAGGATGAGTTTAAAGGTAAACCAATTAAAAATTTTTGTGGTACTGGTGCCAAAGCTTATTGTGTGACATTAAGTAACAATGATAACCTTAAAAAAGCTAAGGGAATTTCCAAAAACGTTATAAATAAATCTTTAACATTTACGGATTATAAACAAGTAGTTGATAATACTAATGCGAAAATTTATCGTAAAATGTATACATTTAAGTCACATTTACATGAAATGTATACTGAATTAAAAAATAAGGTTGCTTTAACTTCCCACGATGATAAGAGATATGTTATACCCGGAACTATTAATACATTAGCGTGGGGTCATTACAAAATAGATACGTTTATACCTAACCAACAACAACAAAATCTCGATTATTTAATCCAGCAAGCTAAACTACTTCTACCAGAAGCAAAAAATGATGGTGGGGATGAATTTTATGTAGACAGTTTTGAAATGGATTTTTTATCGTAGTGGGGGAGTTTGTTGGTGGGGTGTTTGTTTAATAACACGTTGTAGAGCTAATTCCTACAGTTCTTCATCAGCTTTACTGCTAGTATTTACAATGTGGATGTGTTACGTTACCGAAATTGAAGTTACGGATTTAAAAAGTGGTGTTCAAAACTTACACCAACTTTTTTCAAATCTGGAGTTTGATGCTTCTCATGAAGCCGTTTATGGTGCAGTGCGTCCATCATCTTATTCTCCAGAATTTTGTACAGAATTAGCTAAAAAATATGAAAAAGGTGCTGAAATCTGTGACTTGTATCTTAAAAACCAAATATGTTTATATGGATTTGTATCGTTACTAAAAGCTGTAAAGTTGGATGGTTATTTAATTCGAATAAAAGACTATCTTCCATCTGTTTTATACGAAAAAGAAGAAAATAGCGAAGATGATACTTCCAATAATGAAGTTATTGATACAGACATTGATGGTATGGTTAAAGATGGTTCAAGTAAATCACAAACTTAATAATCTTATATTTAGACTTTATTGTATTAACGGTATAATGTATTTAATAAAAGCATTTCTGTACTAATAATATTTGTTTTATTTGCGTATTTAGCATTTATTAATAAGGTGTGAGTGTAAAATGTATCTTGTTTTCACCACATATTCTATATATTGAATTTATCCAAATAAAGCTACCGTGTTTGGAACACTATTGTACTTCACTATTCTGTTTCAATATTTACCTACTTCTTGTTTTTTTCCTTATTTTACCTTATAAAATAAAGTTATCTATTACTATTTCTTGTTTTTACATACCTGAACTGTTTGACTTTCACTGGTAATGTATATTTTTATTCTTCGTGTGTAACGTTCATTAACCCCTTGACCATTAACCTTGACCGTTAACCTTGACCGTTCATTGACTCCTTGACCGGTCTTTCACCCCTTTACTGGTCGTTGACCCCTTGACCGGCTATTGACCCCTTGACCGTTCATTGACTCCCTGACCGTTCATTAACCCCCTAACCGGTCTTTGACCCCTTTACCGGTCGTTTACCCTTTGACCTTGACCGGTCGTTGACCCCTTGACCGGTTATTGACCCCTTGACTGGTCGTTGACCCCTTGACCGTTCATTGACCCCCTGGACCGGTTTTTGACCCATTTACCGGTCGTTGCCCCCTTGACCTTGACCGGTCGTTGACCTCGTCAGTGGTGGGGGGTATGAGGTGTGGTGGGGGGTATACAAAATGGTGGGGGTCAATAGTGGGGGGTATACGGACGGTGCGGCTAGAACTCTCACCCCTTACCTTACCATTGGAGGGAGGTATAATAATGGTGGGGGGGTCGGTGGTGGGGGGTATACGAACGGTGCGGCTAGAACTCTCATTTGCCCTCTACTGAGGTATTGATAGAAGTGCTCTACTGATTTCACTACTGCCAGAAGTTCTCTTCTCGTGACGCAATAATTTCGCTCAGGTTTTGAGAGAACTTTACTAAAATATCCAAGGACTCTTTCCTGTCCTCCTTGAATCTGAGACAGCACTCCTCCAATTCCCACATTACTTGCATCTGTATCTAAGATGAACTCTCCTTCTGGCAGTGGATACCCTAAAATTGGTGCTGTGATTAAATGCTTTTTTAAGGTTTCAAAGGCATTCTGGCAGTCTACATCCCAGCGGTATTCTCTTGCTTCCTCTGTAAGTCGCGTTAATGGTTTAGCGATATCTGCAAACTTCTTAATAAACCTCCGGTAGTAAGTACACAGTCCCAGAAAACTTCTCACTTGATGTTTGTCAGTTGGTTTTGGCCATTCCTTAATAGAATCGATTTTTCCCTTATCCACGGCCACTCCTTCTTTACTGACTATATGACCCAGATAATTGACTTTACCTTGAAATAGCTGGCACTTCTTGGGGTTTAACATCAATTGGGCAGCTTTAAGTCGATTAAAAACGTTTTCTAAATTCTTCAGATGGTCTTCAAATGTCTTCCCCAAGACGATTATGTCGTCTAGATAAACTAGGCATGTTTTCCAAGATAACCCTCTCAACACATTTTCCATAAGTCTCTCAAATGTCGCAGGAGCGTTACAAAGTCCAAATGGCATAACGTTGAATTGCCATAATCCAGATCCTGTGGTGAAGGCTGTCTTTTCTTTATCTACCGGGTCCATTTCTACCTGCCAGTATCCAGACTTCAAGTCCAAAGTAGAAAATAATTTACTTCCAGCCAATGTGTCTAATGTGTCATCGATCCGAGGCAGAGGATAACTATCTTTCTTGGTAACGTTGTTCAGCAAACGGTAATCCACACAGAACCTCGTTGTTCCGTCTTTCTTCTTAACCAGGACCACCGGAGAGACCCATGGGCTCGTAGAAGGTTCTATCACCCCGTCTTTCTTCATTTCCTGAACAATCGTTTCAGCTTCCTCTCTTTTCGCCTGTGGTAATCGTCGAGCTGTTTGACGAATTGGCTTAGCATTACCAGTATCGATTTTATGCTTAACAACGGTAGTTCTTCCCGTCTTTCCTCCTTTCGGTACGAAAATATCACGATACTGCCGAAGAAATTCCCTTAATTTCCTTTTCTCGATCTGATTCAGAGACTGTCCAGCAACCGCAACCATTTGATCAAATTTATCGTTGGAATTATCAGACGTTGTCGTCTGACGGATTATGGATGTGACAGGTACACAAGTTCCTACTTTTGTCTCTTTCTTGATGGTCACTGGGTAGTCATTGACATTAATAAGTCTCACAGGAATTTCTTTAGCCGAAGTCACTAATTCTTTTCCAATTATGATTCCACGGCCAACTTCGTCGTCATGATTCCAAGGCTCCATCATAACAGGTGTTCCTTCGTCCACAATTCCCTGTAGCCGCGCTACTATTATCGTTTCACTTCTCGCAGGCACGACTGTATCTTCTTTAACGGCTGCTTGCATAGTGTTGTCATCATGTGGATGGAGAAATACCTCCTCGTTACCAACTTTGATTACCTTATTCTTAAAATCCAATTGGAACCCATGCGTATTCATTACGTCCATTCCTAATATAACATCCTCTTCGATGTCAGCAACTATAACAGTATGGACGAACTTTTCTGTTCCAATTCCTAATTGTACCTGGATTTCTCCATGAATGTTGGCATTTTCACCTGTAGCGGTCCGCAGTCGCAACCTCGTTGGTAACAGTTTCTTACGGCTGTTTATAACTGTCGGGCGAATAATGGTTCTTGTCGCTCCAGTATCCACCAACAACGTATGCTTTTTACCATTTATTTCTCCATCTACATAGACACTATCTTCACGACATTTCAAAGAAGCTATTAGTATCAGAGGGTCTTTGGTAGAGTTCTCGGTCGAAGCTGCTCCCCTAAGGCCGACGCGTTCTGGTTTTGTCTTCGGTCTTATGGTCTTCGTTTTCTTGTGTGTCATGCTTTTCATCATATTAACGAGCTGGTCAAGTTTATCTTCATCTCCTTCCTCTTTTACAGTCCTAACTTTGCTATACCCGTCAGAGGCCTGCGTAGCTGACTCGTATTCGAGGGCGGCAGATAAGACATCCATCAGCGTCTTGTGACGAGCTAATCGTAGTGTTCTTTGCATCTCATGATCACAAAGACCATCAATAAACGTTTGAACGGCCAACTTTTCCATCATGTCTTCAGGAGCTGTTGGATAAGCATATCGCACTAATCTGGCAATATCTACTTCATATTCTTGAAGAGCCTCATCTTTCTTTTGTCTTCGATTTTTGAGTTGCGACTGATATACATGCTCCAAGTGTTCGTGGCCATATCGCATATTTAACCTCTTCTTCAGTTGTTCGAAATCATCCGTCTCCTCTACGGCTATGGTCTGGAGCACATCTAAGGCATCTCCTCGAAGAGCGATAGTCAGGTTTACAGCCTTTTCTTTTTCTGACCATCCATTCGCTCTTGCAGCTGATTCGAACTGTTTCATGTAGTTGTTCCATGACGATTTTCCGTCGAAAGTTGGAACTTTGACATGAACATAACCTCCACTTCCTTCAAATTTCGGCCGTGTTTCCAACTTACATTTCGTCTCGTCTTCTTTTATCTCTACCGGATCTAAAGCTACCGTATTAATTGGTGGTAGCACTCTCGTGTTAGTTATCATGGTCTCTAACTGTTTGATTTTCTCTTCAACTTTATCAAATGTTTTAGAGACTTCTTCAAACTTCTCACTATTCTGAATACATATTTCTTTAATTATTTGAGAAGTCTCGTCGAATCTTCTGGCAACATTTTCAAATTTCTCGTCATTTTGTCTAGCTGTTTCTTTAATAATTTGAGAAGTTTCTTCGATCATTTGAGACGTTTCATCGAATCTTTTGGAAACAGTCTCGAATTTTCCATCAGTGTTTTTAGAAGATTCTTCAATCATTTGCGAGACATTTTCAAATTTCTCATTTATTTTTGTTAAAACTGTTTCTTCTGATGATTGAAACTGGAATGTCTCTGGGTCATCTCCATTCTTGTTAAGAATATTCTTCAGTCGCTCCTGGAGGATCTTCTTGGACCCGCTGCAGTCTTCATCGCGTTCTTCTAATTGCTCACGCAACTGTTTTACCGAGAGTTGTACTAGCAGCATCTTTGTACAGGCACACACGTACTTTTATAAATGTTCTTTTGTACAAAGGTCACTACCGAACTACGCGGATGTTCCCGACGAACAATACTTTTCAAAAGTTTTAAAGTCTTTTTCAAAAGTCACTGCTGGATTTATGTTGAAATCCCACTTCTGGCACCAAATGTTATATATTTATATAGTTCTAATTTATTTGTCTTTATTCTAATTTATTGTCTATAATCTAATTTATTAAAACTCACGATAACTAATTACGAATTTATTAAAGTCTTTATTAATTCTAATTTATATTACAAATAATAATTTATGTTTCGTTACATTTAAATATCGCGGTTGCCGAGCTTCTTATGACTGACTGCCAAATAAAAATCTTTCATTTATATACACAACTGTTGTCATCCAGAGAATTCGGCGGACTTCTTGAATAATCTCGTATTTTGGTGAAGGCGCTCGACTCGTTTTTCAACCTCGAGACGTGGATGACTCATTAGTGTTAGTGTCTAGAGATTTCTGGTAAACAACTGGTAGCTAAGCTCAGGTATATTTTGACCTACAAATTACGAGAATCAATAAAAAGAATTAGTCATAAAATATTTACAGTTCTATACGCCATAACATTTAAAATCGTAACAATACTGATATCTTAAAATTTTATTCCGATGGATCTTTTTATTTATTTTCTTTGGTTGGGAAAGAAGAAGTATGACAATATATCTATATCTATATATATATATATATATTATATATATATATATATATATATATATATATATATATATATATTTATTGTTAAGGTTCCAAAAAACTTAAAGAACCATACAAATTGTTATTTGGAAATAATCTGGACAAAAAAATAAATAAGTTTGTTTACTTAAGAAAATGTATAAAATTATTTTTGTCATTAAATATAAGATATGTAAATTAGTGGGCTTATAAAAAATGAAAGCAATTTTTGGATAGAAAGTGACAGTTTTGACATTTTGCGGGGAATAGAAAAATTGAGAGAAAAGTCAGTCTCTGGAGAATTTCCGAAGGAAGAACGGCTGTTTTGAGAGTTTCGTCGGTGCTGGTGGTAGAAGGGTTGATGCAGTGAAGAGTCAGTGGAATGGTGAATTTTTGTGTTGTTTGCTGGAGCTGAGAAAGTTAGAATTTAAAATTGCCAAAGGGTAGTCTTCGTGGTTTTTTTTTGGTGGGCTATATAGAGGTGTTTCGAGAGCCCTGAAAAAGAACCTTACCAGAGCTTGTGTAAGTTTGTTTCTTTATTTAAAAATTGCCGTGGCGAAGTGAAATCTTGCAAGAGGGACTTAATTGACTTTTGAATTTTTTATATTGTTAGGAACATTTGCTGGGTTTATATTTAAATAATCGAAGGACTTAAAATTTAGTATAATAGTATTGTTTTTCATAAAGGGTTTGCATGGATAAATGTTAATTAATATATTTTTTTAATTTGGTAAATATAGTCTTATTTGTTTATTGATTGATTATTTGTATATTATTTTAGTTCTTTCTTTTTTGTCCTCTTACCTAAAATACAACGAGATCGATATTTGAAATACGATCCTGATAATAAATTGAGGATTTGTTGGTAAGTTTTGTTTTTTTTTTGGTAACAATTAATTGAATAATTGATAAATATAGATTCTACTTACCATAACAACTGGCGCCGAACGTGAAGGACTAGAAAAATATCGAGTTGTATTTTAGTGCAGAGACAATTGGGAAAATTATACATTTTCGTGCAGTTTGTTTCCATTTAAAAATTAATATTTGGATTCTATATTCTAATCAAGGTAATACATTTGTGTGAGGGATTATTTTTTGTCGACAACAAATTTAATTTTTTTCTTTAAAAAAATCTTATTGTTTGGCGGGGATATAAATCCATCGGAAATGTCTACGACAAGGAGTAAAAGTTCAGAAAAACCAACGATGGAAAAAGAAAGCCAGGGTTTATCAGATATGGATAAAATCTTACAAGCAATGCAAAATATGGAGCATAACATAAAAAAAATCAACAGGAAACAATCCAGAATATGGAAGATAAAATGGAAAAGTATCAACAGGAAACAATGCAGATGATGGATCATAAAATAAAAAAAAAATGAACAGGAAATTAAAGGATGTGTAGAGGGGATAAAGAGAGAAATGATACAACGTATGGAGGAGATGACATTAAAGAATGCAGAAATTAGAAAGGAAATAGAGGATCTAGAAATAAGAAGAAAAGAAGACAAACAAAAAATAGAACAAATTGCAGAAAATTTGGAGGATTTAGGACACAAATGCGAAAAAGCGAGACAATTAGATAGGATAGAAATCGATAAACAAATCGCAAACATAAAAAATCAACAAATAGTCGGAGCAAGAAGGGAAGTAATTATTCATGGCACAGGAGAAGCGAAAATACAATTTGGCGGGGATGTGCAAAAAACACATCCGGTTGTTTTTATTAAGAATCTTACAAAGAAATTGCAATATACCGAAGATTTCAAGGCGTGCAAAGAAGAAATTAGAAACCGCCTAAAGGAAGAAGCTAGTCTGTGGTTCGATAGTAAAGAAGACACATTTTTGAAGAAAGATTTCTACAATATTTTTGGCGAAAAATCCAACAACTAGAAATAAATAAACAAAAATGGAAAATATAGTGAAAAATTAGAAAAATCAGCGAAAACATATGCATTGCAAATGTACAACAATGCAAAACATCTCCAATACAATTATTCGGAAGAACAACTTGTTGATTTAATTGCGAGACACTTTGAAGAAACATTGGAAGACCATGTTACTTTGCAGAATTATAAAAACATCGATGATTTGTGCCAATTTCTACAAGTCAGAGAATCACGTCAGCAGGAAAGAAAAAACAAGAGAAGACAAGAAAATTACCCACACCGGGAAACACAGCACAACAGAAACCAAGGAC
This sequence comes from Diabrotica balteata, assembly GCA_918026665.1. Lineage (NCBI taxonomy): Eukaryota > Metazoa > Arthropoda > Insecta > Coleoptera > Chrysomelidae > Diabrotica > Diabrotica balteata. The sequence goes on from OU898284.1 coordinate 75,695,584, forward strand.
AAGGCTATTATACAGAAAGACCAAGAAGAGATTTCGTACCAAGGAGGGAATATGAAAGAAGACACGAAAGAGAAAATAATTACGAACCAGAAACAGACTAGGGAACGAAAATAGAAATAGAGACCAGCGTGAAAACCATAATGCCACAACACATCAAGAGAATAAAAATAACAGATGCCCAAATGAGCAAAGGTATCAGGAAAATCGATACAATGATGGTGGACAAAGAGGATACAGAAGAGAAGTAAATAACACTAACATTGAGAGAGTCGAGGAAGACATACACGATATTGAAACGAGAAACAAGAGGCACCGCAGGCGGTTTTTTACGAAAGCGCCCACTAAAAATAAATAAACAGACCGGAATTTTTTGTCACACAAAAGAATTTATTAAACTTGCTAAAAAAAATGATAGAAAACAGAAATCAAATTTACAATTCGTGAACGGTTTTATAAACAATAAATTGATTAAAATTTTGATAGATTCTGGATCAGAAATATCTTTAATAAATAGAAGATTGGTAGAAGAAGTAAGTTTGACTAATTTGATTTATAAAATACCTTAAAAGGGTGAACTTAGTGGGCGCAAACAATAGTACATTGTTTACCGGGTAGGAAAAGCTTAACATTCCTGGACGACTGTGAAGATTGCTAAGTCGAGGCGCAAGCCGAGACTTAGCAACACAGAATCCAGGAATGTGGCTTTTCCTACGAGGTAAACATACTATTTTTCCGCAAATCGTTTAAAATTCGACAGATATTGATTGATTTAAAAAAAAACGCGGTAATTTTATTCCCAAATAAATGGTGCTTTGAAATTCCTAATAAAATTACTTGGGTTACTATGGAAACGTATTGAGGTTGAATTGTCAAACTTCTATCATTTATGTAGAACACTAACAACTGTACGGAAATATCATTTCCTTACAGTAAGGAAATCACATTTCCTTACAGTAAGGAAGTCCTGACTTTTTCTTCAAGAAATTTTGACAGGAATGTCAAAATTTCCTGGCGATTTGCGGAAAAAAGACATTAGCAACGATTAACTAAGGAATAAGAATTAGGATACAGGTGGGAAAAAGATATTATTCAATACAATGTGTAATAATGCCAAATATGTCCCATGACATGATTGTGGGGGTGGACGAACTGTCGGAAAAACATGTAGTGATAGATTTTAATTTAAAAATAGGCTGATAAAAATGGACAATAAAATCGTGGAACTGGAGGAAAAAATGGATAAAAGCAAAGAAGAGGATATAAAATATTTGGAAGCAACTAAACAACGTGAAGTAGAAACAAATATGGCAATAAAGCAAGTAGGAGAAATAAATAACTGGGAACCATCCAAAGAAATTTACATAAATGAGGAAAATAACAGTGCTTGGAAGTCATGGTATGGAGTGAACTTAGAAGAGGAAAATAAAGAAGGAGATTTGTTTGTAGAGAAAGAAAGAGAAAAGGAACTGAGTGATGATAAAGCTGAAGAAGAAAAGAAAGAAGGAGACTTGTTTGTCGAGAAAGAAAGAAACAAAGAATCGGACATACAAAAAGAAGAAGAAGAGTTAATGGAGACTTTAGTAATTGAAGAAGAACACGTTTCTCAATAGAACTTGGAATATGAAATTAACATATGTGAGCAAAAAGGAAAAGGTGAAAGAAAATTTATATGTGGAGAAAGCATGTACAATGAGATACATCAAATTCTACAAAACTATGAGGAATTAATAAATGAAGAAAATAGAGTGGCGAAAAATTACGAACATTCATTTGAGGTGAAAGATCTGAAAAATTTCAGATCAAAAACGTACCCAATCCCTTATAAATACAGACAAAACGTCAAACAAGAGATTGAGATAATGATTAAAGATCAGATTATCGAAAGATGTGATTCGCCATATATAAGTCCCATTGTAATTGTAAAGAAAAACAGCGAAGAATTGAGGCTATGTCTTGACGCAAGAAACATAAATCAACACACTGTGACACAATACGAATCACCTTTGAATATTGATGCTATTTTTGGAAGAATAACAGGAACACATATATTTTTAAAGATTGATTTAAAACATAGTTTCTGGCTGATTCCTTTAGCAGAGAGATGCAGAAATTTTACCGCTTTTTCAATTGACAGAATAGTATATCGTTTCAAAGTGGTTCCATTTGGATTACAGAGTACATGTGCAGCCCTCGTTCGGGCATTAAACACCATTCTAAATCGATATGAAGATTTCGTGGTTCATTATATAGACGATTTGTTAATTTTCTCACCAAACGCTCAAAGTCATTTAAATCATATAAAAATTGTATTAGAGGAATTAGATATAGCGGGCCTTAAACTAAATATTGAAAAGTGCCAATTTTTCCAAACAGAAGTGGTATATTTAGTTTTTAAATTAGATACAAAAGGGGTTAGTCTAGCGGAGGATAGAGTACAGATCATAGATGAATATCCGAGGCCGAAAAATTTAAAGACGTTAAGGGGTTTCCTCGGAATGATAAATTATTTAAAAAAACTGATGCCAGATCTTAGTGAAAAGGAAATACCTTTGATTAAACTATTAAAAAAGGATAAAAAATGGCAATGGAAAGAGGAACAGGAAGAAGCTTTTGTACAGCTTAAGAAAGAATTTGCCAAAGGAGTTAAAATTTATCATCCAATATATGAAAAAACCATTTATATTAAAAACTGATGCGTCTATTAACAAGTTTGCGGGAGTATTAACCCAAATGCAAAGTAACCAAGAAGTCCCTATATGTTTTGTATCCACAGTAACAAAAACACATGAAAAAAAATATAGCGTTACAGAGTTAGAATTTGCGAGTGTTTTATTTTGTGTTAACAAGTTACGATACTATCTATTGGGTGCTAAATTCACAATAGAAACGGATCACGCGGCTTTAATACACAATGAAGAATAGATTAGTGAACAATAGGATACATAGAGGAATACTATTACTACAGGAATATGATTTTGAATTTAGATACATAAAAGGAAAAGATAACATTCTGGCAGATGCTCTTACACGAGATGAAGAGACAGAAAAAAAGGAAGCGATTCAAATATATGTGTGATTAAATGTATTAGTAGACGAAGAAGGGATATTTTCATTGAATATGATACGTGAGGGGGCTGAAATGGAAAAGGAAATATTATTCAACAGAACAGGTGGAAAAGAGTTGTATTTGATTTCACAATTATTGGGTAGAAAAATAATGGAAAAGTTACATCAGAAGAATGGTCATATAGGCAGCCAAAAAGTTTGGTTACTGTTTAGGGAGAATTATGTATGCAAACGAGACTATAGCGTGCCAAAAGATATGACGAGAGAATGCCATATATGTCAGATATATAAAAGTCGAAATTTTCGAAACGAAAATGTGACAAAAAGTTGGATATTGTTGCCATCGACATGTTGAGTGATCTGATTCCTACATCACAGAGAAAGAAGCATGTTTTGGTGATGGTTGATGTTTTTTCAAAATATGTCAAATTATATAGCTGCCGTACCACCCAAGGAGAGGAGATATTGACCAAGATAAACAATTTCATAGCCAGTGTGAGAACACCCAACAACGTTTTGTTGGATAACGCGACATATTTTAGAAACGATCGTTTTAAGGAAAACTTAGAGAGAGAGGAATTGAGACAAAGTTTGTGAGCATTCGTCATCCTCAAAGCAATCCCTCAGATAGGTTCATATAAGAGGTCACGAAGTTCCTTAGAATTGCAGCTGATGGTCAACACAAACAATGGGGCAGAAAATTAACAGATATTGAAAGGTATCTGAATTCGACACCAAATACCGTTACGAAAGAGAGGCCAGAATATGTGATGAAAGGGATAATGCCTCCACGACCTTGGGTAGAAACAGAACCCAGAAATTACGAAGAGATAATGGAAACTGTACAGCAAAGGCTCCGTAGGAGCAGCGAAAAATACCTTCAAAGGAAGAGCTGAAAACGCCGAAGACAACCAGTCACTTTCAGGTTGGAGAAAAGGTATTAGTAAGAGCGCTAAGAGTGTCTAACATTACAAACAATGTTTGCGCAAAGTTCCTTCCTGTATTCGAAGGCCCATACATTATCAAAAATGAAAATGGTGTCAATAGTTATGTTTTAAAACAAATAGACTCTGATACTATACGGGGTATTTTCCATATACATGACATTTATAAATATTATGAATGATTAATAATAATAATATTTGCCAATTTTATTTACTTCAAGAAAATTTGTTGTCGGTAGAAAAAATTTTCATTTCAGCAAATGGCGGGGAGTTGTTAAGGTTCCAAAAAACTTAAAGAACCATACAAATTGATATTTGGAAATAATCTGGACAAAAAAATAAGTAAGTTTGTTTACTTAAGAAAATGTATAAAATTATTTTTGTCATCAAATATAAGATATGTAAATTAGTGGGCTTATAAAAAATGAAAGCAATTTTTGGATAGAAAGTGACAGTTTTGACATTTTGCGGGGAAAAGTCAGTCTCTGGAGAATTTCCGAAGGAAGAACGGCTATTTTGAGAGTTTCGTCGGTGCAGGTGGTAGAAGGGTTGATGCAGTGAAGAGTCAGTGGAATGGTGAATTTTTGTGTTGTTTGCTGGAGCTGAGAAAGTTAGAATTTGAAATTGCCAAAGGGTAGTCTTCGTGGTTTTTTTTTCTGGTGGGCTATATAGAGGTGTTTCGAGAGCCCTGAAAAAGAACCTTACCAGAGCTTGTGTAAGTTTGTTTCTTTATTTAAAAATTGCCGTGGCGAAGTGAAATCTTGCAAGAGGGACTTAATTGACTAATATATATATATATATATATATATATATATATATATATATATATATATATATATATATATATATATATATATATATATGAATATCCATAATAGTGCCAAATTAATAGTAAAATAAAAAATTGGGTGTATTTGTAGTTACATTTTTTTCCGCAAATGTCTCTAGTATCGCCTCGTATATTTCAAAGTATACATTCTACGACATTTGATCGTACATTCGGCACCCCGTAATTTGTCAACCCTGCAATTCGAAAAAGTCTTATTACAGAAGTTGTGCTGTTGTGAATAGTTACTTTTATTGATACTCGTGTTGATAAATAAATTGTGTAAAATATATATATATATATATATATATATATATATATATATATATGATATATATATATTATATATATATATATATATATATATATATATAAAATGGCGATTATGCCAAGTCTTCATTACTTACAACGAGCATAGTAGGTGTATTAAAGGTGCTTTTAAAGACATGGAAGATTCATATATATATATATATATATATATATATATATATATATATATATATATATTGTTAGTAAGTAGAATCTATATTTATCAATTATTCAATTAATTATTACCAAAAAAAAATAAAACTTACCAACAAATCCTCAATTTATTATCAGGATCGGGATTTAAATATCGATTCCGTTGTATTTTAGGTAAGAGGACAAAAAAGAAAGAAATAAAATAATATACAAATATTCAATCAATAAACAAATAAGATTATATTTACCAAATTAAAAAAATATATTAATTAACATTTATTCATGCAAACCCTTTATGAAAAACAATACTATTATACTAAATTTTATATATATATATATAATATATATATATATATATATATATATATATATATATATATATATATATATATATATCTGAATATCCATAATAGTGCCAAATTAATAGTAAAATAAAAATTTGGGTGTATTTGTAGTTACATTTTTTTCCGCAAATGTCTCTAGTATCGCCTCGTATATTTCAAAGTATACATTCTACGACATTTGATCGTACATTCGGCACCCCGTAATTTGTCAACCCTGCAATTCGAAAAAGTCTTATTACAGAAGTTGTGCTGTTGTGAATAGTTACTTTTATTGATACTCGTGTTGATAAATAAATTGTGATGAATTCTTCGCGCGCCCAGAAAATGTTGGAATTAGCGGGTAAGTACAAAGAATATATTTTTTGTAATATGCATATTTTCAATAATTTCCTTTTCTTAAATTAAAAATACAATCGAACTATTTTGAACTTAATTGTTTTTTTATTTTATATTTTCAAGAAATTGCTGCGTTTATATTATATGCTAGGTAAATATTTGTTCTATATCTCATTTTTATAAATCAAATATTAATATAAAGTTAAATTTAAAAAATATACTTAAGTCCCGTACACCCATAATTCATGTTCTGGTTTATGCTTTTGGATCTAAATATTTACAAGCGCTTATTCATACTACTGTACAATAAAAAAAACATTATACTCATTATTACTTTAATTGCGGCAAAAAATATATTTGTATATACAAATGAATTTATACCATTTTCGTGTCTAAAGCCCGAATTTACAATAAAACGGCAATAATAAAATACCTAGAATTAACATTGATGTTATTTTAATAATAAACCTATGAATTCTTAAGAGTTCCGGTTTACCTTCAAATAAAAAACAGCGATTTTTTCAACAATTGACAAAAAAAACAATCTTATGTATGCAATAGTTATTTTAAATAACAGTAATAGATTATGAGGTAAAGAATTTACCGTTTTATTAAAACAGTAACGGTATAGGGTAAGAAGAAAGCGAAAGCGCTATTTTTACGAATATCGTTCATGTTAATTTCAAAAGACTATCAAACGCTCTTTTGTAATCGATTAGAATAATTTTTGTAAGTTAAATTATTTCTATGAAATTTATTTATTTTAAACTAATTACTGTAAATCATATAATGATATTTATGATGTACCGTTCAAATTAATATTAATAAAACTAAAGAAATGTTGACTTTGTTTAGTTAATTCGACAAAATGAATTTTACATAAATTCGATTAATTCAGCTGTAATCACTTATTGAAAGAATATTTTAGATACATCAACGAACGAATAGAAAGCACTTGGTTACGTTCAATTAGCTTATTAAAAACCTTTATTTCGACTTATTAGGGCCTCTTAGTGGGGTGATACACGATGAGAATTCTTGCGATCTTTTTGGGATTTCCTAGTAGGTATAAAGCGCGCTATCTTTTTCTAACGCCAGTGTAAGATGACTTAAAAAAAGATAGCGGAGCATTGGGAATTTTTCTATTCTGACAAAATTGTCAACGTGTGTCCCGGGACTTAATAGCATTCTTTTAATTTATATAGTTTTTGTTTACGTTTGTCTAATAAGCTTGCTATAAAATAATTAAAGAATAATAAGGAAGTTAGGTCAACATTCATAAAATTAAAACAATTAAAAATCAATGCAGCTTATTACAGCAACTATAGTTTAAAAAAGATATTGATCAACAACAAATTAGGAAATAAAGATAAAATATTAAAAGCTGAATCTATAAAATAATCTGCAATTCTTCTGACTCTTTATATATGTATATATCGCGAAAACCGTACGTAACTTTGAATTTAGATTTAAGGAGCATTTAAATTCTTTGCGGTTACATAAAACAAATCATAACGTAGCGAAACATATGTTCAAAAACAAACACACCATTTTCCATAGACAATTTAAAAGTGATACATATGGTCAATAACGGCTTAAAACTAGATCTTTTAAAAACCTTTGAAAGCCATAAAGCAATTAGACAAGGGAAACCCCTTATGAGTGAATTGTATTGCCTTATTTTCGTCGCCACTTTAAAGTTGTCTACCTGCCCTTTGATGTAAATAAAAAATACCCCTCCCCGCACTATTTGTTTTTCTCTTTTGTTGTGGCTGTATATTATTTTGGAATAATATTAACTTGTTTAGCTAAGCTCTTTATTATACTTCTGAAGTTAACTTAAGAAGCCGAAATATATATTAAGTTATTTAATAAACTATTTGAAAGTAACTAAGTGGCCATATATTAAAAAAGCAGCTATAGAAATAATAGAAACCTATATATTATTTGATCAGACTTTAAACAATTACACAACGTATCGAAATAATTTTTGCTAAATAAAGGAAAATGACATGTGTAGCGTTTTTTATTTAAAGTGCATATAAAATATTTCTATGGTACGTCCCTGTTGTTTCTACCAAGAAATCGATCAATAAAGTTAAATGAAGGTACGTTGTAAATATTTCAAGTTTTTTTTGACGAGATTTTTAAATGCGTATTAACGCTGGAAATATGTTTTTATCTCTGTGTTGCAATGTTAGGTAAAATACCAAGTTTTTTGTCGCCAAAAAGGTATTATGTTAAAACGCAATAAACGTGAATTCCCCTAATAATAAAATTGTTTTTCGTTATTAGACGAGGGTCAAAAAAAAAAAAGAATATTTGTTTGTTTAGACAATAAAGGAACATTTAAAAGTTGTTTCTTTTGTCGATAAGAGAAGGGAAGATTTGTTTTGGTTTTAAGTGGGTCGGCGACAGGCTGCAAGACGGAAGGGAAATTTTTGGCTAGATGCTGGTAAAATGTAACGAAGCAAGAGGTCGACTTGGAGATTTCAAATAGGGCAGCTAGAGTGGACAGACGTATTAGTTATGTAGTTTGCAAAAGTCGACAAATTTTTTTAAATAGTGGAACAATTACTCTCTGTAATATGACAGATTTAGAAAAGGGTAGCCACTAAATATTTAAAGGAGTTGTGCAGATACCAGAATATGGAAAATATTTAAAGCAGTATATAGGGTGTGCCCACTATGTGCAATTGATTTGGTTCCAACCTCAAATTATTTGTCTCTGGTCGTTTTTCCAGTCCAGTTTGAAGCAGTTCTTTTGTATAGTATGAGGTCCCAGTAAATTCCCGTTAAATTCCCAGAAGTACCAGTGCAAAATTGTATGTGATTTGAATAAAGGTAACATTTTGTGTTAATAGTAAAATAGACATTTTTTTTAATAACAATAATTGCTTTCATAACAAATAAAAAATTGTAATATGTATGGTTATGCTGTTAATACTTTCATTCTTTGTCATCAAAATTAAATGTGATACCTGACAGCAAGCTTAATTTGTTTTTTTGTTATGACAATTTTAATTTGATTATTATGTAGAAACGATATTTCATATATAAGGTTAAATTTATATGTTTTCATTAAGAAGGATCTTTAATTTTTGATAATCTAATATAGTAAACAAAGAACATGTAAGTTTTTGTTATTTGTATTATATTATATGATATGTTTCTTTTATAATATGTATTTTTGATCTGTTTTGTTTGAGACAAGAATAAACGTTCAATTTGTTTCTCTGATCTATTTTGAGTTTTATCTGAAAAAGATATTTTTTCTTTAGTTACAACTAGTGGTTGTAATAGGTATAATTGGGCACCTCAAGTGGCGCCCTATATTAAATTTCTTGAGGTGTTTCCGTTTATTTTCATTCTGTTTGTCCCAAGAGATTTGTATAAGTACCCCTTTATTTCTTTTTTTGTAGTTGCCCCAATCCAACCCCCAATATCTTCAACTTATCCACGACCCAGCTCTCCAACAACCAACTGAGTGTCGTATGCACTTGTTTCGATTATTTTGTTTGCCCAATCTTTTCCCCCATATTCTTACCCTGTGGTAAGCAAAATAGTCGTTACACATGTAGTAACGATATAAGAAAATTTATTATTTTTGACATGTAAAAGATAATTTAAAAAATAATACTATGTGAAATAACGAACATTTCCATTAGTGAAAATTCAAAAATATTATATCTAACACATAGACTTATTTATATATAACAAGTTTATAAATATTATTATGATATGCTTTTTCACAATAAAAAAAATAGTTGGTCCAATTACTTGGGATAGACATTTTTGAAACACAATACACAATTTCTGGATAGATTCCTTTCTTTAATTAGAGTTTAATATAAATAGTATGTAAAAATCTTCATTGACGGATATTTTACAGGCTACGAATTTGAGTCATTTAAAAATTTTACCTACTTACTGTAATAAATATTAAGATTACATATTTCTACCCTTAAAAGGTTTTTATTTGACCAGCGCTTTGTGTACTGAATCATAGGAACAGGGTTTTCCCGAAAATTACCTAAGCAATAATGCAACTCAAGCTATGTAACGCACGCACGATAGGCCGTTTATTAGTGACTAGGAAGGCTATATTAAAGCTCCGAAATAAAACGAAACTATAAATAGTACATGTGATTAGACTATTAAGTTTCCGCGTTACAAATTTATCATTTAGTATTTAATTTAAATTAAATTTCTTAACGTAAGAATTTTATTTCAAATATTTCACTTATGGTGAATTAAAAGGAGTTACTAACTTTGCTAATTTTTATTATGGCATCATAAACTAATTATGAATTATATTTATAAGTACATAACTGATTTATCGAGCTACAAGACAGTCATTTTAGTATAATTTATAAAGTATAAATTAATCGTAGCTATTTCTTAATATAAGTTCAGAATTTATTCTAGTAGGGTTTTTAATAAAACAAAACTCGCCAAAATAGAACCGATTGTATTATTCAGTTTTTTGTTGCCTTGTTTATCACCATGTAATAATTTTTGTTTAGGTGTACAATTCACTTCTAATTGTCCAAAAAAAGAACATAAGGTTTGTTGATGTTTTACCTTTACGAGATCTATAATATGTAATATATTTTTGGTAAATTTTAGAAAGCTGATGCTCACCATTCTATATGTTTGACGAATGATCATCAATCTTCCTCAAACACATTTGTTGACCTCGAAGTATATACTTATATATCTTAAGGCAGTCTAATATTTTTTAATAAAAATTTGTCGCTTTGTAGGTAGCATAAGACAGCAATTGCGCGTCTGTTCCTAAAATTTTAAATCCTGAGATAAATAATGTTGAAGGAAAAATATCATTCCCCATAAGTTGTGAGCCTGTTAAACTTGTAGCCGATTATACTTCTGATGAATCGGTAAATTAATGCAATGTTTTTATCAGAACGACTTGTAAATTATTTTTGTTTTAGGAAACCAATGAAATATGTAGCAAAACTGCGACCGAAACATCAATTACTGAGCTGCCTGCTTCTATTTATGATTTTGCACCTTCAGATGTATCCGTAAGATTATTAAAATGAAAAATAATAAATAAATTAATTACTCTGTTTTTTTTTTGGCTTTCAGCATAGTACTGAATACTATGATTCAGATAAAGACCCTGAGTTCGGAATGGATGAATCAACCAAAAGTAGCTCTTCTGAGAGCGATGCAGTTTCATGTTCATCGGAGGATGTTGCCTTAGAGGTGAACTAATAGATTAATTACTTATTGATTCGTGTTAAATTACTAATATATTTAAATTTTTAGGACCCATTGAACAATGAAAATTTAAATTTAGAATCCGACACCGAAATCGAAAACCAGGATCCTGAAATTTCGGAAGATCATCCTATGAACCAAGCAAAGCGCATTCGTCTTAAGAACCATTGTTACTTTTATGATACAATGGTTTTACAGTTTTCTCGCCATATCGAGAGAAACCATCAAGACGAAATTGAGGTCCAGCGCATATTGTCTAAACCAAAGAACAGTCGCGAAAGGAAAGAACTTTTAGCAAATTTGCGCAAAAAAGGCAATTTCATCATAAATTCTGAAGGCTGCAAAAGACCACAAAAGACATCGGTACTTTTGAATGAAGAAGATTATTTACCATGCACAAATTGTTATGGATTTTATTCAAAAAAACAATTGTGGATACACAGAAAAGTTTGTGCAAAAAATCTTAACAGCAGTTCAAAGACTGCTCAGTCCGATGGTCAAAACTTTTTGACCAAACAAACAAAAGTTGATGAGCGATTAAGAAATCAGGTTTTTCCGCGGATGCGACCAGATTCTGTTTCCCTTGTAGCCAAAAAGGATGAACTGATATGTGCATTTGGCTCTCGCTACATATCGGTACATAGGGAAGCACATTTCGTTAATGTTGCATCAAGAAAAATGCGAGAGCTGGCAAAAATACTAATTGAAATTAAAAAATTGAACAATAATGTTCGAAATTTGTTTCACTCTCTTCAACCAGCCAACTTTGACCTGTTTGTGCAAGCCACCAAAATTGTTGCAAATTACGACGAAACGAACCAAGTATTCAAATCCCCAACTTTTACCTTGAATATTGCTACGACCCTTAACAATGCTGCGAAATAGCTATCGTATTTGTCCTCAAAAGAAAAGAATTTTATTCGACAATAGCAGCCGGTGAGGCGGAGGCAAATTTAAAAACACTAATAAAGCTGTTTGAATCTCATTGGAGATATGAAATAAACAGTCAGGCCGCTAATGACCTAAGTAGCGAAGTGAAGTGAAGTGGAATAAGATAACACTTGTTCCGTTATCGTCAGATTTAAATATTCTAAAAAAATATTTATTAGAAAAGGCAGTAGCCGCTATTTCAAAATTGCAATCAACTAATTTAAATGCAGAAGCATATACGTCGTTGGTAGAAATAATATTTTGCCAAGTAATAATATTGAATAGGCGAACGCCTGAAGAGCTTGAAAGGATGCCGCTATTTTATTACAAATGCAGCGAAACAAATTGTAATGACCAAAAATATGAAGAGTTCGGCAATATTTTAACAGCCAGCGAAAAAATTTTGGTTAAAAAATTTAAGCGAGTAGTTATAAGGGGAAAGCGTGGTAGAGGAGTACCTGTGTTGTTTAGCCCAGAAGTCCAAAATCATATAGATGATTATGTTATGTTAAAACACAGGTCCAATTTTATTTCCGACGATAATCCTTACCTTTTTGGAAGGCCGGGATACCAGACACCAATTTGTGGATATAAAACTCTGAGTAAAATAGTTTCAAGGAGCGGTGTCAAAAATCCCCGAGCTATCACTTTAACCAGGCTACGGAAGCATTTAGCCACGATTACTCAGGTGTTTAGCATGACAGTGAATGATTTGGAACAACTTTCGAAGTTTATGGGCCACACAACGGAGGAACATAAAAAGTCGTATAGATTGCCCAACAATATTTACCAAACGGCAAAAATTACAAAGTTATTACTTTTAATGGAAAGTGGTAATGGTGCCCAATATAAGGGAAAGTCCATAGATGAGATTGAAGTAAATTTGAATGAACATTTATTAAATTCAAATTCCGAGGATTCAGATATGGATATAAATGACCGGGTTCCTGTTACAATTGATAATTCTCTTCCATCAACCAGTACCCAAAGTTTTGTATCTTCCATTCCCGTATCCGAACATAAGGCAAAGAAATCAAGGACACTAGTTCCTTGGACAATGGAACAAAAAAAACTTGTAACTGAATTTTTTAACGACCATATTACAACTAAGAGACCTCCAAAGAAAAGAGAATGTGAGCAGTTAATACAAGAAAATAAAAAAGTTTTAAGTAACAAGTCGTGGCTTAAGATAAAAGTATAAATCCAAAATTTATATTCAAAAAAACCGAACTAAATAACTTGTAATTAAATTAACATTAATAGTATTGTAATTTTGTATCCATTTAATATTAAATAATATAACCTGATCACAAAGTATTACCTAATTCTTGTTTTAATACCATACACTGAACGTCAATGAAAAATATTTTATTAATTTAATAGTTTAAAGTTTTTACAAAATTTTCTTATAAATTTTACATCTTATTTAAATAATATCTGCAGTAATAATAATTATGTAATTAGATAAAGTTCATGGGGCGTGTTTTCAATACCATTTACACGGAAATCTTCAAATAAAGGGTTTGTTTACTACTAATTTATTAGAAACTTTTTTTATCGAGTATATTATTGTTTTAAAATAGATAGGCAAAGAAATACAAATGTAATAAAAACATTTAAACGGCAATACCACGTATTTCATTTCTAAACTCCTTACAATAACAGCAATGATTGGAAATTGTATTTATTTTCTACATAAAAGTAATATTCGAATTAATTTTATTTTAATCTTACGAAACCCTCAAATTGATTTAAAAAAAATATTTCCCAGAAAAACAAAATAACAGAAATGGTACCCATTCCTCAAGCAATAAAAACTGGGCGGAACGGGAAGGTAACTTGTTTCTTTGAATGACGACCTCCTGTTGTGTTGTAAACTAAATCGTTTGCACATGTTAAATAAAATATAATACAAACATTAAACATAAAAATAAACATGCACAAGCAAATTGCATAATGTATAGAAATGACACACACCTATTACGAATGTGGTTAAATATGTTATGTATTTTAATTTAAATTTAGCTATATTTAAAAAATATAATCAACAGAATATGCAAATGAAGAATTTTTGGTAATTTGGGTAATAAAATAAAAATATTATATAAATGTTTATTTTATAGCAAGCTTATTAGACAAACGAAAAGAAAAACTATATAAATTAAAAGAATGCTATTATGTCCCGGGACACACGATGAGAATTTTGTCAGAATAGAAAAATTATCAATGCGCCGCTATCTTTTTTTAAGCCATCTCACACTGGCATTAGAAAAAGATAGCGCGCTTTATACCTACTAGGAAATCCCAAGAAGATCGGAACAATTCTCATCGTGTATCACCCGACTTAAGTAATCACTTACTATTCTTTAATAATTAATTTTATGAGTAAAGAAAATACAAACTGAAATAATAAATATTAGCAAATCTAAAATTATATGTAAAATTCTTTTACTGAAATTCGAAACATTATATGTATTACAGCATTTTAGTAGAGTTTAAACAGGATCCTATTGTGCTATCCCGTGGGAACTTTGTTGCTAAAATGTAAAACCCATTTTTTTTTGGTTTCTAATATTTTTGTAATGCAAAATCACTTGGTCGTCCAAAAATCGTAGTGGGAGGGGAGCGGTGGGGAGCCTTACAAAAAAAAATGCAATTTTTTTTTCATTGTTTTTCGGATGTACAATATCCGAAAATTCATTCGTCAAATTTGCATACCCATCAGGACATTAGAAATATATTTTTTTTATTTTTAAAAATACGTCATACCATTATTGTATACGGAGCGCCTTCATACAAAATCACTTGCCCTGAAAACCCATATTTTTAAAATCGTTTACCTCGCTCTACCTCGAAAAATATTGGGTTTAGCAAAAAATTGCTTTTTATAAACGTTATAGGCCAAAAATCAGAGAACATGCTGGTTTTTTTAGAATTTTGATTGGATAATTAGTTTAAGAAAAAATTAAATAAATCGAACGGCATGACACGACGGACAGTGCTGAACGCAGAGATGCGAGGAAGGGCGAGATTCCTATGCCGTAGTCAACCGCAAATCGACTCTACTGATGGCGATGTTGTTATGGTCGTTTTTTCATTGTGATGCTGATTTTAAGGAGGATGAATACTCTAGCGTAAATAGTGACTTCTTTGGTTCGTTTTGTTGTCAGATTATTAACAGTTTTAAAATACTGTATTTGTTAAGTGATAGTAGTATTTATATTATCATAATAGGTATTGTTGTATATCTTTAAGGTTGTATACTTATTATTATTATTATTATTAAATTATTAATATTATCCAGATTTAGCCATACAGCTCGCACTCCCTCAAAGGGGAAAATTCACTCATCTCAGATACTTACGATATCAAAAGGATTGAGCTCTGGTGGGACTCTTTCCGTGTTATCGAGCCCTAGATGACTTGGTATGTAGGGGTATCCCGCATCCCCAAAAATGTTCTTACAGATTATTGTTATTATTATAAAGCTTACTAAGGACGTAGTAAAGTGGTTAAATTTCAAAAGCTTGGGATATACATATCTAAAATGGCAGATTCTAATAGAATATCTACCATTTCCAAGTATGCATTCCAGTATTTGCCTGTGGCAGTTTAAGCTGTAATGAATTCTGGAAACTCTGTCAAAAGTTCACGAAATAAAGTTGAGATTTTATCGGAGAGTTGCATAAGGTCTTCTTTTCTCCTGAAGTTATCGATGATTTCCGATGTACAAAGATGAATTAAGTTAATATAATGTACAGATGGACTGCCACACTCTAAAAGCCACTTCTTATAAAGATTTATTAATAATCTTGACAGAGCTTCGTACGTCAACTTATGGGCTCGTATAGCTTTATTGTATTTTTTGCCAGATAAAATACTATCAATTGTGGACTAAACATAGAGACCACTGTCCAACCATACATCAGCAAGTCCGGAATCTGTCATGAACTGACCAATTATTTTTAGGAAGTTCATAACCATGAGAAATCCACCTAGACGAATGACTACGTTTTTTGTGTCTCCTGGCTGGAACCATTGGAGCTCTTTAGCTTTATAATAGATCGCTTGATCAAACGTCAGTACGGTGTATCTGTTATTTAGCTTCTTAGCAATTTCATTGCACTTTATGATAACAGTCCAAACGGTATCATATTCTGACGAGACATGGGGTAGTACAGGTAAGTAGCCATAGGTCGTTACATGTGATTTATCCTCCACAGTCCGTTTACGAAATCCTGACTACTGTGGGATAACGGTTTCATCCCTAACAGAGTCCCTCATTTTGCAAATGCACCATGCCATGTTACGATATCTTATGTTATTATTAAGATTCTGACCCTTTTCTATGATGCTCAGTTTATTTTCCTCAGATTGTACTCTTTTTTTGATTTGTTAAAATAAATTTTGTGAAGGGAATGAAAATTATTTGGGATTACCAGCTTCTGATTATACGGCAAAACTTTAAATTGTCCAGGTATATTTTCATTAAATGGTCCTCTCTGGAAGGCAGCAATTTGGATTCCGTGAAAAGTAGGTGTTTTGTCCAAAGTCTCTTCCAAAATGTCAATGTTGTCAGCAGCAAATTGAACGAAACGATTGGGTACCAATTGTCTCGGTATGGTCACGTGATTATTCTCCAAGTAAAGTTGAATTTCTTCTTGGGCGATGCTGTTACGCACTCTAAGAGTATCGATGTATGAAATTGAATGACCGCAAACGTGTATTGCTTCAATGAGTTTTTTCGACCTTGTTTACTGGTGAACTAAAAGTCCTAGCCCAATATGCTTTGGAGTTTTTATTTTTCCATTCGAACAGGCAAAAATAATGTCTTGGAAAATGCTTACAGTTTCAATTTTTTTTTCATTATCGCTTTCATTGCGGACAATAAGATTAACAAGAGAATACAAGTTTTCAGGAATAGACTTTTTGTAGTCTCTAACATTCATTTTTTTTTAAATCGGACTCAGTTGACATCTTGTTTATCTCGCTTCGGATAGTTTGGCACATTTTGACTAGAATGTGTTGCTCCGATGCCCCGAAACTAAAAGTGTTAGATTCGTCGTGGTTGTGCACGATTGTCTTAATTGCCTGTTCTTTCGAGAAATTCCTTAAAAATATTGTAGGCTCATTTTGTCTAGGAGACCTTACTGATTCAACACCATCCCCAAAATGGTTTTTCATTTTTTTAATTATTTGTTTATCACTCATGTCGTCAATGCCACTAATTTCACAATACCTTTTGCCAATTGATTTTGTGCTGTATCCCTTACCTTTTTCAACACCCTTCTCCATTTGCTCCAAAAGTTTTTCAAATGCTTAATTGTCTGTTTTGTTAACATTACTATTTCCAACAAATTTTTTATTTAAATTGCGTAATTCAGTCGAAACACAAGCGGCACGATATTTTATTTCCGAGGCAATTAAGTCGTTTTCTCCACTTCTCGCCAAGAACACAGGGTTGCTTTGTGATATCGCTCTTATTTTTTCTTGCATATTATTAATCATAACTTGGCATAGTTTTTGATTCGGTGAGCGCTTTTGACAAAAGATGCACTTTTGTAAATTATAGGGTCGTTCAAGGGCCGTTTTTAAAAAATGTCGTCTCTACGAAAATCAAATGGTAGTTTAGTATTTTTTGACTTGTACAAGGCAATGTTCTTTGAGCTCGTATTAAATTTATAACAGTTTTTGTGCGATTTTAAAAATCTTGATTTTTTAGATCATTAAACTTTGAGAATATATGCTGCATGTATGTATTCTCATGACAATTTTTCATCCGTTCGCTCGTGCATTCAATAAAAGTTTTTTTTGATCTTTCTTTAGAGTTAACCAGCCTTTCTCCTTCCAAACAAATAAGACACATATTTTAAATAAAAACGTCTTGTTCGGCATCAGATTTATGGAAAAAAACATGCCTTAATCTGATTTTTGACTCAAGTTCGCTGTCAGAGCTGCTGCTGTTCGTTAAATCCATTTTTAGATGGATACAAAAAAATACTAACTGTAATAATAAGTAAGTATTAAATATTGTTAACTTGCCAATAAGTTTAATTAATCACTGTTAATAATATAATTAACACATAAGAACTGTATTATGTCTCACTTATAATAATCTCAGTGGATTTTGCGCTAAAAACAGAGCTTATGAAAAATAATGCACATATATGCAAAACGATACACTTGTTGTGCTAGAATATATAAAACCCTATATAACACAACAGCGTCTCGAGGTAAAAACGACCGTAACAACATCACCATCAGTAGAGTCGATTTGCGGTTGACTATGGCATAGGAATCTCGCCCTCCCTCGCATCTCTGCGTTCGCCACTGTCCGTCGTGACATGACATTCGATTTAATTTTTTTTTAAACTAATTATCCAATCAAAATTTTAAAAAAACCCACATGTTCTCTGATGTTTGGTCTATAACGTTTATAGGATGCCATTTTTTGCTAAACCCAATATTTTTCGAGGTAGAGCGAGGTAAACGATTTTAAAAATATGGGTTTTCAGGGCAAGTGATTTTGTATGAAGACGCTCCGTATACAATAATGGTTTAACGTATTTTTATAAATAAAAAAAGAATATTTCTAATGTCCGGATAGGTATGCAAATTTGAGGAATGAATTTTCGGATATTGTTCATCCGAAAAATGATGAAAAAAAAAATTGCATTTTTTTTTTGTAAGGCTCCCCAACACTCCCCTCCCGCTACGATTTTTGGACGACCAAGTGATTTTGCATTACAAAAATATTAGAAACCAAAAAAAATGGGTTTTACATTTTAGCAACAAAGTGCCCACGAAAATCTATTCTAGAAGCCTTTTGCCAGTCTATTTACTCTACTATTTTGCATTCCATATTTTAAGATAAATGTTCCTTGTAAAATGCCGTGTGATAAAAACGTTTTTGCATTAATTGAAATCGTTTAAAACCCAAATAATATGTAACTTATTAAATGCTTTTGACGCTATGTTGGGAACGCTTTTATTATAAAAGATAAATGTTTAATGTAACTTTTTAAATTAATTTAGGTATAAATACAAAGTTAAGTGACTCGTGGTGCTATTTAGGAACATAGTTTATTAATCTTTAAGAAATTAGAGGGTATCAAGGAAATGAAAAAAGAGAAGTGACAAAAGTAATACGTATTATATTATATACCCAAGCAAATATAACACATAATTGAAATATATATTAAGTAAATAACTTCTCGGTATGACACAGAATTGAGGTTGCGGCTAGTCGCAAAGTAAAATGTTGGGATATACATTCATACCCGTGCCACAATAGTATACTTTCAACTCGCAAATCAAAAGGACGCCGACAACAAGAGATTCATTTTTAATACCATAAGAAAAACAATAAATAAACTATAACGATAAAACAATTCAATAGGCAAAAAATATCGCAAATTGATAATAGGATAAAATATATTATGTAGATAAAGAAACAATAATATTAAATAATTAGAAATTTTTATTAACAATTACAAATTATAATAATTCATAGAAACACAAAAAATTATTCAATAAATATAATTATGAATCTTAAAATTTTTATAAATATATTTTGAATAAATACTGGTGTGTAGATGGAGGTCGCCAAAGGCTTCTGGTGACCTTCCACTTTAAACATTATTTTCATTTTACAATGGTCCCCAATTCTTCTGTTTAAATTATAATTATGTGGTGTGGAAATGAAAAAATATTCGTGGCCAGGTTTGAATTCCATGCCATTTGCAATGGCGAGAATGGTCGGAATGTAATTGTATAATACGTCTTCTGGTATGATTTATCGCATACAGCTATTATACGAGGATTTGGTCTTATGATCCGGCATGTTTGATATTCGAATTTTGAAACACTATATATATTATATAATTTTCCATTCGCTTTTTATTCGTTCCGTTATTCGGTCTATTATAAAATGGACAAAATATATTCAATTGATCATATCCCACTTGATTCACTTCGATGAAAAATTTATTTTTTTGAAAAATGTTATTAGAAATATTACAATATATATCATATGTAGAGCCACCGGAAATGGTGGAAACAGCATCAACAAATTGCAATAAAAAAAGTACGAAACGTAATGACAACATCTTAATCAACCGTTTGTCTGCGAGTTGAAACAAGACTAAAAAATATCATAAAGCATACAATAAACAAAGCTCACGTGAATTTGTTTGTCTTATTGGTTGTTGAAGATATGATGTGCGCAGTGCTGATTGTTCCAACACGTGCTGCATATAATAATTTTATTCTAATAAAATATAAATATGTCAAAATATTGCTCAACTTTTACAATATTTCACTTATCCTAATATACCTGGGGTGCTCGACAAGGATCCAAGCTAATAAATATGAATAAATTATAGCATTCATAAAACGGAGAACTACTCAATATTAGAGTATGTATTGAAAGTTGTTGAAATTTTCAAAATCACAACGAAGTTTTAAGCTCAATAAAACTTTAGTTATTATTTTGTACAATTTTGAAAACTTAATAACCGAAATCACAATTGTAGTTCCTAACTAAAAATTACAAATTTACATAATATTACTTATTAGACCGTCAATAGTAGTAAAAAAAGGTAGCCGGCCCGAATACGCATTTTTCTATTTGTATATTTAAAATACAACCACGTTTTAATTCGTACACATTTAATTTCATTCCAATGTTTAATATATAGATATATAAAATGAAATACATTATTGTGCATGTAAATATAAATATGTCAACTTTTGAAAACTTTAAAATAAATAGCATCTTATTCAATTGAATTTTAAATATAAAAATCGTACAAAGTTAAAAAATTTCTATATAAATTATGCGTAATTTTAAATAAATGGTTTTTAAGTCGTTTATTATTAACGTTAATATAAAACATTAAGAAATTAATCTGTAAATGTATCTTAAAGAAAAAAACGCTAAATTTTTATGTGTTATTTTTTTACATTTAAAATTGGTAACCTGTGTTTGAAATTAAAATGTAATACATTTTTAAACTAAATTTTAAAAAGGCATGCTATATACGAACATAAGGTCATCAATACATTACGTCTTGAAGTAGGTACTATACTTAGTTTGGACCCTTGTCGATCACCCCAGGTATATAGAACTTTATCCTAAATTTATTTCCAAAGAATTAATTCGGTTGTTTTAAATTGCGTTGTTGGTATTTAAATTAAATAACTTATAAATGAGAAATAGTAATTAGGCAATTAATAAATTTATAATGATAATTAAAATAGAAGTATAGAGTAAACCAACCAAATGAAAAAATTATTGAAATTACAAAATTACAAATTGTAAAAATATTAATTTAAATTAAATGAGGAAGTTTATAATTCCTATTTAAAATAAACATAAAGAAATTTATTAATAAAAAAATTGTCAATTATAATAAATTTAAATTAACTGCATTTGGATAATAACTAAAAATAAACATCACATATAAATAAGATACCAAAGAGTCCAATGAAATCAATATCAAAATTAATGCAACATAAGCAAATCGTGGCAACACAGCGGGTGTAATATGTATTGTAATGTAGCTAAAAAATATACATTGTGGGTGCCACATAGCCCTGAAAATGAGTAAAGTATACATCGGGTACCTAATGAATACGAGTATAAAAGGGGTCCAAAAGAATGGCGAAATATATAAAGAGAGTATAATTGTATTTCTAACAAATTCATAATTTTACATGTAACAGTATGATCTATCGTAAATTCTAATGTAATATACACAGGTACATATGCAAATAATCAATTCCTTTCGGTGGGTGCAAAATCTATATATATATATATATATATATATATATATATATATATATATATTATATATATATTATATATATATATAAGTTAAGAAACCAGAACTGCTAATTCAACTATAATAAAAGGGACAGCGTCAGCACGCTACACCTCGGCGTCACCGAGCTTACTTAATTTACTTTTGCATTGTATAGCGTCACTCTTATTTTGCATTTTACTGTAGTAAGTAGTCCCTTGTCAATAAAGTTATTTTTTAAAAATATTGTTCTTGGACTTAGAAACATCATTGGCGCAGTCAGTACAGATTTTCGGGAATTACGCTAAACGTTACAAAAATCGAACGGTTTTCGCGTAGTTTTTCGTTTTAAACGATTCACCGAAAAAACGAACTTTTTGTGAAAGTGTCCAAGATCAACTTTAGACAAGGTATCACCAAGACCTGGGGAAAGAACAAAATCGTCGAACCCTAGAGGCAGTAGATTTAAGCAGTAGTTTCAACGAGACCTGGGAGAAGAACAAAATCGTCGAATCCTATAGGCAGCAATGTTGAAAATCTACATTTTAATGTAAGTGTTTCCTATTTTTTTCATTTTATTTTCCATTTTATTATTTCCATATTTGAAAATACTTATAGTCAGAGAGCTAACGAGAGCAAACAATTTTTAAATGTTTTATGATTTTGCAAGATATTTTTAATAAGAAAAAGATTATTATTATTATATTATATTATTATATTTTTTTTGACAATATCTTATTATATTGAAGTTGAACGTTCTATATTGAAACATATTTTATATTGTATTACAATTTGATATATTATCTGAATAAATATTTAATGAGCGAAACTGATAGCAAATTAGATTTAAGTAGCCTTGTAGCAGAATTAAATTCAATTTTAGAAACAAATACTGATACAAATAACGAAATGGCTCAAACGAACTACCAATTATTAAAACTTTACTTAGATTCCATCCCAACATACGATGGTAATCCACATACCTTAACCATATTTATAGAAAATTGTGAAAATTTAATAACTAATTTTGCTAGTCAAACAGACGGCACCTTGAATACATTTTTACTTCGAGCGATATTAGGTAAATTAAATGGAAGAGCTCAAATGTTAATAGGTTCTAGGACAGAATTAAATACATGGCAACTCGTAAAAGATGCCCTTACTCTTAGTTTTGGAGACCAGAGAGATCTCGATTGCCTTATTCAAGACCTAATAACGTTGAGGCCTTTCAAAAATGAAACCCCTTATAATTTTGGCATGCGATGCCAAGAAACACGTAGTTTAGTAACACAAAAATTAAATACACTTAATATTAATGCACAAGAGAAATTAATTAGAATAAACAGTTACGATGACTTATGTTTAAAGACTTACATTAGAGGCTTACCCTTATCGTTACAAACAAATATAAGATTAAGAAACCCAGACAGTTTAGAGAAAGCTATGAGCTTCGTTATCGAAGAAGAGAATTTTCTATATTCGTTACAACGCGGAAATAATTTAAACTCACAAAATTCTTTTAGACCCTCATCGAGACATAATCCTACGAGAAACAATAATTCTAATCGAACTTTTATTCCTAGAAATAATTTACAACAAAATCGCCCTAATATGAGATTTCCACCTTACCAATATCAAAACATCAGACCGCAATACTAAATAATAATTTTAATCCCAACAATACCTTTCAGCCACATCAAAATCAATTCCGAAATTTCAATAATTATAATTCTAACTTTAATCCAAGGAATTTCGACATAATAATTCTAATTTCCGACCAAGGAACTTCCATAATAATAATCCTAATTTTCAACAAAGAAATGTTAATAATCAATCCAAAAATCAAAATCAATACCAGCCAGAACCGATGGATACAACCTCACGAAATACTTCTTTAAGATCTAGACCACATTTTACCTCCACGCAATTATTTAATCAACAAATTAATAACGATCAAATACAATTCGAAAACCCCTTTGAAAATAATATTCCCACTGATTACGTACACCCAACTCAAGGAGCTAATGAACATTCCTTACGAGAACATTTATGAAACTCAACCCAGTCCTTATCGCAATCCAAATGAAACAAAAGAAAGATCATATCACAATCCCACACAAAATGTTGAAAACAGAAATTTTTGCATGGCCCAAGAAAACTACAATCCGACATAATATATTTTAAATACAACGATAGCAGATTTACCACATATTATTATTCCTGAACTCAATGCTAGATTTTTATTAGATACAGGGTCTTCCAAAAGTTTGATATCTCCACAGTTAGCGCAATAAATTTTATAAAAATTTTATTTCTTACGAAAATTTTAATATACAGACGGCTCACGGAATTTCTATGCACAATGAAATAATTAATATTCCAGCTTTTAACATTTTTAAAGTAAATCAATATAATAAGTTTTATGTTTTTAAATTTAGCGAAAATTTTTGATGGATTAATTGGTATAGATTTATTACAAAAATTAAAAGCTTCAATTAATGTTAACACGCGACAAATGAAAACGCCTTATGTAACGATACCCATAATTTTTGAACCCAGTAAAAAGGATATATTATATCCCAAGTCAATTTTAAATCATACAATAGTTTTTCCCCCTAGAACTAAGCAAATAGTCAAAATACCGGTAAAATTAAATGTAGGATTAGGTATATTAGAATATAAGAATTTCGGTAAAGGAATCGAAATGCCTAAAGCAGTAGTTAATGTAACAAATAATTTTGCTATAACCACTATTACGAATATAAGCGAATATAAGACAACGTTAACTATTACTGAACCCTTTGATATAGAACCATTAGATGCTGTAAATATTAATTTTATAAAAAGATGGAAACTGACGAAGAAACGTCTATTAATGATGATAACATGTTAAAGAGGAATTTAAAAAATATAAGGATAAATCATTGCAACAAAGAAGAAAAAGAATTACTAAAAAGCTTTGTTTCCAATATAGAGATATTTTTTATTGCGAAGGAATACCTTTAAGTTTTACTAATAGTATTAAACATAAAATTAAACTTACTGATGATTCTGCAATATATACAAAATCATATTCGTTTCCCGGAAGTTCACCGAGAAGAGGTTAAATCCCAAATATATAAGATGTTAGCAGAAGGTATAATAGAAGATAGCAATTCCCCGTTTTCGAGTCCCATTTGGGTGGTTCCGAAAAAACAAGATGCTACAGGAAAAAGAAAATGGCGTCTAGTAATAGATTATAGAAAATTAAATGAGAGAACCGTAGATGACAAATACCCGTTACCAAACATAACAGAAATTTTAGATAAATTAGGGAGAGCAAATTACTTTTCGACACTAGATCTTGCAAGTGGCTTCCACCAAATAGAAGTCGACCCACAAGATGTTGAAAAAACAGCTTTTAGTACACCACAAGGTCACTTTCAATTCAAAAGAATGCCTTTTGGTTTAAAAAATGCACCCTCGACTTTTCAGAGAGTTATTGATAATGTTTTAAGAGGATTAACAGACGAAACGTGTATAGTATATTTAGACGATATTTTAATTTATAGTACATCTTTACAAGAGCATCTTGAAAAATTAAAAATAGTTTTCGAAAGACTAAGAAAAGAGTAACTTGAAAGTACAATTAGACAAGTCAGAATTTTTACAAAAAACAGTTATGTATTTAGGACATGTAATTACCCCTCAAGGCGTAAAAACCAAACCCTGATAAAATCTCTGCCATAAAAAGATTTCCCATTCCAAAAACCCAAACTGAAATAAAAAGCTTTTTAGGATTATTAGGTTACTACAGACGATTTATAAAAGATTTTGCAAAAATTACTAAACCAATGACCAAATGTTTGAAGAAAGGTTCTAAAGTAAACCATGATAAAGATTTTATTGATTGTTTTGAAACTTGTAAACAAATCTTAACAAACGACCCTATTTTACAATACCCAAATTTTTCCCAACCATTTATTTTAACGCCAGACGCTAGTAATTTTGCAATTGGAGCTGTTACTATCACAAGGAAATGTTCCAAATGATCGACCCATCGCATACGCCTCAAGACGCTAAATAAATCGGAGACAAATTACTCGACCATAGAAAAAGAGTTGTTAGCAATTGTATGGGCCTGTAAACATTTCAGACCATACCTTTACGGCAGAAATTTTATATCTACACAGATCACAAACCACTATCTTGGCTTTTCAGGCCTAAAGGAGCCAAACTCAAAACTAATCCGATGGCGTCCAAAACTGGAAGAGTACGATTATAAATTATATATAAAAAGGGAAAAAACAATACAAACGCAGACTGTCTATCTCGTATTAAAATAAACGCCTTAGAGGACGAATCAATAATAAATAATCCTGGAGATGTAGATGAAGATATTCTAAAATACCTCCAAAATTTTGCAGAAAATCCATTAGACGCACAACCTTTTACGAGTAACGATAACAATTCAAGAAAAATTAATATTATTTCCGATATAAGATAACCTCCAGATATACAAGACGAGACCTTAGATGAATCAACACAACATTCACTGCGAAACGAAACGACGAATCAAGAATACCCATTTTAGATGAAATAGTAAACAACAAAGTACACCAAATTCTAGTATACCCAAACGTTTACCCAAAAACTGATATAACGCAGGAAACTTATCAAAACCATAAAATAATTAAAGTCAAAATTCCAGAAACTGATAATGAAAAAACATATTTTTGAATTTCTTATGGCATACACAGATCTTAACAACACATTTTATTTATATTTCAGTAAAGACAACCTGTATATGATTTTAATAAATATTACCTAAAACATTTTTCTGAAAATGGTCCGAAACTAATTAAATGCACTAGATTAATTAATACAGTAGCAAACGAAGAAGAACAAATCATTTTTATTAAAAAATTACCATGAGGGAAAAACTAACCATAGAGGAATTCATGAAACTTTCGAAAATTACGTCAAAATTATTATTGGAAAAACATGAAGACATCTATTACTAATTACATTAACGAATGTTCTATTTGCCAGAAAAATAAATACGGTAGACACACGCCTATGTCCCGCTAATGCTTACAGAAACCGCCAGCAAACCTTTTCAAGTTGTTCATATAGATATTTTTACGTATGACGGTAACAAATATTTGACTATGACAGACGCATTTACTAAATTTGCCCAAGCTTACTTTATTCCAGGTAAAAACGCAATTCATATCACGAAATCCTTAATAAAATACTTCACTTCTTTCGGCATTCCCCAATTAATAGTAGCAGACAAAGGTAGAGAATTTAATAACGAAGTAATAAAAGATTTATTAGCAATACACAAAATCCAAGTTCACTTTACTACTCCTGGCCACCATGAATCAAATTCAATAGCTGAACGAATACACTCTACTCTAATTGAACATTTAAGACTTCTAAAACAGACATATCCTAATGAAAGACGACTTAATGGACTATGCTCTTATAGCTTACAATAATTCTATTCATAGTTCCACAAAATTTACTCCATTTGAATTGACTTTCGGACATACAGATTCTAGAAACCCCAACGAAACTATTTCTTTCTCAAAATTTCTATTAGAATATATAAATAATCATAAAGACAAATTAAAACACGTTTACCAAAACGTACATGAAAATCTAACACAAAATAAAACTAAAGTAATTAATAAAAGAAACGATCAAGGAGATACAAATTCAGAGTTCAAAATTGGACAAGTAGTTTATAAAGTTAATACCCCAAAACGTAACAAAAAACATCAACCATATTTAGGTCCCTACAAAATAACAAAAATTCTTGACAGAAACCGAGTAGAACTTGTACGACAAAGACTTAAATATAAAAAACACACTAACCAGACAGAAACTATACATATCAAAGAACTAAAGAAACCTCCCGTTGCAGGTTCACCCTCTGGACAACAAACGTCGACGCAAGACGAGACACATCCAAATTCCATAACTTAAACGACAATCCGGACTTTTTACCCTTCATTTAGGCACAGCCGAATTCAGACAGATGTTTGGACTTTTATACATATCTATGACATAACAAATATTACTACAAATTTTCTAACTCTACAAAATCAATATTATTCCATAATAAATACCCTTTCAAATACTTCTCAAATTCTAAGCTTTAATAAAGAATTCCAAGACTCCTATCATTTAATCAAATTTTGGAAAATAAAATTTATCTTGAGTTAAAAACAGTTAAATCCCTTTTGGAATACCAGATCAAAAAGATCTCTATTTGATGGTGTAGGCTCCGCAATCAAATTTATAACCGGAAACCTAGACCCAAAACGATGCAAAACGTTACGACGACGCTATATCAACCCTTACAAATAATCAAAATAATATTAAAAACTATAGTTAAAAATCAAATCACCTTATTAAGATCTCAATAAAGAATTTTGAAAATAATACAAAAATCTTAGCCCATAACCAGTTAATTTTAAGCTCACGAATAACAGAAGTTCAAAAGTTAATTAAAGATATAAAGATAGAAAAAGTTGAGACATTTCATTATTTTGCACTAGAAAGACTTGTATCGCAATTTTACACTAGTTTCCAAATTATTTATGACCTATTAGAAAAAATCGAAGTTGCTATCAGCTTTTCAAAACTAAATACCTTTCATAATTCAATAGCCGACCCAAATGAACTATTTCTCGAAATTTTAAACATCAGTAAATTTCTTAAAAATAACAAACTCCCTTTTGAATTATCTTTGCAAAATATTTTGTTGTTCGAAAAAAATAATTAAGATAAAAAGTTATAGTAAAGCAAATAAAATAATTTTTGTACTTGAATTGCCTATTGTTGAGATCAATGACTATGATTATTATCATCTTTATTCCTTTCCGACCAGATTACCAAACTCATTTTAGAACAATTATTCCAAAATCCAAATTCCTACTTTCCAATCGATACCAATATGCACTTGCCAACGTTCAATGTCAAAAATTGGTAGAAGAAGAATATTTATGCCACGATGTCCAGTCAATTGAAGTACACCAATAGCCCCTTGCGAAGTTCATCTCATACAGTACTCCAAGTTTGTAAATCAATGTCAATCAGTGCCAATAGAAATTAATAATATAAAAATTCAAAAACTAGAAAACAATAATGGATCGTAATAACGCGAAACAAAGTGATTAGTATTCAAAAATGCGATAAGAATTCGGACATATTCCATTAACGGTAGTTACTTGATCGAACTCAATAGTGCGTGCGAAATATATATAGACAATTACGTTTTAAAAACATTTGAACTAAAAACTCCAAATTTTGTTAAAATGGAACTGCCAACTTTAGAAGTATCACTAAAAACGCCGGTCAGTGATCCACACCTTAAACCAATCAAAATAGACTCGATAAAATTAGATGAATTAAATAATGTCCAAAGTGCTTTAGCAGATCAAGAAAAACAAAATAGACAATCTAGACAGAGTTCCTGTTCATTTTCAACATGTCAGTTTTTATACCATAATTTTATATGTCTTAGCAATCATTTTCCTTGTCTACACCATTTGGCGAATATACAGAAAAGGACAAATCAAGAATCACCAAAACAATCCACAGAACAAGAAAAAAAGGTACCAGATAATTTTCCATTTCTTCGAACTATGCCACCCCATAGTTCTCATCTAGCCCCGGAGGAGTTAAGAAACCAGAACTGCTAATTCAACTATAATAAAAGGACAGCGTCAGCACGCTACACCTCGGCGTCACCGAGCTTACTTAATTTACTTTTGCATTGTATAGCGTCACTCTTATTTTGCATTTTACTGTAGTAAGTAGTCCCTTGTCAATAAAGTTATTTTTTAAAAATATTGTTCTTGGACTTAGAAACATCATTTATATATATATATATATATAATATATTATATATATATATATATATATATATATATATATATATATATGAATCTGTAATCTTCCATGTCTTTAAAAGCTTCTATACACCTACTATGCTCGTTGTAATGAAGACTTGGCATAATCGCCATTTTATCAAATATTATAGCTTTATGCTTATCTATTACTTCCATTTTTGATGTTGTTGCTTTTAGTGACTCAAATAATAACTTATTAATTCCTGGGCCCCAATGGTTTCTGCCACAAGTCTGTTGACTGTTGTCTGGGTAAGATAAATAGATTGGAAAGAATACTATCATATAAAGCGCTTATTATTTTTTCTGTTTCTTGTGTTAGTCTATTTAGACTGCAGCTTAAAGCCTTAATTTGGTTTAATTTATATTTGAAGGGATGACAAGAATAGTAGTTGAGAAACTTATTAGAAGCCATCGGTGTCCTATACCAACTTGTGGTTAAGGTGTTATCTCCCATTCTAATGACACACATGTCTAAGAAGGGAATACTATTGGTGACAGTGTCCTCAAGTTCAACAGTGAACTGTAAATGAGGATCAAACATATTAAAGAAGGATAAGGTGGCCTGTATCTTGTCTTGGGGTAAGGCTAATAATAGGTCATCAACATACCGCTTAATAAAAAGAATTTGGAAATCTAAAAGACCCAAACGGTCAGATACTAAATCATCCAGTAGAAAATTTACTAGGATGGGAGAGATTGAGAAACCCATAGGTGCGCCAAATATTTGAAGATAATATTTGTCATCATAGACCAAAAAATTAGTGTCAAATACTAATTGCAACAGTTCTGCAAACATATCCCAGGAAACAGGACAGTTAGGTTGGATAGAGTTCCAATGATTTCTTAAGGAGGTGATAACACTAGAAAGAGGTAAATTACATTTGAAATTGAGATACTACATCAAAACTCACTAAAATGTAACCTTGCGGAAGTTCAAAGTTTTTAATAAATTCACTAAAGTGAAAAGAATCAACACTATTAAAGTTGATATTGTAATTGTAAGATTTTGATAAGATGTCAGTTAAATTTTTTTTTTTTTTTATTTAAAATTAACGTGTCTCGACAGCTTATGGTCATTGACACGGGTACAGTGGTTTACAACATTATACATATTTTATATAGGTATAGGTACAAGAATTTAATATGAACATTTTTTTTTATAGAAAGGTTAGAACAATAAAGCTTATCACTATGCACTGTTTATATTAGCTGAAATAAACTTGCTTCTTTTAAAAATCTAAGAACACTGTCAAAACGGTTTGGAACACTGAGAATGTCTTTTAGATTTCCTTTTAGGCTGTGCTTGTTTCTGGAAGAGACATACTGGCAGCAGTCCACTATCACGTGTTTGATGGAAAGGACGTTATTACAGTAGTGGCATACTGGAGGGTTTTCTGATGCCATAAGGGTATCCATGAGTGAGGCGTGTATGCCCTATTCGTAGTCGGTGAATAACTGATTTTTCTTTCCTGTTCATAGAGGAGATATTGACGCGGGATAAGTTGGGCTGAACTTCATGGAGCTTAGTTTTTGTTTTACTCCACAGGTCCGCCCATGAGCTGAGGATTTTTTGTTTTATCAATATTTTAAGATCCGTATGGATTTGGACCTCTTGGAAGGCTATGTCAGAAGAACATGCTACTTTAGCGGCTTGGTCTGCTTTTTCGTTTCCCAATATACCAACATGAGATGGAGTCCAGATCATCATGACTTTTATGTTAGCAGAATATAGTTGGTTACAGATAGTGTGGATTTCCTGGACTAGTGGGTTTTTCGAGAAAATGCATCTTATTGAATAAATCGAGGAAAGAGAATCAGTGCAAATGGCGATTTTTATGCTTTCATTTGAAGTAGGACGGATTGAAGTCTTTAATGCTTGGAGTATTCCATATAATTCTGCGGTATAGATACTACAACTTTTAGGCAATCGCACAGAGCTTATTGTCGTCGTCAGTGTGGACACAGCGGAGCCACAACAGTCTTCATTCTTGGACGCATCGGTGTATAACATTTCATCAAATTGTGTTAAGTTAAGGATGTTTTGGAAGGATTTTCTAAGGATTAAGTTTGGGGTTTCTGTTTTGTCGAATCTGCATAAATCTGTATTGAATATTGGAAGATTGTGCATCCATGGAGCTGTCTTGGCGGTATAAATAGAAGTAGTATTGGAGAGGTTGATGGAATCTAATAAAGGAGATAATATTTGTGGTAATGTGAGAGACTGATTGGAAGCGTTTACTGGGGGAGGTTCTATGGGATTGATTAGATTTATTACCGGGTTACTTGGGTTTGCTGATATTCTTACAAAGTATGAAAGTAGAAGCTGCTGCCTTCTTAGATGGAGTGGTGGCTCTGAAGATTCAACGCACAGACTTTCAGCGGGGCTGATTTGAAAACACCGAGGCATAGTCGAAGGGATGTATTTTGAATCGTGTTTAGAGACTTTAGTAGGGAGCTACTAGATGTCATATAAAGAATACTGCCATAATCTAGCTTAGAGCGAATTAACGCTCTATATATTTTAAGAAGAGATTCTTCGTCAGCTCCCCAAGAGAAGCTAGCAAGAGATTTAAGTAAATTGATTCTTTGGGTACAGTTTCCTTTAAGTTTCTGAATATGCTGTCTCCAGATAAGCTTTTTATCAAAGGTGATACCAAGAAGTGTCAAATAATTAACTGTTTGTAAACGAAGTCCGTTTAGAGTTATAGAAGGTGGATTAGGTCTATGCTTTTTGGTAAAGTGAATTACTTTGGATTTAGGAGCTGAAAACACAAATCCAGCACGCGTAGACCAGGTGTCTATTTTGTTTATTGTGTTTTGTAGCAAAGTGCTTGTGGTAGCTGTGACTCTGCCTCGGCAGTATAATATAATATCATCAGCACATATCGAGTACCTGACTGGTGGTTCTATATATGAGGAAAAGTCATTCATGCTAAGGTAAAAAAAGTAAAAATAAGGTAGTGCTCAAGACTGAGCCCTGAGGCAAACCGTTGTCCAAAGCGTGTGGTTTTGATATTTTTCCATTTGTTAATACTCTAAAATATCGACTTGTTAAAGAATTTTTTAAAAATAAATAAATGTTACCAGTTAAATTATATTCCGTTAATTTTCTTAGAATTAGAGGTCTTTGTACAGTGTCGAAGGCACTTTGGATATCTAAAGTTACTGCTATGACTTCGCTTCTATTCGAAAATGCATTAACAATGTCAGTATGTAATGTGACCAGGTTATCCATTGTACTTCGATTTGATCTGAAACCTGTTTGGAATGGGTCAAGAATATTATTTCTTTCTAGATACCATAGTAAGCGTTTATTGACCATCTTTTCTAACAGTTTACATAGTGAACAAGTGAGAGAAATTGGTCTATATGATTTTAGAAGATTTGGAGATGAGTCATTCTTTTTAATAGGAATTGTAGTTGCTTGTCGCCATAACGTTGGTAACTGGTTTTGAGACCAGATCTTATTATACAACTCTAGCAGTTTGAGATGTATGTCCGGATGGAGATTTTTTAAAAATATTGATGGGATATCGTCAGGACCGGCTGCTGAGTTTTTTAATGAAGATATGGCTTCGTTTAATTCTAGGAGATTAAAAGGAAGATTCATAGAGCTGGTGTTAGAAAATATTTTGGGGCTGGAAATGTTGGTATCTGAGTTATTGGGAAGATTCGGAATATTTGACTTATCTGAAAAGTGAGACGCAAAGATATCTGCAATATGTTGATCATCGGTAACTGTATGATCCTGCAGGGAGATGGCGGCTATTTTGCTGGAAGTATTATGACCTTTCATACGTCTTATCTTTGACCACATTTGCGCGGGAGAAGTATCTTTTGTGATTGAACTAACGTATTGATTCCATGAGGCTTTCGTACTTTCTTTTAAAATACGCCTAGAATTGGCCCTAAGTTTTTTAAAATTTATTAAATCCGTGGTGGTACGGGTCTTCCGGAATTTATTTAATGCTTTTTTGCATTGTTTGACAGCTATTTTGCACGACTCATTCCACCACGGAACAGGTTTCTTGGAAGGATCAATCGCGCATTTATCAATACATTCCTCAGCAGATTCGGTTAAACAGTTATTTAATAGTTTTACATCTGTATCTATATCATTGTTAAAAAGTAATTCATCGGTTTTCCCTTAACAGTGGTTCTGAAAAGATCCCAGTTTGCTTGAGTGATTTTCCATTTTGTTATAATTCTTGAGGGCATTTTTGACTGGTCAGAGATGAGGATAGGGAACTGATTACTATCATAGAGACTGTTTAATGTGTACCATGAAAGTAAAGGAAATATTCCGGGATTACAGAAAGATAAATCTATGGAAGAGAAACTACCCGATTGGATGTGAAAGTATGTACTACTTCCCGAATTTAGTAAGTTTATATTTACGTTATTTAGAAAATTTTCGATTGTTTTACCTCTTCCAAATGTGTTTTCGGATCCCCACATAGTATTATGGGCATTAAAGTCACCTACTAAGATAAAAGGTGTAGGAAGCTGAGAAGTTAAATCTTCAAGATCGGAACTTATTAAACAGTAGTTTGGAGGAATGTATATGCAACAAATTGTAATTTTGTAGGGACACCAAGCTGTAACGGCTATAGCTTCGAGGTTTGTGTTTAGCGGAAATTCTTTATGGAAAATATCAGTGAAAACAAAAATTGATGCTCCGCCACTGGCACGAAGTTGGGTAGTTCGAATATAGTGGTAACCTGTAAAATTTTTAAGTTGTCCGGAATATTTATCAGTGAAGTTTGTTTCTTGTAGGCATAGAAAGTCAGGAGAAGACTCAGATATGAGCTGTTCAAGGCGTGGACGACGGGGATAAAATCCGTCACAATTCCATTGTATCAGTGTGAAGGTTGAAATTAATATGTAAAGTGTTTGGATGTTTGCGAGGTTTGTGAACTATCAGACAGGTATTCTTTATCACAAGCATCCTGGGAATTATCAAGACTGTTTATACTTTCAGAATCATCTGTTGCAGAATGTATTTTAGTTTTAATTTTTTTAATTAAGCGTGTAATTCTGATTTTTGTTGACCTATCTTTAAAATTAGGGTTTATTGATTGCAAAGTTAGAATGAGTGATTTAATATCTGTTGTGAATTTAAATGCTTCTGAGACAGGGTCACAGCTGCCGTAAGCGTTCTCGATAAAGGCAAGGAACTGCAAAAGCTTCTGGGTTTTGTTTATAGGCTTCGTGTATTGCTTGCTTGGAGTCAGTGGATAGACTGGGGTCGAGAGAAGAACTACGTTTTCGTTTCTTTTTTGTGTTGGAGGTGCTAGAGGAACTAGGAACTGATTGTTTGGGAGGAAACATAGTTTGTTCTGTTGCAGGGTTTTCCCCAGATTGAAGGTTCTTATCGCTTATAGATGATACAGATGAGCGTGGCCTTTTCTGTGAAAGATGAGAACTTAAACATAGTTTATCTGACTTTTCAGATATTGTATCATTTTCGCAATTCTCTGGGGAAGAAGACAAATAAAATAGATTTGTTTGGGAGGGAGATGATTCAGAATGAGATGGAAATTGTGTATTCTGTTGCTGTGACGTTGATTCGGAGAGGGGATTTGGGAGGACATGGGAAACAGTAGGATTTTCAGATGATAAGTTGTCAGATGAAGTATTGGGACAATTAAAAGCAACATGTCCTGATTGTTTGCATAAGAAACATTCCATTTTGTCCGTAGACAGAAAAATTCTATTATCATTGCCTTCAAAAGGAATTAACAAGGAGGTGTGAAGCTCAAAATTATCAGAGGGAGGAAAAATATATACTTGACGGCGAAAACTAAGTATGTAGGAGTATTCATCACCTGGAATGCCCGCTTTAAGAAAGGACACGGGGGAAGCTATTTGGAAACCAAGACTTTTCACTGCATTTTCGGCCAGTTCATGGGGAATGTAAGGAGAGATGTTCGAAATGAATATTCTTTTTGTTGGGGAGACAAGTTTACGAATACTTAAAGTAAGGCGTCCGATTTGAACGGTTGGATGGGATTTCAGCAGTTGATCAACGAGATTTGAGTTCACTAGATATATGCAGATACTATTTTTAGATATTCTGGATGCAAAGGAAATATTTTTTGGTCCGATGATGTCACCAATGGCTTTAACGTAGTCTAGAAGTTTAAGGTTTTCTTCTGCGTGAAGAACTATCGCCTGTTCTTTTTTGGGAAAGATGGTTTTGGTGTAGATTTTGCAGCGATTACGTATGAAAGAGATGTAGTTGCTGGAATGTTGTTTGTAGCAGTTTGAAGGGCCATTGTTAAGGTAGAAACTGTAGGAGTATTGTTTATTCCATGTAAATACAGACAGTAACC
Source organism: Diabrotica balteata (assembly GCA_918026665.1). Taxonomy (NCBI): domain Eukaryota; kingdom Metazoa; phylum Arthropoda; class Insecta; order Coleoptera; family Chrysomelidae; genus Diabrotica; species Diabrotica balteata. Next base: position 75,731,781 of record OU898284.1, read on the forward strand.
TCGTTTTATTTCTCTTCTTTAACTAATTTTGCTATCCAAATTTGTATTAAAATCCATTGAATTGGATGGCCAGCAAGAACCAGAAGACTGGTAAAACCAGTCTCTGGTATGCACTTTGTATAAATTAAATATAATTTATATGATTTAATAATATAACAAAAGCAATACGTACAAAGCTTGTCCAGAAATCACTTTTCGAAATTACACTATTAAATCTAAATTAAACACTAATTACTACCGATAAGGCAAACTGGATTTTAATTCTACTTGGCACACGTCTTACTCGTTCGAGTGCTAGAACAGGAATGATTAAAAATTTTGAAATATTAATATTTGGTGAGTTGATGGATGAAGCAATAGGTCTCATGCTCAATGTAGGCTTATGTATTTTCGGTAGACAATAAAATCTGGGAGCATATCCATCATAATTATGTAAAAATTTAGAAATCGTTGATCTATGATCTTTAGGTTTTTTAAGTGAGTTATGAATTTATTTATTTTATTAGTGAATTTAAAACAAGGGTTGGTAGAGAGATATTGATAGTATCTATCATCATCTAACAACGATTGACTCACACCGAGATATTGATCTCTATTCATGAGGACAGTGGCATTCCCTTTATCACTAGTAAGAACGAGAAGATTTGGGTCGGTTTTTAACCTTTCCGGAACCGTGCTATAAAAACTTACGTTGCAGGCCGTGCGGGGTAACTATGGTACCCCACTAAAATACTTTAATAATTCATTTAAATTATACATTACTGTTTGGAAAGTTATATAATAAAGCGCTAGTCACTGAAATAATTTGTTTTTATTATTAAAAAGATGTACATTTTTTTTTATTTTACCTGTAATTACAATAATATGATCTTATTTATCATTTTTACAGTCAGGGCAAAAAAATGTTTTAGTTTCTTCTCGATGTATGTTGCATATGGGTTTTCTGCATGTACTACATGATATTTTAGTCTTTCTGTCCCGTGTTCTGGCACAAAAGCTGCATCTTCGATTTGTATATTGTTGAATGTCTCTGGCAGGGTTTTCTGACACAGTGGCATTGCTATTAGAGAGAAATAAATCTATTGCACTTTTTACAGTTTTTTGAAAATTTTTATTATTCTGTTTCCGGTGTAGAACGCTTGGGAGTGAAAGTTCTTTTGCCAAGTTTTGTAAAAAAATTCGTCGCCTACTTCGGTCATTACTCTTCCAATCGGGAAACTTTTTAGTAAATATAATATAGGCATTGAGTGCAGCCATATCAATAATTTCCATAAAAATCCTAAATGGCCATCTCCTAGTTGAACGAACACATGTATATTCTCTAGTCATTTTATCTCCGGTGTCAACTGACCCTTTGGTTTTATTGTAGTGTAAAATAATTTCAGGCTTACGTTTTGCTTTTTCATCAGAGGATATTTCGTCGCTGTGAAACTGTGTCGATAACAAAATGACAGCTTTCTTTTTTGTAGGTACATAGGATACTAATGTGAGATCATTAGAAAATCCAAAAATAGAGGAACGTTCTTCGCGCGCAGAATTTGGAGCAAATTCAGCAGGAATCTCTTTTTTGTTGGCCCTTAGAGTTCCCGTAATTGTAAGTTGACGTCTTAGCAGTTCTTCGGCTAGGGGAACAGAGGTAAAAAAATTGTCTGTGGTAACTCCACGCCCTGATCCAAAATAGGGTTTAACCATGTCTAGAACTACCCTAAAACCCTGATTTATTTCTCGTTGATTTTTTATCATTCCAGTGTATATCTGACTGTTCAAAATGTAAGCAGTATCAGAGTCCGAACAAACCCAAATTTTTATTCCATATCGACCAGGTTTACTTTTTATGTAAACTCTAAAAGGACATTTTCCTCTGAATGTAGCTAATCTCTCATCGACTGTGATATTTTCACCAGGTGAGTAATTATCAACGCAATTTTTTACAAATTGATCGTATGTATTGCGAATTGCTTGTAGTTTATCTTTTGTTTCTATTATTCTATTCGCTCTTGTTGAGGGGTCATCAAATCGCAAGTGTCTATATATAATTTTGAATCTATTTCTAGACATTACAGCAGTAAAGAATGGTTGTTTGAATAGTTCATTTTCGGCCCACATTTCCGACAAGTGGAGTTTTCTTCCGTGATTCCTCCCACTTGCTATAAGCACTGCAATGAAAGCGTATAATTCAGTAATTGTAACATTCTTCCAACGCATTTGATCATCAGGATGAGTTTCATTAAATTTTTCAGAATATACTTCTCCATGTCGATTTGTGTGAGTGCATATGTCAGCTAGCATATTGTCATTTAGATAGCATTGGAATGCTTCTTTTATTGAAGTTAGAACCATGCTAAAACGAATTGCGAATTAATCAAAACATTTGTTTATTTTCAAAATGTATACTCACCTATTATTTTGTAAACCTTCTCGACAATTTAATATATTATGAGCCTTGCGCCTTGTAGGTGCAGGGGGTTGCGTTTTCCATTCATATCCTGATTTCGATTTTAGTATTTCCGCAATTGGCTCAAAAGTAGACTTTTCACTTTCGTTTTCAGAGACTGTAATTTCATCTAGAACTGTTTGTTGTTCTTCGACATTGTCGGTACTTTCTGATTCACTATCACTGATCTCGTATTCATCATTGTCACTCTCTTCTAAAATTCTACGTAATTCCTCTTCAGTATAATGTTTACGTCGCGCCATTTTCTCCGAAATACACAAATACGTACCGCAAAGCAAAGAACTAATTACAACTAAGATGCACTAAAGTAATTTAAACCTGATTATTTTAGTCTAACAGTAATCTAAAAATAGAATATTGTTTACATTTCATTTCATTTCGTTTACATCATATTTGGCTGGCCGACGACAGGAATATACGCGTATGATTTCAATACGCAGCAGGCCGTGCGGGGTAACGGAGGTACCCCAAGGAATTAATTTCAATTTTACTATAAAATTGAAATTATATTTAATAATTTTTACAAAAAAATGATTTGGTAATATATTTTCTAAGATTACCTGGAGGGATAAAGAAAAATAAAAATATTTTGAAAAGTTATAAAAACAAAACCGCATCTGGGGTACCTAAAATACCCCGCACGGCCACGGAAAGGTTAAAAACGATACCGTCTCCCTGTAAATCTTGTCTAACTCAGATATGGGTTGTCTAGGGCGACTAGTATAATTCAATAGGATATTATGGGAAGAAAACCTAAGAAAACCTAAGAGATAGGTCAGAATTGTCAGCATGTGAGAAAATATTTTCCACATCTGCTAAGATTCTACTGACAGTGTAATCCCTGAAGGTTGGCTGTAAGCCAAATTTAGGACCCAACGATAACTATTTGAGAATGTCCTGACGAACCTGAGTCTTGGATAAGTTGTTAATCCACTTAGGGTTAAATGGAATTTTTTTAAATTGGGGAGTGTCTAAATTATTTAGTTCCTTACGAAGGTGTGCCGTGGATTTATGATATACAAAATTAAATTTCTTATGTAAAGATGACTACATGGCGTTTCTCACAAATCTGTGGTCTGCACTTTAAAGGGCATAAGTACAAATTCAACGTTTCTCGTAAAACCCGATCAAAGGTTTACAATAATCTGTGAAATCGTAGTTTGTATAAAATTAATCGGACTTTTCATCAAAATTTATTATTATTATTATTCGACAAAAACACGCTAAAATAAAAAAAACATATTTTTTCGTGCCAGATTTATTTTTTGTTTTATTTTGACATGTTTATTTTATAGTTCCGTACAAAGTAAGTTCCTAATAATGATTTAAGTATATTTATTGAATTAAAAGACACTTGTGATATTCTCTTGTAAAGGAATAAATCCACTTATACTTCATTGCAGTAATTTATTAAATCAATTAAAAGGGAATAAGTCTACTTATACCTAATTCATAATGATTTTAAGTAACGTACTTTGACTTATGTTTTGAAAATAAAGTTTATTGTTTTATCACCACAACTTTAAACTTATTCGTTTTGCTTGCTGTTCTTACAAGTTGGTACAATCTCGAGGAACATGAATATCAAAAGAATATTTCTTTTTCGCCCTCTCAATTACCGCATGATCTACATCACATTCAAGATGTGTGTGGCCTGGAACGAGAAATTTGTGGTCGATTACTTCTAACGTCGGATGTTGAAAAATAGCGTATTGAAACATTGAACAAACATAATAGTTTTTATTCTGACCTCCGCAAGTATCAGAATAAAATAAAACTTGTTTTGTTCCATATAGAATTTCAAATTTTATATGATGATATAGGCATGATCCAATTTTGTTCGCACCTCTACCAGCTGTCCATTCTGGCCACATAAAATGGTTTGAATCTCCAGAATTACAATTGGACGTAGATATATAACAGGGAACCAAGCATCATCAAGTAACAACTGAGAAAATCAACAAAATTGATTGTCATCAGTAGGAATCGATTATTTTGAATAACGGTGATTTTAAGATATTGTAGGTTACGTCCAATATTAGTATAGGTAGTTTATACTTTTGTTGTCTAAAAGTAGTTTAAAAAATATCATTTATAAAATAAATATGCTACTTGGTTCCTTTTTAAAAAATTTAATTTCAATATTTTTTATATAATTTTAAAAAGAATCAGTCACCTGGTTCCATGTATGAATAGGAATATTTTTTTGATAAAGTAACAAAGTAATGTGGTTCCTTGTACAAAAACGTTAAAACCATATTTAATGCTACAAACATGTATCAATAAATTTAAAAGAAAATAAAAAAATGTTAATTATTATTTTTGATAGAAATTTTTAACAAAATCTGCCTCATAATTCAGTTTCAAACACAAAATCAACGTCACAATCATAACCATGTACATTATCTATAATAGCGTAATTAGCTAGCAATGATGTAAACAAGTTTTGCTCATTTTGCTTGAATATGGTTTCTCTGCATTTTCTTGAACCAAGGCGATAATAAGTGATGTTTGAATATCATAAATTCCAACATTCCAGTATTTATCAAAAATTTGTTTGCGACTGTCACTATTAATTTTTGTGTAACATTTTTCTTTACAGTTACATTGATAGTTAATAAACTGTTTAGAATCTACGTGTAACCCACTTTTAGAAATATATATTGTTTATTGGTGTTTTTTAAAGTTCATCGAATTGGTTCTGTTTGTACAATGTACTTCCATTTTCTTCCTTTTCTTGGTCTTCCTTTACAATGCTCTTCTTGGTATACTCGTTGAGGATGATTTTCATTGTTAGAATCGTGTCTAGTATTTGCACTACTGTCTGATGAATCATCGATACTTTCTGAGGCTTTATCATTTTCACAATCAAGATCTGCAATATTGTCGTCAAAGTCACGCTCCTCAGATAAATCGGTGTTTCGGCCTTCCATAGTTGTATTATGAGCCTCAACGGTAGCCTACTATTGTCAACACTTGCACCATTTTTTTACAATTCGGATAGCTATCTTTATTGTTACCTAAGCTATGATTATCCTGAAACAAAGTTATAATAATTATGTGGCGTATTTATACGGTAACCAGTATTTTTTTCAAACTGACTATAAAAAAACTGTGTTTATCGAATAATATGATTAGGAATATTATCATGTAAACCCTACTTCAAAAAACATCTTAACAAAATACGAAAACATCTTGGTTTCATCACAAATATCATATTTTTGAACAAAGAACCAATAAGAAGAGAATCCATATTATTCCTACTAGACATTTTAGAATATGGAACCAAACAACAATAAAAAGTGCCAAACCCCCACATTTCACTTAACTTCATTATTGAAAAAGGAACCACGTAACATATTTGAGGTTATAAAATCCATATAAAAATGTAATAATTTGTAAACTTGCTGTTTATTATGTGCATGAAATGGTCCTGGCAATACTTCAGAGGCTTTTAAAAGATTTAATATTTATTTTTCATGTGACATTCCTAAAAACTTTCAGAATATTTCGAAATCACTAAAGCGTGCTCTAAAAACTGTGGATATTTGTTCTAAAATTACTATTTCGCGAAAATGTACAAGAACATAGACCTTTCATCAATATATGGCACTAGGAGTATTATTTAAGATTTATATTCTGGAGCTGGGTGGAGGGGTATTATGTAAATCTATTTAACGACAGAAACTAATTTTTCAAAATATGGCGGTTGGTTCCCTGTTCTATTTCTACATCAAAATGGACCCAGTTCTACAGAAAGCATCCAACCCACAAACAGAGTATTCTTCAGAAAATTGGAAAATACGTTTTTATGAACAATGAATTGTTTTTGTTTAAAATATTAATATTTCATAAACTTTACACCTCAGGCTTCGTTGAAATAGACTGCAGAAAATATAAATTTTTTTTTTAATACTGTGTTGATTTTTTGTGGGTTGGATGCTTTCTGCAAAATAAGAAATTCAGGTTATTCAGATTTATTAACATTATTCCGACTCAACTACAAAAAAGGACAAAAGTGATTCTTAATATATTGTACATATTATATGGTAATAACAATATTAAAAATTTAAATTTCTTCAATACAGAAATCTAAATTATTGGTATTAAAGCAATCAACATCTTCTTCTATGCCTGCATTCCCGGTTAAATTTTCATAAAAACTTAAACAATCTGCTGGCAAGAGATGGTACATTTTCCGCAAATTTGCAAGCTTCGGTTCTGCTATTGGTTTCCCTTGAGGCCACAGATTGACCAAATTTAAAAATACATCAGATTGAGTTTGAAGCTGTCTTCCTCGCGTTATCTTTTTTATATTAACCTCTTTAATAGGACTGTCAAAAGTGTTCTGCTGGATGAATAATGAAAAAGGTTCATTTTTTGTTATCTTGATAGATCGTATAGTAAGCCAGTTAATTTTTTTACCATCAACAGATACTTTTCTGTTGGTTATATTGCTTTCTATGGATGATGTACCAAAAAAGTCTTTCGAAGTCAGTTCAGTGACTACAAGTGGATTTTTCTTTCTGCACTCTTTCATGACATTTATGTAATCTGAAGGCAAATACATTCGTTGCTGGTGTTTTAAAGCCTATTCGATATCACTGAAATCCGAGTCGTTCGGCAAAAAACTATGACCAGAACATAAGAAATTTATAGTAATATCTTCAAGATGATGGGATGAATGCAAAATATATTTTAACATCAAAGTAATTTTGATGTTGCGATTCTGCCCCCCACACGAATCGTTCCACAAGATCAAATGTTTTACATCAGAAGACAAATATTTTTGGGTGTGGCTGATTAAGCATGATCCCACTTCCTGCGCTCCTCTACCAGCTACTCCTTCAGCCCATACGTAACAGTATCCACGATTTTCTGATCCACTATGCACCCCAGCATTGTAGACCCAAAGTTGTCTCTTATAGAAAACGATGTTAGTTGGAATCCTAGGAAGTGGTAGAGTTTTCTCCAAATCAAAAGTGAGGCACTCATAGTCATTTAGTTCTTTTGCCTTTTTAAAATCTTCTCTTCTCAAGGATTGTGCAGTTTCAGCCTCATCGAGATGTCGTCTGTGTTTTTCAGTTAGTTCCTGTTTCCTCTCGTTATTTGTTTCATTATTAATTTCCATTTTTAAACTGTCGCATACGTTGCATGTATCCTTTTTCAGCGTCTTAGTTCGCAAATTAAAGTTGGAATAAAAGATTTGTTTGTATTTGGCAATACTTACAGGTTTATCACATACGTTGGAATACATTTCGTACATTTTGGCAAGTGTCACATGTGGAGGTAAAAATTTTGCGTCAGTTGTCTTCCGTGAGTAGTGGGAAATATATTTTGGGATCCTATTAATCTGATTGATCACTTCTTCCAACTTATGATCAGGCGTTTTATTCTTACCGCCTTGATTAACACCTCGTTGGTCTACTAATGGTGCGCGACCATGAAATTTCTTAAGTGCCGTGTTCACCCGGCAAGGGCTTATACCAAATGTTTTAACAAAAATTTCTCTGCAGATGACTTTATCAGTTATGTTGTAACATCTAGAGAAATTACGTTTCTCAATATTTCTTCCGTAATTTCTTTTCTTTGGGACTTCGCGAACCGCAGCCGCTATGTAATTATTTTGGCAGTTGTACGATTCTAGTGCCCAGAATTTTTCGAATTCCTGCTTTCGTACTTCAACGGAAACAAACTGTGAACACTTTAGTTTACATTGGCAGTCGAAATCTATAAACGTTCTTGATTCTCAATATAAGGTTGAATGTTCGAATAAATGAACTTTGATGGTACACAAGGCAAATATCGAACACAGTATTTAATCAAATCTTGCCCAAGTACTTTCGATTGCTTATTTCAGATGCCCCTGAAGATGATCTTGTGATCGAAAGTACTTGGGCAAGATTTGATTAAATACTGTGTTCGATATTTGCCTCGTGTACCATCAAAGTTCTTGATTCTGTTTTACGTCCTTTGTAGTCGAAATGGGTCACGTTACTGTTTCTACTTTTTTTTTCCTTCGGCTCTAGATTGATCTGCAAATTTTCTTTTTCTTCCCTTTCGAGGTCTCCCTTTACGAGTATTTATTTCATTTGGTTCTTCTTCTGATTGACTGAACGAATCGGCCACTTCATGATGACGAGCGGGTTCATACGTAGGATCAGCTACTGAATCATCAGATCCATAGTCAGGATTTGTAACGCTTGCTTCTTCAACAACTCTATTACTATTTGGTTTATTCTGCATTTCCATGTTTTCTTTATTATCCGTAAAAATTTCATCCAGGGTAACTGACGACATCTGGATTCCAGTACTAGTTAAGTTTGGGTTTCCAATAGTTTCAAAATCTGTAATATAAAAAATAAGTGTTAGTGGATATAAAATTTTGTTGCAGCAGTCGAAAAGGTAACTTTAGGCATAAAATTTATATTAACTTATAAGGAAAAGAAAAGCATATCAGAAAAAAGATAGTTACCATCAACTAATTCTTGAAACTGAGATTCTTGATTGTCTTGGCCACATATTATCAGTGTCATTATTTCTAAACTCTTGTACTGTCTCTAATTCTTGAAGCTGAGATTCTTGGTTATTTTAGTCGTATAATGTGATGATACTGCCAGTGTCATTATTTCTAAATTCATGTACTATCTCTAATTCTTGAAGCTGAGAATCTTGGTTTTTTTGGTCATATATGATGATACTATCAGTGTCATTATTTCTGAACTCATGTTCTGTCTCTTCGAGAAATACGGGCCCATTAATTTCTGCTCCCCCATTTTCGCATGTTTCACAGATTCCAAAAGACAATGTGTTTCTACTAGTGTCGGGATTAGGAATCAATATATCTAAAATAAAAACTTTGTTCAGTTCCGCTGCATAAAAGGTTATTACTTTTTTAACTAAAACTAAACAGAGAATTTAAAACAAGTTTAAAAATGTTTTCTCCAGTGGCGTAAAAATGGGGGAATAAAACTTGTCAACTAACTCGATAGCGCGCCACTGGTTAAACGTTTCAAAACTTTATGTCAAAATATTAGGTACTTTATTAAAAAGCATGTTGGTCACCAAATTTGCAAAGAATATTAAATTTGAAGGTATTTTTGATTTATGGCAAATTGTTTATTTTTATTTCAAATTTTTAACACCCTGTTTATCAGAAACTAAGCATTTTAAGGGTTTGTGTTCCTATATCAAAATTCATTAATTGACGAGAGCTCTCTGTGATAGAATGTTGTTGGTCGAATATAGAAACACCCTGTATCTGAGTACCTAGGTATACGCCATTAAAATTTTATTTATTATATAAATTATTTTAAAATATGCATTATGTTTATTCCTGTCATTTAAAACAAAACAGGAATCATTGTAAATTGGAACTTTGTAATAAAGTTGATATATTTAGAAAATTAAAGTCAACTACATCGTGTAATACCCAATATTATTTTTGTTTGAAATACAGTAAATTTGGAGTCATCAAAAATTAATTACTTACCCTGTTGTTTCTTGGCTAATTCCAATATTTTAGCAGCACGATTTCTTAACATGTTTAACAACACACACACTTCCGTACTCGTTAGTAATACTTTAAAAGAACAAATTATGAGCAAATGTCCATTATTTCAACAAAAATACGATTAAGTAGTAGGCGAGACGAAATGATTATTCACTAGATTTTGAGGTTAGGTGGTAGATTTTTGTTTTGCAGAATGCAACCAACCCACTTGGTCAAAAGATAAATGAATAGCGGCAGGCGACCATGTGGGTTGGATGTGTTTTGCAATAAGTTAATAGATGGAAGTACATTTTATTTGTTAACCATGTGGTTTGGATGTTTTCTGTAAATAAATAATTCGTGATTATAAAATAAACATTTAGCTCAATTTTTGATATTATGTGGGTTGGTCGCTTTCTGCAGAACTGGGTCCAATTGTGAATTGTTAAATAAAAGGCGTAAGTGATGTGGGATGGATTTTCCTTTTTTTTTTGTCTTCATCCTTTGCTCGGTACGCCAAATCTGCAGCTGATATGTGTTTATCCAATTCTTTTTTTACGTTTACCTTTTGATCTTTACTGGTTAAATATCGCTCTTTTATTAATAATGTATCGCATTTATTACAAGTATCGTTTTTGGGGTTTTTAAACTTTAAATTCATTTTGTGAAATTCACGAGAATATATTTTTATTGAGACGGACTCCTATTTACATTGCTTAGTGTATAAACTATATAAACTATACATTTTATTTAAGCTGAGATTTGCAGCTAAATACTTCTTATCCGTATGCCTTCTAGAATAGTGGCTTTCATATGCCGGAAAGGACTTTATATGATCAATAACTTTGTCGATTTTGCACTGGGCCTTTTTTTTTGTACAGGAACGTGTCTTCCCCGTTTATCATCATCATGATCTTTGGCTCGACAATCCTCTGTGGATCTTGGCCTGCTCTAAGATTCGTCGCCATTCGGTTCGGTTTTTTGCAACATGTTGCCATCTTCTGATTTTTAATATTCGTAAGTCGGTTTCTACTCCATCTAACCACCTAATTCGCGGTCGGCCTTTGCTTCTTTTTCCTACAGGTGTTCCTGTGGTTAGCTTTTTAGCAATGGTATTTTCTGGCATTCGTATTATGTGTCCAGCCCATCTAAGTCGCTGTGTTTTAATGAACGTTATGACATCTGGCTCATCAAAGAGCTGATAACCTACCCCGTTTATCATTGTGGGTTATTCCACTTTCGGAACTTAATTTATTAGAGACACAACACATGATAATTTTTTCTGATTCATCCAGAGTTCTGATAAAGCAAGTTTTGCAAACTGTTATTCTTGTACCACTTACTTCAAAATTACACACGTATGTGTGATTTCAGTTTCTTGTAGGTTTTCCATTTGCCATTTTATATCTCGTGACATCAGTTTCTTTTACAGTTATCAAACTTGCTACATACGCTACTCATCTATTATATTCTTTCAAACTCCAATAATCTTTGAAAATTTTCTGTCGAACATGCTCTTCTATTTTCGTTTTGCATTGATTTCTGCAGTTATCAAGTAAGGACTTCAAAATCCTAGCTCTCTTTATTTTTCCCTTAGCTGTACTGTATTCTTGGCCTGAATTTTTGTTTTGCTTTCTGGACACAACATTAATTTTTAAAACGGTTTATTGCTACTATTATTAATCTTTACCTCCTGTATTTCTCCATTTAAATTATTATGATTAAAGGTATCGCTAAGAACTTTATTGTTTGCCACCTGGTTTGGATCTTTTTTAGTGTCATCATTGTCTATTTCGTGTTCTAAATCAATAAGAAAGTCTGCCGGTATTGTTAAGTGTAAAGAATTTACAACATTACCATTAACGATAATGCTGTAGTCATCATTCTCTACATGATCTGGTTCAGGGTGCAATTCTATGTAATTACTTGGTCTGCATCCTTCTTCAACAACAGTAATTATTATGTTACCTAAAATCATATATACAGGCATAAGTTTACAATTAGCTAAGCTCTGTGGACTAATTCTAAATAGGTATATTAAATTATTATTCTTAGGAGTTGACTGACTATATTCATTATCAATGACTATAAATGAATGTCAATGGTTGATTATCTATTATTACTACTGTTTTAAATTGTAAACTATAATAAATAGAGCACTACTTATCATTTTTGACTATTTCTGGCAAATTATCGGCATTCGAAATTTCCTGATTAACTTGCAGTGATTCCTCATTATTGGTAACAACTATGCTCTCTCTAAGCTCTAGTTCAGGCTGCAATTCTGTCATTATCATCAACAGACATACAGCCTTCTTCAACAGTAATAAATTTATTTAAAATAACCTGCGTAACAAGTATTATGGTCAATAAAAAAATAAAAGTAAAAGAAACACTTAAATATAAACAGAATGTAATGCATTAATTTTTTAAATGTTTTGCATTGAAGCAGGGAATGCAAAAATGAGGATGATCTTCGCAATCCGTATAGTGAGTGGTAAACTTTTTTTCTCTGGTTTTGGATATCGCCGGATATATATCAGAATTATAACTGGCCAATCTGGTCAGACAAATTGATTGAAGCTTTGCCAGCATTGTAGTCTATTATAGCTTCTGGTTTACTTATAGGGCCCGTAAATTTTTCAATAATTTTAGAACTGTCAGTATGCTTAGTTGATAAAGTCAGTACATCACGCTTATCATGCCACTTGATGATACACATACCCCTATTATTTTTTTTAGCAAAAATTTCACCCTTTTTAAGTTTTTTACTTGGAACGTGTTTAGGATTTCCTCTGCGGTTTGCCCTCAAAGTTCCCAGCAAATGCGTACTGTTATCTAGAACAAGGTTAGCCAATTCAAGGCTTGTATAAAAATGATCGGTAATAATTGTAATACCTGCATTTAGAAGATTTCTTGAAAAATTCATTACCATATTTGTAGGAACTGAAGCTCCCCTATCCCTCTCTTTTCCAGCGTATATCTAAAAGTTCCAAGTCTAGCCTTTCCCGCAAAACAGCTTGAATAGTTTTACCCCATATTTTTGTGTTTTCTGGGGTATATATTGTTTTATGACGAGTCTGCCTTGAAACGGGATTATACTCGTCGATGCAAAATACTTCTCCTGGAGTATAAATTTCTTGGTATTTTTTTATAAACAAGTTCACCAACGGTCTAATTTTCTGTAAACAGTCTCCTTCGCAATTGTTGTTATTAGAAAAGTGCCACATTCTAAGCAAAAGCTCAAAGCAACTTCGGCTCAGGGAACTTGGTGCAATATCACTACGGAATAACGAATTTTTACTTCAGTAATGTGACAATGAGGGCATTCGAACTGCCCATGTACCCAAGTAGACCAATAAATTTTAACATTTCCTGTTCGTAGGTTGCCAGTCATCTGACATTCATTTTGTGGAGACATTTATTGAAAGCACTTGTTGCGTTGCATATAAATTTGTTTGGTCCACAATCAAATCAATAATATTGAAGTCAAGAAATGCATAAAAACAGGAAACCGGTGTTACTTCATCTAAAGAAATAGCTGCTGCATAATTTTGATTAAGACCGAAACTATATAATTACTACAACTATTATCAAATTTGAATCGTTGGTGATTCCCGACTGGGTTTTTCCATTGTTGCTGATTAGTGATTTCATTATCTTGAGTGTGTACTGGGTCTTCCAACAAAACATTTTCAATATCTGTCTCATTATTAGACATGATTTTCGTGAATCACAACACTAGTTTCATTTTTTGCGTAGTAGTATCTTCGTCTGATTGGTGATTGCCAACTGGGTTCGTCAATTGCTTCTCATTAGTGACTTAATTGTCTTGACTGTCTATTGGGTCTTCAAACAAAACATTTTCAATATCCGGCCCGTTATTCAGACATGTGTTTTCATGTACGGGTTTCAATTTTCGCACCTTCTTTTTTGGAGTAGTATCTTCATCTGAAGTAGACTATAAATCAATATTTTCTGAACTTGAAGGTACATACAAGTCTTTCTCAGAATCCAAAGTGTCCGAGTCGATACCGTCCTCGTCAGTTTCTAAAATAATTCCAAACTCACTTTCAAGCGCTTGGAAATAACAAAAAACCGATTTCTTGTGTTTTTTCCCTTGCTAATCGTAATAAATATGCACCACGTGAATTTGGCAGCATTTTCAATCAATAATCCTCTACGTATGAAAACCGTAATAAAACGCAACACAACACGTGTACTAGAACATAAGTTCGTAAGCTAAAGGTAACTGCTGAACCTTAAATTTGACCGCTTGGCGTACGAGGCTATTATCCACTGCTGACGCCGAAGTAGTCAGATCGGTCGATTTTGAGTTTTGTACGGTACCTTCTTATTTTTTTTGTGGAAATTATTTTGTTTTTGTAAAATAATATGTTATTGTCTCCTTATTACAATATTCACTTTGGCACAAGAGAAAAATTTTACGAAAATCACCTTGGCAGTTACCGTTAAAAGATAATGCCAAGTATACCTACTTATAGGGGAGGATGGGGCATTGTGAACCATCTAAGGAAGATATGCACATACTGTTAAACCAGAAATGATTTTGTTTTGTTTAATTAATTAGGGACGTTCATTAAACATTTAACTGTCATTTAGTTGCAACTGAAACATAATTTATTTAAATCATCATCAATTGGTAAATAAAATCAAGTAAAAAGAATTTTTTATTAAAAATACTTAGAAAACCGGTAACAGAACATTAGTAAAAATAGACACATGTTATATTTATTCAGAAATACAAAATTCACACTGAAATTCTTCATCATCTTCTGGATCTATTCCCGCACATGCTTCATGAGCCCATTTCAGACAGGCCGAGCAACGTACCCATCCTTCTTCATTGGCTGATGAGGAGAACCACTCGTTACAGTAAAAACATTCAGCATCTTCACCGTTGCCATCATCTTGTACTTGATGGTTACATTTATTTTTTTTCTTTCCCTTACCATCTTTGGAAGGACAAACTTTTATTTTTTTGTTACTTCTTTCACTATCTTCGTGCTTATCATCATTTATTTTTTTCTTAGCTTTTTCCTTTTTCATTGTTTCTATTGCCTCCTTCGTGTTTATTTCAAGTTCTAATTCTAGCTTATACGGACTAGATGTCAGTACAGCCGTTTTACCTTTTTTAGATTTCCTCTTTGGTTCCATTAATTTACTTCTCTTCAGCAGAGGACGAATGTCTTTAGGGCTGTTTGCTCCAAATGAAGTTGTTGCTCAATTGTCAATTGAAAATCGTTACCAGTATGAAGCTTTGCAACTGAGGTTGAAGCAATTACCTCATCTTGACTTAAGTGAGGCTCTGCAGTTGAAGTTGAAGGAATTGCCTCATCTTGACTTGACACTGGTAGACTATTAGTCTCCAAATCTCTTTCAGTCGTAGCAGATGGTGCAAAATCGAGGTCTGTAAGTATATTGGGATCATAAGGTACTATCCCACATTTTTTAAAAGCGTTAATAGCAGTCAAAGGTGTTGCAGCTTGTAAGAAAGCCTCACCAAAAATTTTAGGGATTTGGAAAGCTGTTACCACTCTGCCTAGGTTGTTATTAAGAAACTTTTCTAATGCCATATCATAATATCGTGCTAAAGGAGCCATGACACCAACATCGGTTGGCTGCATTCGATGGGTGGAATGTGGAGGCAAACAAATGATATGTACATGTTTTTCCCTAGCCAAATTAATTACTTCTATGTTTTTTGTATGGCTGCTGTGTCCATCCAAAATCAATAAGATCGGATCGTCTTCACTTGGTTTCGTTTGTTGAAGAAAATGTTGAAACCATATTAAAAAGAGTTCACTATTTATCCAGCCACTATCGCTACAGGCGAATATTGAACCTGGAGGTGCACCAGCTTGGAGTTCGACTTTCATTCTCTTTCTTGCAAAGATTAACATCGGCGGTATGAAGATTCCTGATGATGACATGCAAATAACGGCTGTTGTTATTCCACTTCTATCAGCAGAAGTAAGCCGTCCAACTTGTTTCTGTCCTCTATGCGCCAAGATTTTACTATTACATTTGGGGACTGTACCTAGACCTGTTTCGTCACAGTTAAAAACACGCGTTGGATTGACATGTTTAGAATCCAAAGTAGCTTTATACAGATCAAAAAATTGTTTTACATTGTAACGATTAAAAGCTTCAGCTTTTGCAGCAGATGTTGATTCGGGTTTACGTAATGAAAGCCCTGGGTGCCGTTTTCGAAATCCGTACGCCCAATCTAAACCTGCAAGTTTGTTTGTTTTATTATATGGATGGTCTATGTTATTTTTTTCGGCTAAGTGGAAAGCTAGGTGACGAAGATCAAGCAAAGTAATTCCGTATAAACGCTTCTCCATATCTAAGATATAATTATACAATTCTTCTTCCTGTTCCTTGGTAAAAACCGTTTTGTAGAAACCTAAACCCTTTTCGTCAGGTGAAATTCTTGTTACTTTTTCTTTGCATCTGCGAAGTAACGTTGCTTTCGGGATACCATAAACTTTACTAGCTTTTAAATAGCCCATCTCCCCAGCTTTAACTGTTCGGATAGCATTCTTCAAGGCAACAAGAGACCAGGATTGTTGCTCAGTTTTCCTCACATAATTTCGTACCATTTCTAACTGCAAAAGAAGCATATAATTAAAAAAAGTGTCAAGAAAATATAATGGGGCAATGTGAACCACTCCTAGTCCAAGTTGCCCCATGCGTAGTACACATTCAAAATATGGAAATTAACGTACCAGTTCACAACGTATCAAAAGCAAATCTTAATTATTAAAAGCACATTTTACAAGCAACACCACAGTATCAAAAAGTTAAAATAATCATGTCTACTTACCGAGAAATTTTTAGTCAAAAGTAGTAAATTCCTTAGATCAGCAGCGACGAAACACGTGTTTTTAATTATAACACGTCTGAACGTACTCCCCGTGCGTTCAAACTCATACTAAAAGTAGATAAGATGTCTACGCATATTTGTAGTAGTTACTAGATGCAGTGTTGCCAATTTTAAACAAAATAACCGATGTGGTTTACATTACCCCCATGGTCCATGATGCCCCATCCTCCCCTAAAGTCAACAGAATCACCAGTAGGGATTCTTAGATTACCAAATATGTCACCGGTTCTATTTTTATATATCCTAAAATATGAACATACAATAGTATCCGACAAATTAGTTACACTTTTTGAGTAGCCGTCTGGTATTTTATTTTAAATAATATATTAGTGCTGGATAAACAAAATTTGTTATACAAAACATAAATGTACTTCATTACACAATTTTTCTTTTAGTTTTTTTACAATCCTTGTTGATGTACATTAGACATCTAACGGAATCGTACAGTGTGCTAAAAGTAGCGTCATCCTGTTAATGTTAAGAATGTATTTGTGGAAATATGTGGGAATAAATTTTTAAAAGAACTTTATTTATTATTACATGTTACATTAGATATTACATTTATTTATTTATTAATAACAAAGGTGACAGACCCACTGTCAAAATTATACAAAAATACATTGTACAGTTACGATACAATTACAATTGAAGACATGAGTTGATAAAGGTGCTATGTCCATTTTTTTTCAAAAAATGACTTATTTGTATATTTGGTTACCTAAAGTCGTAATACAACCCCTGAATAACTCAAGATTCTTAAATTGTTAATAATAAGGATTATTTTAATTGATAAAGGTACTATGTCCTATGACTAAATACCCTTTTTTATTAGATAAAGGTGCTATGTCCATATTTAAGGACATAGCACCTTTATCCACTAGATAGTGGGAAAGTTTTATTTACATGGTAGGTGCCATGTGACATTCTAAGGTTATGTTTATTGTTTATCACATTTTTCAATATGGGTTCGATAAGTAAAAGAATGTTAGAATTAGTAAAAAACAAGAAAATATGTGTGTCAAATAAAGGTAAGTCCGACTAGAGATTTTTTTTGTAGATAGAAACTGTATTTTGTACTTCTCTAGAAGTCAATACCAATGCGGTGATTTTGGAGCAGCCAAGCACTAGTGGACTTCAAAAGGTCAGCTCTAAAGCAGGTAAGCATATTAAAAAATTTTTTACTACCTTTATTAATTAATCATCTCTTTTTAATAACAATTTACCCCCTCTGCAATTTAATTTTTTATTTAAAAAAATATAGATATAATATACATTACTTGAGTTATTATTACATATATACCTACCTATGTACATAAATTAAATTTTTAGACTATATGGATAATAATTGTACTGATGAAAGTGTTACATCAGTCAGCGAATATTCCCCTTCCAGTGAAGAAGATTCAGAAGAGGATTCTGATAACTCAAATATTTCTTATTCGACGAGTCTCATAAACAAATATCCTGATGTTGATAGAGTCAAACGTAAAATTTTTGCTGATAACCAAGAAATTAAAAAGGTAAAGCTAAAAAAAGTTCAGATTAAGAAATAAAAATAGAAATTAGAAATAAGTATACATTTAATAAATAACTAAGATATTTTTAAGGTTCCTACAAACAACAGGGAAACCCCGGATAGGATTGACGAAGTGCAGGAGGAAATACCTCGGAAAATACGTATAGAAGACCATAACCAGCAATTCCATGTTACTGCCGATGAAATAAGTAGAAGAGAAATTGTTAAACCAGTTTAAAAAATAACTAAAAAAAAAGAGTCCGGAAACCTGACAATTGGAAACGAAATAAAGCTGAAATGTTAAGATAACAAGGTAAAGAATATATTTCTCAAAAGACTGGTAAAGTGATGGAAGAAAAAACAATTAAAAGAGATTTACTGTGCAAATAAAAATGTACACTAAACTGTACTGAGAAGTTTAGTATTGCAAGCAGAGAAGAAATTCTAAGAAAATTTTATAAGCTAGATACAAATTCTAAAAATATTTTAATTTTTAAAAGTATTAAGATACAGGAAGTTAATCATCACCGCCCTCGTAAAAATATAAAAACGAAAGCTTACAGCTTTAAATATTTTATTACGTGTGATAAAGAAAATACAATAGTGTGTAAAGATGCTTTCTGCTCTTTTTAACGAATTGGACGAAAAAAAGTCTTTAAAGCTCAAAATGACTTAAAATCTGGCCAGGTAATGCCCTCACCACATAAGCAAGGGCATCATAAAAATCCAAAAAAAATATCCGATGACGTAATAAACTGCATTGAAAATCATATCAAGTAGTTTCCTTCAGAAGAATCACATTATTCTAGGACTAAAAACCCACATAAAAAATACCTTTCCCCTTTACTAAATATTAACCGACTTTATCAACTGTATATAGAGAATTGTCAAACAAAAAAGCTCGAAACTAAATATTTCGTAAAGGCCTCTTTTTACAGACATATATTTGAAACAAGGTTTAACTTATCTTTTGGTGTACCAAAAAGTGATACTTGCAGTTTATGCGATGCTGGAGAGAACTCTTTAGAGCACTCGAATAATTTTCAACTTGCTTTTGCGCAGCAGAAAGTTGACCGCGAAGCAGTAAAAATTTTCAAAGAAAAATGTTACATAACAATGGATCTTCAACAAACGATGCCTTTGCCAAAGCTATCAACGTCAAAATCTTTTTACTTAAGGCAAATGTGGCTATACAACTTTGGAGTCCACTGTTTAACCAGTTCTGGTCATAAGTCCCGTTAATAAAATCCTCAAATTGATCATTTAATAATTTGTCAGGTCAATGTGGGGGACAAAACAAAAACTTCTTCATTATTAACCTTTTTCAATACCTTCTTCTTCTTAAAGTGCCCTCTCCTCAATGGAGGTTGGCTACTACAATTTTAAACTCTTCTCTATCTTCAGCTGTTCTTATTAGCTGTTCAAAATTTAGCCCTGTCCATTGTCGGATGTTTCTGAGCCATGATAGTCTTTTCCTTCCTAGGCCTCTCTTTCCCTCGATTTTTCCTTTCACTATAAGTTGGGCATATTGGTACTTATTATTTCTCAGTATGTGGCCTAGGTATGATGTTTTTCTTACTTTTACTGTGTTAAAAAGTTCTCTTTCCTTGCCTATTCTATGCAGCACTTCTTCGTTTGAGGTATGCGATGTCCATGAAATTTTGAGTATTCTCCGGTAGATCCACATTTCAAAGGCCTCCAATTTATTTACGGTTGATGTTTTAAGGGTCCACGTTTCAACTGCATATAGAAGAGTCGACCAGACGTAGCATTTTGATAAACGTAGTCGAATTTCGAGTTTTATTCGAGAATCACAAAGCAGTTTTTTTATTTTTTCGAAGGATTTTCTAGCCTGTTCTATTCTCGATCTTATTTCTTGATCAGGATTTAGGCTGCTATCGATCCAACATCCCAGGTACTTAAATCTATTGACCTGTTCTAAGATGTGCCCATTTATTGTGCAAGGTTGAGGTACGTTTTGGTTTTTTCGGATTGACATCACTTTGGTTTTTTTAATGTTTATTTTCATACCAAATTGCTCACAGGTCGAGTTGGTCTTGTCGATGAGTCGTTGTAGACCTGAGTCGGAATCCGCAATTAACACTGTATCATCGGCGTATCTGATACTGTTGATATTTACGCCATTCACCTTGACTCCATCCTTGGAATCCTCCAATGCTTCTTTAAATAGAAACTCGGAGTAAAGATTAAACAGCAGAGGCGACAGAACACATCCCTGTCTAACTCCCCTCCTAATTTCTACTTCTGCGGATGTGGAACCTTCGATCCTAACTCTGGCTTATCAAATGCTTTTTCGAAGTCTATAAAGCATATAAATATATCTTTCTGTTGGTCGTAGCATTTTTGGGCGAGAACTAATAAACTGAACAGGGCTTCTCTCGTTCCCATGCCGGCTCTGAATCCAAACTGATCGTCTCCGATGATTGTTTCGCACTTTCTATAGATACGATTATGTACGATTTTTAGTAGGACTTTTACAACATGACTCATAAGGCTTATCAGACGGAACTCATTGCAGTGTTGTGGGTTTGGCTTTTTTGGTAGTGGGATGAATATTGACTCCAGCCAATCTTGAGGTATTTTACCTGTATCATAAATGCGATTGAATAAAAGGACAAATAATTCGATATTTTCTTCGCTGATTAATTTGAGCGTTTCTGGGTATATTCCGTCTGGACCTGGGCTTTTATTTGTTTTGAGATGATTAATTGCATTTATGATTTCAGATTTCAGAATTGTTGGCCCTTCGTTGTTATTTTCCAATCTTGGTTCTTCTCGTATGTCTTGAAAAAGAATTTTAATATAGTTTTCCCATTCTTTCAGTTTATCTTCCGTTGATTCTAGCAGTTTGTCATCCGTGTTCAGCATGGTGTGAAAAGTCGTTCTCTTGGTAGTCGATGTAAACTCTTTTACCTTTTTATGTAAATTAAAAAAATCGTGCCTTTGTTGCAGTTCTTCTATTTCAACGCATTTTGTTTCCAGCCATTTCTCTTTTGCTTCGGTTATTTTTTTTCGAATTATTCTATTTAGTCTTTTGTATTCTACGTCCTTGTCATTTTTTCCTTTAGATTCTCTTCGTTTGTTCATTAATTGTAAAATCTCTTCTGTCATCCATTCCTGTTTGTTATTTCTAGGTGTTACTTTTAGATGTTTTTCCGTTACATTGTTAATTTGTTCTTTAATAGTTTTCCACAGAACGTTTATGTCATCGTACTCTCTAATTCTATTGTGGTCAATATTTCCTAAATTTTTGTTTAATTCTTTATTTACTGTCTTATGTATGGTGTCGTTTTTCAATATTTGGATGTCTAATAGTTGGTGTTGAGGTTTTTGTTTCTTGATTAGTTTCCATCTTGCGCGAACTTTTGCAACAACAGGATTATGATCGGAATTGATGTCAGTTCCAGGATATGTTTTTGCACTGATGATTGCATTGTGATATCTTTTGTTGACCAATATATAATCTATTTGGTTACGGATTACTCTGTTTTCATTGTGTTGTGGTGAAGTCCATGTGTACAATCTGCGAGGGTGTAATTTAAACCATGTATTTGTCACTACCATGTTGTGTTGTTGGCAGAATTCGGTCATTCTCTCTCCCCTGTCGTTCCTTGCTCCAAGTCCGAAGTTTCCGATCAATCCAGAAACTTTTCCTCTACCTAACTTGGCATTAAAATCACCTAAGATAAATGTTAGGTCTCGTTTTTTGGTCATCTTTATTAGTTTTTCTACGTCAGCATACCACGCTTCTAGCTCTTCTATGGGCTTATCGGCCGTAGGGGCATAAGTTTGAATGATGTTAATATTTACTGGCTTTCCGGATAGTTGAATAAGAAGACATCGGTCCGAAAATGGCACAAAGTTTGTGACGGCATGGTTATATTTGTCTTCTAAAATTACTCCAACCCCGTTACGATGAGCCGGATCGTTATTACCCGAGTAATAGAAAGTTTTGTTCATGGTTTTAACTTTACCTGAACCTGGCCATTTAACTTCACTTAAACCCAATATCTGCAACCCTAAACGTTTCATTTCGTGGCATGCATTTGCTAGTTTTCCTGTTTCGAACAGACTTCTAACGTTCCATGTTGCAATCTTAAAGTTTGTATTTAAAATATTTAGGCTATTCCTCCCGGGGATTCTTCGCACCCCTTGATCATCTAAGATCTGCCGGGGACTAGGGGCCAATTCTGTTTGTGCTTTCATTGTAGTTTTCTTGGGAAATATATACCAGAGTGGTTTCCCGTTGCCTTCTCTGGTTTGTATTTTAGCCGATCCTCTGGACACAGACGCTATTTGCAGCCGCCCACTCTGGGTCAGACGCTGCGTGCTAGTTTGATCCCTACCACTTACCAGCTCATCCGCCCGAAGCCGTTGGACAGCAAGTGGGAGATCGCTTATACCGGCAATTGCTCGGTAAATATTTTCGCCATATCTGGCTACCCTCACTTAGTTTAGCCTGCAGACCAATGCAGTTGCCCGGGGTGTGGCACGTGGAGCCATAAGTGAGAGTTAGTTGTCTTATGAGGACCAGTTAGCAAGAACCATCTCCCGTCTATGACGCTCGATGTGGTCGTTCCGATAAAAGGTGCTACCTCTATAACACAACTCTACACCCCTTTCAATACCTAATATTAAATAAAATATTTAAGATTATTGACCATAAATTTCCCGAAGTTGGTCACAGTTACCTTGACTCTGACAGACACTTTGGAAGAATAGAAAAGGTTCTTAGAAAACATCAGAATATTTATATCATCATCACCCCAGCCCTTTGCGTCCACTGCTGGACATAGGCCTCCCTCATTTTTGTCCATTGTGCTCTGTTTTGGGCACTTTTTATCCAATTTCTTGACAGATTTTCGAGATCGTCAGTCCATCGTGTAGGGGGTCTTCCTCTACTTCTTTTGTCTAATCTCGGTCTCCACTCAAGCAATATCTTCGTTCACCTTTCATTACTAGTTTGGGCGACGTGTCCAGCCCAGTTCCATTTCAATGTGGCAATTCGGAAAATTACATCGGTAACTCCTGTTCTTCGTCTTAAGTCTTCATTTCTAACTCGGTCACGAAGCGATATACTCAGCATTGATCTTTCCATTTTCCTTTGAGCTACTTGCAGCGTCCTAAAACTTGTAGCTGTCAATGTCAAAGTTTCGGCACCATAGGTCATCACAGGCAACACACATTGGTCAAATGTTTTACGTTCCAAAGAAATTGGTATATCGCTTTTAAAGATGTCTTTGAGTTTTCCATAGGCTGCCCATGCTAGGTTTACTCTTCTTCGTAGTTCGCATGTTTGGTTGTCTCTTGTGATCTTTATTTCGTGTCCAAGATATACGTATTTTTCCACCAGCTCTACATCGTTGTCTCCAATATTGATATTTCCGCTAGGTACTAGGTTTGTCATGAATTTTGTTTTGTAGATGTTTATTTTAAGACCCACACTGGCACACACTAACTGAAGCTCATGTAGCATTGTACGGGTGGTCCTATAAGCTGATCTCTCGGCTATATATCAGAAACTATTCATGTTATAACTTTAGGAGAAAAAATTCCTTAGTAAAAGTGGTCAAGAGAAATCGCTGGAAATACTTTCAAGTTTCTGGGTTAACCGCTAGTGACCGTAACCTGTGAATAAAAATTTGAAAACCAGTTTTTTGTGAAATATGCCCAATTATACCAAGTGTTAAGTAAGTAAACTAAAAAGAGGCCTTAATTCTTCACAAAGTTGTTCAAGTACTTTTTTTTATTTTTTCAAATAAAGGGTGGGGGAGAGTGGGAAAGTATTTGTGGATAAATACCTATAATTTTTGTTTGGATCAACCGATTTTAACGAAATTAGTGTCATTAGAAAGAGTATGGATGGTTTAATTTATATCTAACATAAAACAATTGAATTTAGTTTTAGTTGTCATGGGTAGAGGGTACTTTTGAATAGAAAAAAATTAAATTTATTTTTCTTCAAAATGTTTAATTGAAACACCTATTTATTATAAATTATAATAGAACTGGATTAAAGTCGTAACAAAACGGCGCAAACCGTATGTTAATAGCTTTTGTAGAACTCGAGATATGAATAAAAACGCATAAACATAAATAAGTATAGTATTGACTCACCCTTTATTATAACTTAAAATTAAATATGTGAAAGATCATACAAACATCTCGATCATTAAAACTTAATGTCCAATTAAATGTTCAAATTGTTTTCCATCATTGTCCACACAAAGATGTAATCTTTCGCGCGTAGAGATATCAGCTGCTTTAATCTCAGCTGTTGATATACTATTTATTGCGTTTATAATGCGCTGTTTCATCTCGACTCGCGTGGTTGGTCAAGTTTGGTACACCAAGTCCTTTAATCTTCCCCACAGATAAAAGTCCAGATATGTTAAGTCTGGAGGTTCCCCTTCCAATCCATTTATTTGGATAACTTTCATACAAATAATCTCGAACTCGTCTGGAAAAGTGCGTAGGACACCCGTCATGTTGTAATATCATATCTCTTCTTGTTTGTAAGGAAATATCTTCCAATAAAACAGGCAACTGATTTTCCAGAAAATCCAAATATTTTTAGCCGTTTAAAGTTATATCAAAGAAACATGGACCTACGATCTTTCCATCAACTATACCACACCAAACATTAAGACCCCATCTACCTTGAACCTGCACCTCATGTATCCAATGCAGATTTTCTTTAGACCAATAATGCATATTATGCAGATTAACACCACCCGCACTATTAAACGTAGCCTCGTCTGTTCACAAAATCTTTGACATGATACGCAATTGTTGTTCTAGCAGACCTAACATCCAATTGCAGTAATCCAGCCTTGCATCAAAATCTCTCTTATGTAAAGCTTGGTGGAGAACTACATGATAAGGATGCAGTCTCAAAAACAGAACAACAAATATTGGTGAAAAAGAAACCACTATATTTATTAAAACTCAAAAATCTTGAAAAATCTACAATTGTTTCACAAGATAAATCATGCATAAGTATTTTTAAGAAACGGATAAAAGGATAAAAGCGCCGTGTTGCCGTTTTTATCGAAATAGTAAAATAACGCTTTTGCTCTAGACCGTGGAAGTCTACACTGTATGGGCGCCTGATGGATAAGTCAACATAAGTATGCATTTTGTTTTCTGAAATCACCAATTTTATGAAAATTGTCAAACTGAATTCGTCTTTTATCTTCTGTGAATGATGAAGAGCATCTAGGACACCCACAATCAATATTTGTAAAGCTCTTGCATGCCACAATATTACCCTTAACATTGATGTATTGTCCCTTATTACGAAGTCTCTTTGCACGTTCTCTCTTGGACTTGTTCTTTTGGCGTTTGCCTGCTAAAACTGGTTTGTTGTGACAGCCTTGGACTTCCATATCCTCTATACTCGTCTCCTCTGCAGGAAAATCTTCTCCGGCTGCCTCTTCAAATGTTGCTGGCTCTTCTAACTGAGCACTGTAGTCTGTAATAACGAAAAAAAAAATACTATTTTAATCTTAATTAGGCTAGGTTATATTTTGGGGGAATTAAAGTGTTTTTTATGTAGTTAATTTGTGTTGAAAATTCACAACATAACCTAAGATATTACGAAAGTGGTAAGAACATTGGTTTCCGTTATTATCATCACTTTATATAAAAATATACTGACCTGATGAGTAATCGTTATCGTGCTGAGAATTGTAGTCCTTATCGACGTCGCTATCATCACTATTAGAAATTATATTTAACATTTTATCACTGAAGCAATCCATGTTCCTAGTATATAGCTTATCTGATTATTGACGTCTTTTATGTATATGTTTTTTAATTTTTTTATTAGTTTGGGGGTTGGTGAACTATTTAGTTTAGGTTCCTTTTTCTCGGGCTCAGTCGCAAGCTTTTGTCCAGACTTCTTCATTGATGTTGCTACGATTGCGTTTCGGGTTGCTTATATTTTTTTTTATTAATACCAAGCTCTTCTAATTTCGTCTCCTTTTTAGATTTCCCCTTTCTCATTTTCTTTGTTTTTGCGGTCGACTTCAAGTCTTCTCTGATACTCCATAAATTCGTTAGACGTAGCAACGGTAGGGGTAATTCTTTTGGTAACTTTTTTTTGTCCATTGTTCCAATCTTTGAGGAAAATAAAAGGACTTTTTAAGTGGTGTTGGTATATTTTTCAAAGGTGTTGGAAAGTTAAAAGAACACAATTTGAAATCTTAATCAATCATCTGTGGAGTTTGCATTAATGTCGTTGTATTTATAATTTTGTTGTTCTGGTTGTTGTTGGTTTTCCGTGTGCTGTAGAGGAGATAAGTGTGTATTTAAAGGTAACCGTTCAGTACCTCTTTTACTTAGTTGTTCAAAAATGTCATTTTGTGTTCTCTGGGGACTTTCTAGCAACAGTTTTAAATCTGTCCTTTCAAAGTTTAAAGCTTTTGAGGCGTTTTTGCTATACTATCGTAAGCTTTTAATTCATTAACATCAAAATTATTACCATGTTTTAAATTATTAGTGTTAACAACAGGGTTAATTTCCAGAACAATCTTATTCATTTTGTCTGAAAATAGTTCCTGTAAATCATCACTAATAGAGGAATTGACACTACACATAGCAAGATTCCGATTTTCCTGGACTTCGAAGTCAAGAACATCCCAGTTATGTTTATTAAAGTCCCCAATACTGAAAATATTATTGACGAATGTTGTGTCATTTAGAGTCATTTGTAAGTCTTCATTTCTGTCATCCAGTTCTGCATCTAATTTTTTATCATTTAGAGATTTGCAATACACAAATAAGTTTTCGAAAGTAGGGTCTCATTGCGAAGAGCTGCCAGATGATGTGAAAAAACCAAGTGTTTCAGGAGTCAAACGACTTTCAAATTGCTGTTTGTATTGTTTACATTCTGAGTTTTTTAATTATTTTGATCTTTGTTAGGAATTTCGAAAATACCCTGTTGAAAGTTCTGCTATGTTGGTTTTGATACTGAAGAGTTTTTTATACTGTTGTGCAAGATTTGATGCATTAAATGGAAAGAGTCCACAAAATTTAAATCCATTTTCTATTGTATCTTTTTTTAAACATTTGTCGAAACAAATCTTGACTAAACCTGAAAAGTAGATTCCTTTAATTTTGGCCATTTCATGATTAAGTCTGAAATCATATAACACGTTTCGCCACGTTGCTTTCTCCGGTGTAAATACAGCTACGTCTAGAGACTGCAGAACGTGGATCTAATTTGACAATAATGCCTCCAATATTATTCCTTTCTCCTTGCAAAATTCACCTGGCGCTAGAGATATGTGGGAGGTGTGTCCAGCGAGGAATAATACAATCGGAAGCTTCACTCTGTTTTTCGAGCCATAGATAAAAACAATTCGCAATATATTTATAAAAAGCTTCCATATTAATCCAGCCGCTTTCTGTATACCCTAAATCCCAACGTTGTGGCACAGTTTTTGGAATATGCTTCGGAAGTCTTTTTATCTGGGAATAATATCATTGGTGGAGCAAGTGTACCATTTGCCGATACATTAGCCAATACTGTCAAACACTCTTTTTCATCATTAGTTATTCTATTATACACCAGCTTTGGTCCTCTTGTCCCGAATCTTTTAGATACATCGTAAACTGACATCCCATTTTTTATAGCTTCCAAGACGCTAGACAATTTTTCTTTCGAGTATTGTACACGTATTTTTGGTGCCATAATATCTGAAAAGAAATATACAATCAAATAAAAATATCAGACGGTTTTAATGAGTGCAATGTCTGACTTAATAATGAACACCTTTTTTAATGCATCGTTATGAGGCTACGGCATTTGCTATTATCGACCTAATAGGTCGGTAAAGTGATTTCAATATGGTGGCACTTATCCTAATATCGACTATGTAAAACTTGAGACAAATGACTGAAACGCCTTCTTCTTGTTAACTAAAGATTTTAATAATTACCATAATTAAATATATCAAAAGTAACATCTTTATTAACTACATTACCTACGGATATTGGACTTAACAAAATATTAACATGTTTGTCTGTCCAAACAAAGAAATTTTTAGAATATTAGATTACTCAGAACATAACTCATAGGTCGGAAATTGAAAAAGTCGACTTAATATTATCTGTACTTTTAAGAAATAAACAATCACGGTGCAACTACTCGGTACAACAAAGTAAATAATAAATTAATAAAATAAAGCCTTTTAAACCTAATACCGGCTTTGGTTCGGTATTAGAAATATCTATGCCCCGTATTTATAGTCGGTACTCAAGCTCGTGTTCGAGCACGTGCTTGGCCAAGTCGAACTTACGTCAAAGTCATGCTCAAGTATTTGTTGTGTTCTATAAACGATACTTCGGGTATTCTCGTGCCAGGTTGATCTCAAGCACGAAAAATTAGTTCAGTAAAAGTAAATTTCGAATAAACATCGAATAAAAAGAAGATTCTGTCAATTATTATCAAAATAAAATCCACAAGGAAAAATTCCTGTAGCTGGCTGTATACCACGTATAACAAAAAGAGGTTAATCTTTGTAAATGGGTATATTTATTTAAAAAACCCTTAAAAGGGCCACATCAATAGAACAAACGTTTTCGGACTAACAGTCCATCATCAGGTTATTAAAATCGAAAATGCCTAAAATAAGTATAAACCATTTAGTTAAAACAAACGAGATTTTGAAATTTTGACTAAGGTTGAAAAGCAAAAGATGGTTATACTTACTAGGTCATAATGCCTGAGCCACCAAAAATATTAGGGTAAAAACCCTTTAATTTACATTTAGTTATGAAATGTTGTACATTGTGTTATAAAATAACTGTGATGTTATATATTAAATTAAATTTGACCAAAGGTAACACATGGCTCAAATGGGTTCCAGAGCCGGGCGAGAGACAACCTCTACACTCGGAGAACAACGTGGAACTGATTGACAAGATACTTTTGAAGGATGAAGATAACAGAATGTCAATGCAACAAAAACTATAAAAGTTGTACATAGTATTACTACAGCCAAAAGATTCAACAAGTTATGATGATTTTAAAAATAACAACAATATAGGTGTTGGGATTTAAAAACTTTTTATTTATTAATTTAGGGTATAAAAGATGTCAAATCAATGATGGTTTTATAGTCATGATTAATATAATGACCTGTGCCTTAGGCAACTTATGTTGCTTTTCGTCGTATGGAATGTGGTCTAAAGTGTATTTAATTTTTGGGTTAGCTTGTATTTGTGAAATTTATCCTTTTATGTTTAACACATCTAGGACAAGGTAAAAATTAAATAACAAATATTTGAAGCTAATATAAGACCTCATGTTTAAATGACTTTATTTAGGAATGCTCCTATGGTGAAGAATTAATAAAATTAAGTTTAGTAAGATGGAAATCTACAGGCTGAAGAAATTGAAGTAGTAACATATGTGATTGAATTTAACATCGAAGAGACTGGGTTCCTCAGAGACTGATGAGAATGAAAGTAAAAGAAATGAAAGGAGGGGGGGGTTGAAGGAGAAAAGGAGTTGATCAACAATTAGAGATAATAGGGGTCCTTTATACTTAAAGTATCTAGCACCCTGAACAAAAATCTATTTAGGTGATATTAAATTCAGTTTGTAGAAACCTGAAATTTGTTGTATAAGTGTGCTACTAAGTTGTTGACCGAAAGAAGGTGGACAAAGGTAGATTAGGATTCTATGTAATATGGTAGATTATGAATTTTAATAAATTGTTAGATAATGTTTAAGTGATTACTAAATTAAAACTATTGGATACATGTTTAATATATGAATTGACCAAGAAATAATGAAAGAGAACAAAATTAACAGGAAAACGATGTAGAAGTGAAGAGTGAAGTGAGTGAAGAGATAAGATAGTGAAATGTTGGTATGGTGGATGTGGATGGTTCTGAAGTTAAAATTGAGGTCAGAAATTTGTGAGAGGAAGGTGTGACGATATTGTATAAAAAGGGGTGTTTGAAGAACCACAAGATTATGTAGGAATAAGGTGTTGACGTTTGTATAGGAAAATAAGCAAAGAAAATAGGACAGTATTGTGAAGTGTGGACTATGAAAAAAGTTGACGATGTAAAGGTTGAAAGTCACGGTTGAAAGATACATGGCGATTAACACAATTGGGGCTTTTTTGTTTTTCTTTGACTATTTCCAAGTCTTCATATAGGTCTAATTTTAGAAAATTTTTTTGGGGAATATTATGTAACAAAGAGACGTCTTCTGGGATGTTGAGGGTATGTTTATGTTGTGCAAGATGTTGAGAGAAGGTGGAAGTGTTCTCTTTTTTAGTGTGTTCTAAGGAACGAGAAGTTAGTGATCTACAGGTTCTACCTATATATGTAGCATCACAATCAGAGCACTGTAATTTATAAACGCCACTACGATCCATGTAGTTGATGGGATCTTTTGTATTAGTTAAGCATTGTCCTAGATTGTTCGGGACTTTGAAAGAAATGTGGGTATTCTCAACAGATCTTTTTAGGATGTATCTAAGATCTCCAGAAAGACGTTCTTGAAGGTAAGGCAAAGAAAAATACTGAGTTTTGATGGTCAAGTCTCTGGGAAACGCAGTCTCTCTCAATAGTTTGAGTTGTCTCTTATTTATAAGTTTGTTAATGATGTTGGGGTCATATCCATTATTGAATGCTATTTGTTTAAGGGTGTTAACTTCTGTATGATAATTGGATTGTGATAGTGGAATTGTTAATAATCGGTGAATGTAACTATGGAATGCTGCATATTTGTGTGACATTGGGTGGTTAGAAAACAAAGGTATGATATGGTCAGTTTGTGTTGGTTTCCTATAGATACTGAAATCGAAGTGGTCGTTTAATCTGGTGATGGTAAGGTCAAGAAAATTAATAGATTGAGATGATTCTAGTTCCATAGTGACTTAATGTTTGGGTGGATTTGGTTTAATTTAGAGAGTAATAGATCAGCTGAATTTGAGTTACCTGATATGAAGACTAAGCAGTCATCAACATATCGAAACCAATGGAGAATTTCAGGATTTTTCATAATGTGTGTGGATTCTAAGTGATCCATAAAAATATCAGCTAAGAAAGGGGAAAGGCAACTACCCATGGCTAAGCCATCAGGTTGTCTGTAAAATTTACTATTGAAAACAAAAAAGTCTTGAGCTAGACAAGTTTGTAATAATTGAATAATTGAGTTAGTGGTAGACAAAGTGATAGAATTTGCTCGAAGAAGAGACTGGATCAGATTAATAGTTTCTTGTTTGGGGACTGAAGTAAATAGATTGCTGACATCAAATGAAAGCATGTGATGTTAGGATGAAGATTTATTTGTTGAAGATTGTTGACTAGATGAATAGTGTTTTTGACTGCAAATCGAGGGGTAAAGTTCGTCATGTTGTTAATGAGATTCAATATGAATTTTGACAAAATAGAAACTGGAGTGTTTATGAAACTAACAACGGGACGAATGGAATGCCCTCTTTATGTATCTTAGGTAAACCGTACAATCTGGGTGTTAGTGGGTTACTAGGTATTTTATAATATGAGCGTCATGTTCTGAGAGAAATTCTGTGAATAGTTTATTGGTGGCTTTGATTTTGTTAATGAACTTTTTTGTTGGGTCTTCGGAGAGCAAAGTGAAATTGTTATCTGAAAGAAATGTGGTGACCTTGTCGTTATATGAATTTTGATCTAGAATAACTAGGCAATTGCCTTTATCTGCTTTACTAATAATAAGATTGTGGGATTTAATTTTGTTTTGAATGGACTTGAGGGTTTGGAGTTGGTCTTTCTGTTTTTTGTTTGACAATTCTGTTTTTTCCACAATTTTCAAACAAAAAACAGAAAGACCAACTCCAAACCCTCGAGTCCATTCAAAACAAAATTAAATCCCACAATCTTATTATTAGTAAAGCAGATAAAGCAATTGCCTAGTTATTCTAGATCAAAATTCATATAACGACAAGGTCACCACATTTCTTTCAGATAACAATTCACTTTGCTCTCCGAAGACCCAACAAAAAAGTTCATTAACAAAATCAAAGCCACCAATAAACTATTCACAGAATTTCTCTCAGAACATGACGCTCCATATTATAAAATACCTAGTAACCCACTAACACCCAGATTGTACGGTTTACCTAAGATACATAAAGAGGGCATTCCCATTCGTCCCGTTGTTAGTTTCATAAACACTCCAGTTTCTATTTTGTCAAAATCATATTGAATCTCATTAACAACATGACGAACTTTACCCCTCGATTTGCAGTCAAAAACACTATTCATCTAGTCAACAATCTTAACAAATAAATCTTCATCCTAACATCACAATGCTTTCATTTGATGTCAGCAATCTATTTACTTCAGTCCCCAAACAAGAAACTATTAATCTGGTCCAGTCTCTTCTTCGAGCAAATTCTATCACTTTGTCTACCACTAACTCAATTATTCAATTATTACAAACTTGTCTAGCTCAAGACTTTTTTGTTTTCAATAGTAAATTTTACAGACAACCTGATGGCTTAGCCATGGGTAGTTGCCTTTCCCCTTTCTTAGCTGATATTTTTATGGATCACTTAGAATCCACACACATTATGAAAAATCCTGAAATTCTCCATTGGTTTCGATATGTTGATGACTGCTTAGTCTTCATATCAGGTAACTCAAATTCAGCTGATCTATTACTCTCTAAATTAAACCAAATCCACCCAAACATTAAGTTCACTATGGAACTAGAATCATCTCAATCTATTAATTTTCTTGACCTTACCATCACCAGATTAAACGACCACTTCGATTTCAGTATCTATAGGAAACCAACACAAACTGACCATATCATACCTTTGTTTTCTAACCACCCAATGTCACACAAATATGCAGCATTCCATAGTTACATTCACCGATTATTAACAATTCCACTATCACAATCCAATTATCATACAGAAGTTAACACCCTTAAACAAATAGCATTCAATAATGGATATGACCCCAACATCATTAACAAACTTATAAATAAGAGACAACTCAAACTATTGAGAGAGACTGCGTTTCCCAGAGACTTGACCATCAAAACTCAGTATTTTTCTTTGCCTTACCTTCAAGAACGTCTTTCTGGAGATCTTAGATACATCCTAAAAAGATCTGTTGAGAATACCCACATTTCTTTCAAAGTCCCGAACAATCTAGGACAATGCTTAACTAATACAAAAGATCCCATCAACTACATGGATCGTAGTGGCGTTTATAAATTACAGTGCTCTGATTGTGATGCTACATATATAGGTAGAACCTGTAGATCACTAACTTCTCGTTCCTTAGAACACACTAAAAAAGAGAACACTTCCACCTTCTCTCAACATCTTGCACAACATAAACATACCCTCAACATCCCAGAAGACGTCTCTTTGTTACATAATATTCCCCAAAAAAATTTTCTAAAATTAGACCTATATGAAGACTTGGAAATAGTCAAAGAAAAACAAAAAAGCCCCAATTGTGTTAATCGCCATGTATCTTTCAACCGTGACTTTCAACCTTTACATCGTCAACTTTTTTCATAGTCCACACTTCACAATACTGTCCTATTTTCTTTGCTTTATTTTCCTATACAAACGTCAACACCTTATTCCTACATAATCTTGTGGTTCTTCAAACACCCCTTTTTATACAATATCGTCACACCTTCCTCTCACAAATTTCTGACCTCAATTTTAACTTCAGAAACCATCCACATCCACCATACCAACATTTCACTATCTTATCTCTTCACTCACTTCACTCTTCACTTCTACATCGTTTTCCTGTTAATTTTGTTCTCTTTCATTATTTCTTGGTCAATTCATATATTAAACATGTATCCAATAGTTTTAATTTAGTAATCACTTAAACATTATCTAACAATTTATTAAAATTCATAATCTACCATATTACATAGAATCCTAATCTACCTTTGTCCACCTTCTTTCGGTCAACAACTTAGTAGCACACTTATACAACAAATTTCAGGTTTCTACAAACTGAATTTAATATCACCTAAATAGATTTTGTTCAGGGTGCTAGATACTTTAAGTATAAAGGACCCCTATTATCTCTAATTGTTGATCAACTCCTTTTCTCCTTCAACCCCCCCCTCCTTTCATTTCTTTTACTTTCATTCTCATCAGTCTCTGAGGAACCCAGTCTCTTCGATGTTAAATTCAATCACATATGTTACTACTTCAATTTCTTCAGCCTGTAGATTTCCATCTTACTAAACTTAATTTTATTAATTCTTCACCATAGGAGCATTCCTAAATAAAGTCATTTAAACATGAGGTCTTATATTAGCTTCAAATATTTGTTATTTAATTTTTACCTTGTCCTAGATGTGTTAAACATAAAAGGATAAATTTCACAAATACAAGCTAACCCAAAAATTAAATACACTTTAGACCACATTCCATACGACGAAAAGCAACATAAGTTGCCTAAGGCACAGGTCATTATATTAATCATGACTATAAAACCATCATTGATTTGACATCTTTTATACCCTAAATTAATAAATAAAAAGTTTTTAAATCCCAACACTATATTGTTGTTATTTTTAAAATCATCATAACTTGTTGAATCTTTTGGCTGTAGTAATACTATGTACAACTTTTATAGTTTTTGTTGCATTGACATTCTGTTATCTTCATCCTTCAAAAGTATCTTGTCAATCAGTTCCACGTTGTTCTCCGAGTGTAGAGGTTGTCTCTCGCCCGGCTCTGGAACCCATTTGAGCCATGTGTTACCTTTGGTCAAATTTAATTTAATATATAACATCACAGTTATTTTATAACACAATGTACAACATTTCATAACTAAATGTAATTTAAAGGGTTTTTACCCTAAATTTTGGTGGCTCAGGCATTATGACCTAGTAAGTATAACCATCTTTTGCTTTTCAACCTAGTCAAAATTTCAAAATCTCGTTTGTTTTAACTAAATGGTTTATACTTATTTTTAGGCATTTTCGATTTTAATAACCTGATGATGGACTGTTTAGTCCGAAAACGTTTGTTCTATTGATGTGGCCCTTTTAAGGGTTTTTTAAATAAATATACCCATTTACAAAGATTAACCTCTTTTTATTATCAAAATGTGTCATAATTGTGACTAAACTTTTAGCGCCAAATTTAGTTTATGCTTTAGCGCGCGCAAAGTTGGTTTTACAGAATAGTATACCAAAGTATAGACGGTTAAGTATACTTACTGAAATTTTCTCTGTTGTATATTATTATTTTGTGTTGAAAATTAATATTCGATTAACTATTTTAAGGTATGTAATATATTATAAAAATATTTATTCTAGAGAATTAATTTCCATTTTGTTACTGCGTCTGAGGCATAATTTTAGATGTTCAAAATATATGCTTAGATGTATATTTGTTTTTGGATACATTTATATGCGTGTAACGCGTTACAATCATTATAATTATATTGTCTGTGTAAGCCATACGCTAAATAAATTATTATGTAAATTTTAGATGAGTGGAAATATCAATAAATATGCGCCTTATTCGGCAAAGGAAAGAGTTCTTCTAATCCAGCTGGTAAAAGAAAACCCCTTGACAGAGAACAAAAGGACAGACGGTGCTTCGGCAATGGAAAAAAAGAAGGCTTGGGAGTTGATAGCAAGAAATTATAACTGCCAGCCTGAGGTCAACAACATCAGGACCAGCGAGCAGCTTAAAAAATTGTGGAATAACCTAAAACAAAAGTAAAATACTTTTATTAGTTTAAGCAAATGCTTGTATTGACCAATAATTTTTTTATCATAGGAAACGCAAAGAAACAACAGCACTGCGTCACAGCATGTTAGCTACAGGTGGTGGTCCCCTGATAAAGCCAGAGCATGATGGAGTGCTGGAGTTTGTTGAAGAGGCTGCTCCCAATATTGATGTCAGCATCGACTGTCTTTTTGACAGCACAGCAGTCTTTGAAAAAGGTAAATGTACTAAATTTGTAACTGTGCTTTACTCATAGTATAATTGTAGGACAAGAACAGCTCCACCAGCTAGGAAGCTCAATAGCAGGACCATCAGTAGCCTCTGATCCCCCTCACTTCTTTCCCACTACAGAGTTCAAAGAAATGGACTTGTTATGTTAGTATGATGTAATAATTTTGAGCAGTCTTCCTGTACACTGAATAATAGTTTCAGATAATACTTGTAGTGTGACACCTGCTGTTCATACAGAAGAGGATGATTATGATGTGCTTCAAAGTGGTAAGTATTTTAAATGTAGTTAAAGCCATATGTAACAATAATATCTATTTTAGCAAACACTCCTACTTCTAATAGGGCACTGGGTGTTATACCTCAAATATTGTCTGAACATAAACAACGGTCCAAGAAAACGATAGATACCATCAGGCACCAAGAAGAGATTCACAAGATGAGGATGAAAATTTAGAAGTTGACATGCTGAGGGCAAAAGCATTAAAAGAAGCAGCTGAGAAGGATAGGCAGAGAGCTACTGATGAAGCTGAGTTAGCTGCATTGAAGTTATTAGACACCTCTAATAACTACTGAAGTTATTAGAGGTGTCGCATTTCTGATATCCCTGTGTCCGGGCCACTTTTAAAGCAGAAAGCTACAGAGTTCGGAAAATTGTTTGGTGAAGATTTCACATGCTCTAACGGCTGGTTAGATCGGTTTAAAGCCAGGCACTCAATTTCCTTCTCGAAAATTGTTGGAAAGGCAAAATATGTGGACGAGAACGTAACAAGTGACTGGTTACAAAACACATGGCCACAACAAAGACAACCATACAAAGATGAAGATATGTGTTTAATGGTGACGAGACAGGTGTCTTTTATAAATTAACGCCAGACAAAACTTTAAATTTTAAAAATCAAAAATGTGTCGGTGGAAAACTTTCCAAGCAAAGAGTGACGGCTTTTGTTTGTGCAAATATGACAGGTACAGAGAAAAGAAAGCTTTTGGTTATTGGGAAAAGTTTACATCCTAGATGTTTCAAAAACATTAAAACACTACCTGTAAACTACACAGCCAATAAAAAAGCATGGATGACTTCTGCTATTTTTGAAGAAGAATTAAGAAAGTGGGACAAGGAACTCTCTTTCAAAAAAAGAAAAACTCTTCTCCTAGTTGACAACTGTGCAGCCCATCCCAAACTTAAATTGACCAATATAAATCTAGTGTTCTTACCAGCCAACTGCACGAGTCTCTTGCAGCCTATGGACCAGGGAGTCATAAGAAGTTTAAAGTGCCATTATCGAGAACAGCTTTTAAAAAGAATGATTTTTTGTATGGATAATGGAGAACCTGTGAACATTACCATCCTGGATGCTGTTCAGTTTTTAGACAATGCGTGGAGTGCGGTTACGTCAGTGACAATTCATAAGTGTTTTCGTCAAGCAAAATTGACTGTAGCTTCTCTCAATGTTGAGGACGTTGATAAAGATGACGAAATGCCTTTGTCAGAGTGGATACAAAAATTTAATGTGAATCAGGGAGCGTTCGGAACTGTACTTGACTCCTACATATCAGTAGACGATGAGGTGGAAACATTTCAAGTCCTAAGTGATAAAGAAATTGTTGAACTGGTGAAAAACGTGGAAATGGATGTCGATGAAGCTGAAGAAGAAGAAAACATCGTTGCTTGTCCTACAATCCAAGAAGCAATGAGAGCTGCAGAGACCATATCCAGGTTTTTACCAGTTCAGGGAGGCATCCACAAATAACAAAGAAGCAGCTCAGCTTATTAAGGAAACAACAGAAAAACTTTATTTTTCGGAAAGGGTTGTGCAAAAGAAAATAACGGACTTTTTTCAGCAATAGAACTTTTTTACACAATGTAAGTTTCATATACATACATAATATGTTTTGTTTTTTTATTGTTTTTTATCCTAAAATGATTCTTGTTTTTTTTAAATTTGACTTAAGTAAATGTTATATTTTCGGTATATGGTAATTTATGTTAAATTATCATGTTTAGGCCCAGAGTAATTAACAAATAATATATCTACTATACCCAATAATGCTGTAATAATATTTTCCCTCATTAAAATTTTATTTTTCTCAAACTCTTTTTTAACGTCACTCTGATATAGCGTCATTTTTTTATTGGACCCTTCAATGACGCTATAACCAAGTTCCACTGTATATATATATATATATATATATATATATATATATATATATATATATATATATATATATATATATAATTACATCATTTTTTTTGTAATGTTTTTATTTGTTTTACAGTTTACTCCTGAAGAGCTATAAAATAAAATAATCTATTTTATACTGTATTTAATTCTAACTGTATAATTTTTTAAATAAAGAATATTAGTAATCTAAATTTGTATTAATTTTTAATTGGTAAGGAAAGGTTTTATGAAAGAATAAACAGTTAATTAAAAGGAGGGAAACTCCTTGTACTCAGTAAAGACATACTTGCTTAAGTTGTCTGAGCATAGTGAATGAAAAGCCCTCATTTATTTTAAATTAAAAAATTAAAAAAATACATTTGTATAAATATGACAAAACCAATACTATATCTAACACAATATAGGTATTCAATAATGTATTCTCAAAATAAACAACTTTGAATTGAACAAAGATTAGATATAAGAAAGAAATAAAATATTGAAATTTTAAAAATAAAAAATTGGAAAAAATCATGAACAAAAAGTGTAATCAAGCTAATGATAATCATTGTGACATTTTAAGAAATAAGATAAAACATACTACATCTAACATAATACAAGTATTCAATAATGTATTTTCAAACTAAACAAACAAGTGCCAATTGAAAAAAGCTTATGTATAAGGAAGAATAAAATAAAATATTGAAATTATAAAAATGAGAAATTGGAAGAACAAATCATGAACAAAAAGTGTAATCAAGCTAATAATAATCATTGTGACATTTTTAGAAATAAGATAAAACATACTACATCTAACATAATACAAGTATTCAATAATGTATTCTCTAATTAAACAAACAAATGTCAATTGAAAAAGGCTTAGGTATAAGAAAGAAATAAAATAAAATATTGAAATTTTAAAAATAAAAAATTTGAAGAACAAATCATGAACAAAAAGAGTAATCAAGCTAATGATAATGATATTTTGAGAAATAAGATAAAACATACTACAGGTAACATAATACAAGTTTTCAATAATGTATTTTCAAACTAAACAAACAAATGCCAATTGAACAAAGATTAGATATAAGGAAGAAATACAATTAAATATTGAAATTTAAAAAAATAAAAGAACAAATTATGAATAAAAAGTGTTATCAAGCTAATGATGATGCTAACATATATCTATAATAAGATAAGTAATCAATAATGTATTTTAATTCTTATGCAAAATATTGGTGAATAAAATGTCTCCTAAAATTTAAACCTCGTTCCACATCATTAACGTTTCTATTTACTGGCACATCAATATTTTCTACAAAATTATCATCATCATTATTATTTTCCCTTAAACCTATATTGTAAAGTACTGCTGTAGCACATATTATTGCAAGAGATGTGGTTAATTAAGTTTGTAGACCTCGTTGAAGACAAGGAAACTGTCTTTTCCAGATTCCAAACAGCCTTTCAACAACATTTCTTGTTCTGATATGTGCACTATTATACCTATTTTCTTGATCATTACCTAAAAGGAGATATCCATCAAATAACCTATTTTTTAGCCAATCATCAATAAATACCTGGCTGTAACACTGGAGTAAGTAGATAGTGTCTGCATGCATATCCACTGTCACCTATTAATAATCCTGGAATTTCACCTCTTTCCATTCTAACTCGTAATGCACTTCGATCAAATATCAAGCTGTCATGACTTGATCCGGGATGTCGAACAACAATATCCATAATCTCTCTTCTAGGACCTGAAACAACCTGCAATTCATTTATATAATGAGGGCCTGGATAAGAAAGATCAATCCATACCTGCACATTTAATGAAAAAAGCCTTTTCTATTACGAAATACTTCCCCATTATTACCACCTGGATTAGATATCTTGATGTGGGTGCAATCAATACACCCAGAAACATTTGGAAAATGGGCAACCTTATAAAAACTTGTTATATTCCTTCTAAATCCTTGTTCAGTATGGGGAAACCCTACAAAATCATTTAAACGTTGAGCTATTAATACTGATACCTTTTTAATAGTGTTGCTTATTGTCGATTGACTAATACCCCGCAAATCACCAGATACAATCTGAAAATTAGAAGTAGCATAAAATCTTAAACAAATTAACAATTGTAATATTGGAGGTATTGGTAAACCACGATTGTCTGGTTTTCGTAGACCTTCAAATACCAGAGGCAGAATGGTATCTGCAACGGTATCTTTGTTGAAACGATACCGTTGACGAAATTCAACATCACGGTAAAACTCCATAGGATTTTTCATATCACGAA
The DNA here is from genome assembly GCA_918026665.1 of Diabrotica balteata. NCBI lineage: Eukaryota > Metazoa > Arthropoda > Insecta > Coleoptera > Chrysomelidae > Diabrotica > Diabrotica balteata. The sequence goes on from OU898284.1 coordinate 75,772,602, forward strand.
TATATCGCTTTGGTATACGTTCCGGCTGATTTACTTCTTCAATATGATCAATAAACTCTAAAAATTCTTCAACTTCGTCATACATTTTTTATTGTAATGAGAAAAACAAAAAAAATATATTGGAAGCGAATCTGAAAACAAATTTCACAAACATAAACAACAAAAGTTAGGTTAGGATCCCGTGCTCAAGGCAGGTCGATCGGATGCTTGAGTACGAGCTGTCATTTTTGCGTTCTCAAGCTCGACTTCGTGCTTGAGAACGGTTTATAGAACACAAATTTGATTCAAGGTCGATCTCAAGTATCGATCGATACTTGAGCATCGTTTATAAATATGGGCCTATACCTATTACCAACTCAATATATTTTTACGATTTTTTTATTAAATACTGCAAATCTTCGATAAATTACTACATTATATAGACAACCTCTATGGAGATGTCTTCAAACTTTATAACAAATATATAAAAATAGCTACTTGGATAATAACTGAACCGGTAAATCCACCTGCAGATGGCACAATTTGAGGCCCAGAAGACTGTATAACTGGTAATGGAGATCTTGTTCTCTTTGGAGTTTTCACTGTTTCTGCTGCCGTACTTGGCGCTAAAATATCTGCTTCATGTGGTATTGGTTCCGGTGATGCTGATGATGGTTCCAATAAATCACAAGCACGAAATCTGACCATAAACTAATTCGAATGACATGAGTTCGGGTTGTTCTATGCATTTTTGCCTTTAAAATTAGTTTCTTGAAGAAATATAATATCAGGTGAATATTTCCTAATAAGTACCTGAAATAAGGATAGGCGGGTGTGAAAACTGTTTAAGTTCCACTGTAAAATATTAATATACATGAATTATATTTTTATTTAAATAATTAGTTTTAATATATATATCGCTGTCTAAGTCAGATGAACCAACATGTTCGAGCAGTTGTTTAGTTAATTTTTTGCTTAGTCTAGTACATTGGTTCCCAACCTTTTTCGGCCTACCGCCCATTTTTCCAAAAACAAAATACTTAACGCCCCCTTAAAAAACTCTTCCATTCTTAAAATTAGTAACGCACTTTCATTCACAATTGTTTTACCTTTTTTGGGTCAAAGGCTACCTTAAAGATCATTCGACGGCCCCTTAACTAATCCAAGCAACAACAAATTAAAAAAAAAATGTGTTATTCAAAAATACAGTATTTATGTATTGATCAAACTTTAACTTAAATACATATCATAAAAAACAATATAATAATAATATAACATTTTTAATGAGAAGGCTGAGCTTGATGTAATGATAGTAATCTGTCAATATTTGGTTCCATACTTGTCATCAGAAATCTTAAATCACCGCACTCCACTATGGACAGTCTATTTCTCTTCTTTGTTAATAAATTGCTGACTATGCTAAATCCCCTTTCGGCTAAATACGATGAAGGAAAGGCAATGAAAAACTTCTTTGATGCAGCCCATAAAGCTGGATATAATACTGAAATTTGACATTGCAGCCAAAATTCTTGATATCCATTTTTAAATTTCACTTTTAACTGTTCATTTGTTGACATTTCTATCAATTCCTCCTGTAGTGATAAGTCTGCTGTTTCTAAACTTGAGAACGGTTCTAGCACCCAATCTGGAATAATCAGATCAAGGATATCTTGAAATCTATTCCTAAAATCTTCTTGAAGTGCTTGCAAGTGCTGGCAATATACCAGAATGTCTTCATCATTTGTCTCCACAGAGGAAAGATTTTGAAACTGATGAAATTGTCTCCGACCCAAATTTTGCCTACACAAAAGTTTTGACACGAACGAGGAAATTCGTGTCCTTTTGCTTTGATCAAATTCAAATTATCACCTTGTAGCTGTAGGTTTGTTTCACTAAATTTATCGTATAAATCAGTTAAATAGGCAATGTCGCTCTTAAATTTTAATAAATTGTCTCTCAAAGAATCATCTTTGCTTTCAAAAAACTCTAAAACTGAGTCAAAGAGATCATAAAATCTTTTTAGACAGGTACCCTTCGAAAGCCATCGAACTTCTGTGTGCATCAATAAACGATTAAAATTCTCGTCGTTTTCATCACACAGTTTTCTAAACAATCTATCATTGGGAGCACTGCTTTTGATCTTGTTAACTGCAGTAATTACATATTGTAGTGAACAATGAAGGCGATCACTAAGATTTTTTGCAACTAAATGCTGTCTGTGAATTACACAATGCACGGCGAGTATATTTGGTACCGCTTTTTTCAAATATCCTATCAGTCCGCGGTGTCGACCAACCATTGCCGGAGCACCATCTGTAGCAACAGTTATGACATTTTCCAGAGGTATACCTTTATCTGTAAAATAGTGTCCCAGAACATCAAATATCGATTTGCCTTTAGTATCTGTTTCCGGTGTTCTTACAAATAACAGTTCTTGACAGATTTGTTCACTTTTTATGAAGCGAACGTACGCAAGAAGTAAAGACTCATTGTTTGGCAGAGTTGATTCATCAAGCTGTAAAGAAAACTCAGTAGTCTTTAAATAATCAGTTAGAGAACGCTCCAAATCCTCAGACATTTCGTCAATTCGTCTCTGTACCGTATTATTGTTTAATGAATTTTTTTTAATAATATCAGATGGCGGCTGGTGCAGTACAATCCGCAAAACTTCACTTACAGCTGGCAGTATTAATTCTTCGCCAATAGTATGGGGTTTTCCCATAGTCTGATTTAGCTATAAGTAAGGAAGTGTTATAAGAAGCACATAGCTCATCATCGTCTTGCTTTGATGCTGCTGAAAAGATACTAGCTAAAGTTGGACGTTTGAAATGTTGTTTTTTGAGCATTTCAAAATATGATAAATTTCTGTCTTTTCTGTCGGGATGTATTTTGGTTAAAGGTTTTTGTAATCGTGAAGGTTTCATGGCTTCATTTGAGAAAACTCTCTGGCAAATTAAACACATTGGTAATGCCTTATTAGAAGGCGACTGAATAAAACTATACTTCAAATATTCGACATTGTATTGTCTGCACTTTTTCTTTGGATCGGACATACTGTAGGTATATCTGTAAAAATAAATATGCTGTAGCCACCGCTTTGATAATTTTAAATAATAAACTTTTAAATATTTTTTTAGTTAGCAAAATCAATATTTCAGAGTGGCGGAATATCCAAGCAAGTAGTCGAGAAATTTAAAACATGCCACAAGTAAATAAATATACACTGAGAGAAGAATTTGAGGAAAAATTACAAAACAAATTAAAAATTACCATACTATACACATATTATAAAAATAACTTTATATTCAGTAAATCGTTTATTTTTGACAGTCTATGATCAGTATAGTAAATTTTATTAAGATTTTTTGTACTTTTTTCCCAATTCTTCTCTCAGTGTCGGTAGGTCCTAATTAACTTTTTACTTTGATCCAGCTTGTGCAAGTTGGTACTTTTTGAATATTTTACAATAACTGTACATATAAGGAAACAAATTTAGATTTATTACATTTTTACAAATACCTCGTAAGTTACGATAGGGAAAAATAATAAAGAATTATAGTAAGTGATATAAATGTCACGTAGATACTTATCTTTGTGACAAATATGTATTACAATAAAATATATTTCTAATAAATGCACTGCAACTTTCTGCAAATAACACACAGAAAATTCACCACTCTGCTTTAGCGAAACAATCTCGAATGATTAAGTTATGCCTGACCATGGCGCTGCGCGAAGGAGGAGCCAAAATCAAAAATTGCACGGTGCATAACCAAAATGCATTTTGTGCATTTCGTTTATATTTTCGGATTGTTAGAAGTTGTTAGAAGGACAATGAGTTACTATAGGGGGCGGCAGCTGTTCCTCAACGCCCCCAAATTTTCCTTGGACGCAAAAAGCCCCGTTATTTCTCTCCAACGCCAACCGTTGGGCGGTACCGCCCCCGTTGGGAACTACTGGTCTAGTACATTTAATTTTCATATTTCGATCTTCAGCCTGGGTATGGATCATACAATTTTGTTTCCTCAAAATATTTTTATTTTGTAAAATAAATAATTTTCTCCTTTGTCATCAATATATTGTGTAAATAAATAAATTATTGATTGGCGTAAGATTTATGTTATTTATGTCTGTGTACTATTATAACGTCTTTAATAATTCTAATTTATTGTTCTTATTTTAATTCTACTAACGGTTCAATATTTATAACACTTAGAAATTTAATTTATTTAAAGTTTATTTATATTAATTTATCTTACTATAATTTACGTATATATATATATATATATATATATATATATATATATATATATATATATATATATATATATATATGAGCGTTACATTTAAAGTACTCGCTCGCGATATCTTCTTTTGACTGACTTCCTCAATGGAAATCCCCCGTTATTTATACGAAACCATTGGGACATCGTCGGAAGCTCGATGGAATTCTCGACGTAGATAAAGCGGCGAATATTTCTAAAAACTGGTATTTTTACATCGGCTCGTCTCCAGAAAGTTCGATCGTTGTTTTTATAGTGAAGGGGAACCTATCGTCTGTCAGGTAGGTAATACCTAGAAAAATCGTGAATGAACAGAATATTAGTAATAGATATGTTTACGGTTTTTTAATATGACTCATATACTTTTTTCTACTTCTGGTTCCTATCCGTTTCGGATGTTGGAAATCATATTGGCAATCATAACCTTGCTCGCTGCGGCTCGGAACAGCTCCGTTGAGGTTTTCTTAAACCATGTTCTTAAATTCCGCAGCCATGATATTCTCCTTCTACCGGGTCCTCGCTTACCTTTGACTTTACTTTGCAATATAGACTGAAGCAGGAGTAACGGTGCTGATTTCTCATAACGTGTCCCAGATATTGCAGTTTTATGCGTTTGATCGTAAACACAATCTCTGGTTCCTTCTTCATTTTTCCTAGAACTTCCTTGTTCGTGATCCTTGCTGTCCATGATATTCTCAGCATTCTTCTATAAAGCCACATCTCAAATGCTTCAAGTTTTTTAATAGTGTTGTCTGTAAACGTCCATGCCTCCGCCCCGTACAACAACACAGAGAAGTTCATATGCATTTCAAATGACTCATTTTTGTATCTAGGGATATGTTGTAACTTTTAAAGATGCGCCCATTTTGTTAGAGACCGTTCTTGCCTTTCCTATGCGGCACTTTATTTCCTGTACATTGCTCCACAGTTCGTTTATAATAGTTAGTAGAAGGATGCCTTCGTCTATTCCGTAAAGAGCCTCGTTAAAAATTTTCTCTGAGTACATATTAAATATCAACGGCGATAGGATACATCCCTGTCTAACTCCACGTAGTATTTTTATATGATCTGTTGCTTCTCCGTTAATTTGTCTATATGCGGTCCGATATTTGTTCCTCGCACTTCTTATAAATTCTTTCATGGATGACTCTAAGAAACAGTTTCAACATGTGGCTCATTAGGCTGATTGTTCGATATTCTTCGCACTTTCTAGCCCCCTGTTTTTTAGGTATCACTATGAATTCTGATTCCAGCCATTTATCAGGGATGATTCCTGTATTGTATATTTTATTGAAGACAGCCGTGATCCAATTTATTCCTTCTTCCTCCAAGAGTTTTAAAAATTCAGCTTCGATATTATCAGGCCCTACAGCTTTCCTGTTTTTCGTCCCTTTTATTGCTTCTTCTACCTCGGATTTAAGTATGTCCGGGCCCGTCATCCTCTCTGAAAATTGATGCCTATAATCCGTTCTTTGATCTTGAAAAAGTGTCTCCAAATATATTCTCCATTTGTCTTTCATCTCTTGGGTGTCAATGATTAATTTTCCATTGGTGTCTATGAGTTTCATTTGTGTTCGCTTTTTAAAAGTACCCGTTATATCTTTTACCTTTTGTGTACATTAAAGTTGTCATGCTTGGCTTGTAGTCTTTCTATTTCGTTACATTTCTCTACAGCTTCTTTTTCTTTAGCTTCTCTTATTTTTCTTCTGATGTAAGCCTGCATTTTTTATACTCATCTTTATTTTCTTTAATTAACCTTCTGCGTTCCATTAAGTGAAGGATTTCTGGAGTCATCCAAGATTTCTTCTTTGTTTGGTTTTAGCAGATCTTGTTTAGTTGTCTTAATTATTTCTTCGAATTGATTGATTTCTCGTTGGATGTTATTTTTTGCTTTTAGTTGTTTAACTTGGTTGTTAATATATTCCCTCAGTTGCTTTTTAACTTCCGGATGTTGCAGGGCTGTCATATCGTAGTTAGGTCTAAACTTTTTCTTTATTGTCTTCAGTCTCACATCCATGAATCTAAAGGTATGTGGCCAGATTCAATGTCCGCTTCTGGATATGTTTTGACAGATTTAAAACTGTTTCTGAATCTTCTATTTACCAATATATAATCTATCTGTTTTCTAATTAAGTTATGGGGTTTATCTGCTGGTGCCTTCCATGTATACAATCTCCTCGGTGGTAATTTATAAAATGTGTTCAGAACCACTAGCTTGTCATCTTCTGCGAATATTTCCATTCTGTCACCTCTTTCGTTTCTTTGTCCTAACCCAAAAGGTCCGATTAGAGACGTTTTCCGTTCGTTCCCAAGTTTTGCATTTAAATCCCCCATTATGATGCTGACTTCGTGTTTAAGTATTCGTTCTAATATATCCTCTATGCTTTGGTACTTCCTCGTAGTCTTTATATTTTTTTACATAACAATATTAATAATATTGACTATGAGCACGTGTGTTTGGTTATATAGAAATTAGTCATTTCCAGCCACGTCTAGTCTGTCACGGGTATCAAAATGTAATTAACTTCACAAAAAAATAATTACTAAAACCACTAGACAGTTGTGCCTCAGATTAGCGAACCGGAATATGCTGTGTATCTCTTATGCTCTTCCTCTATATTATGTCCGTAATCATCGAAATGCCTATTACTTGCAGTCAATACATCAGCCAATTCGGAAAATAATATGAATGTTTTTTAAATGTAAACAATCGCAACTCCGCCACGTTTTATTAGAGGGACAGTAACGGCCGCTTCACAAAGTAAAGTTACCTTGCGGTTAGGAGATAACCAGCGGTTACCCTCAAGTAAAGGTTTCACAATATAAGCTCGACAGCTCGGGTTGTGGTTAACCTACAAAATTTTTAACCCGAAGTAAGAGCGGTTGTTTAGAGCTTGACCGGGATATTCTAACCTAATTTCTAATTTCGTTTTGTTGACCAAGCTGGTAGACCAAGAATCATTAGGCACAGAGCAAATAATTTTGAAGAACTAGACCATGAAGTTTGATTTAGACTCTCAAAGAACACAGTTGAAAATATTTTGGACCAAATTAAAGCTACAATTCCTTACCCTACAGACAGGTAAGTCGATTAAATGGTTTCAGACATATTTTCAATTAAAATATACCTTATTTTAGGAATGATGCCCTTACACCTATTCAGCAGTTACTGCTCACCTTAAATTTTTATGCAAATGGTTTATTCTTGAGCACTACAGGTGATTTCTGTTGAGTCAGTGTAGCCTTGGCAAATTTGTTACCAATTTACATAAAAATGCCTGAAAGATGAATTAAATGAAGTAAGGCAACAGTTTTACAATATTGCACGTTTTCCTAGATGCATAGGTGCTATTGATTGCACACATATACGAATTCAGTCTCCAGGTAGGGCTAATCCAGAAATTTATAAGAATCGGAAGAATTTTTTTTCTTTAATTGTTCAAACTATTTCAGATCCAAACCTAAAAATACGAAATATTGTTGCTAGATGGCCTGGTTCTACTCAAGATGCACATATATTTCGAAATTCTAATGTCTGCGCTTCTTTTGAACAAGGTAATTATGGTGAACATGTCCTACCAGGAGATAGTGGCTATCCAATTAAAAATTACTTAATAAAACCTTTAGCACATGTCACAAATGCAGCTGAACAACTTTTTAATGAGTCTCAGATAAGAACCAGAAAAGTTTTATAGAGATAGTATGGTGTATGGAAGCGAAGATTTCCTTCTTTAGCAATGGGACTCAAAGTAAAATTGGAAAGTGTTCAGCCAATTATAGTGGCGACTGTTGTTCTCCACAATATTGCTTGTGATGCAAATGAAAATGATCCACCAGTGCACCAAGAGCAAGAAAGAGCAATTCGTTTTGCAAATAATATTCATGCACCAAATATAGATGAAATGTTAGATAACAGATTAAATCTTGATAATAGAAGAAGATATAATCGTATTAACAATTATGTTGCTCAACTGTAGTTACAAAAAAGGTACAATTTTTTCTCCTGTAATAATTTGTTTCTTATATGTAATCTTTGTTTTACTAGCATTTGTTTATTTCTTTTGAGAATACAATATTGAATACTTGTATTATGATAGATATATTCTTTTTTATTTTATTTCTCGAAGTGTATTCTTTTTCTATTTTAATGTAAATTAAATGAGGGTTTTTACTCACTGTACTAGTATGACCATTTAAGCAAGTATGTCTTTACTGAGTATAAGGAGTTTCCCTCCTCTTAAATAAATGTTTTATTCCTTTCATAAAACCCTTCCTTAACAAATATAAAATTAATTCTTGTTCTTCTTTAGGTGCCGTGTCCGTATTCAAACGGCCGTCATCATGTTTACAATTTCCTGAAACCTTTCTCTGTCGGCTGCTGCGCGAAATAATTCTTCTACTGTGGAACCACACCATTGTCTAATATTACGCAGCCATGAAAGTTCCTTTCGACCAATCCATCTCTTTCCTTCCACTTTTCCTTGTATTATAAGGCGAAGTAGATGGTATTTAGGTCCTCTAATTATATGGCCGAAGTATTCTGTTTTTCTCCTCTTTATGGTGTTTATCAGCAGACGTTCTGAATTGATCATTTGAAGAACATCTTCATTGGACGTGTGCGAAACCCACGGTATCTTTAGGATTCTTCTATAGCACCACAATTCGAATGCTTCTAATCTGTTTAGCATTGTGGTTTTACCATTCATGTCTAACAACCATATACTAGGATGGACCACACATAACATTTCAGGACCTTCTTACGAATATTCATTGACAGGTTTCTATTGCATAAAACTGGTTTCCAGGTCATAAGAGCCTTACGTGATATTTCAATCCTGATTATTATCTCTTCTTCAGAGTCATAATTTACATTTAACCAGCTGCCAAGGTATTTGAAATGATTTATCCTTTCGATATCTTCTCCATTAAGAGAAATCAGACCTTTGTCCACTTTGGACTGAATTCTCTAAATAAAATTAATTACATATTTAAAAATATATAATTCAATATAAGAGTCTTCAAGCAATGTATACTTCCTGTTCTCACCTGCGGTTCTCAAACTTGGACGTTTACAAAGAAAAACATAGCAAAGACTCAAAGAGCCATGGAAAGACAAATGCTGAACATCAGGCTATCAGACAAGAAAAGAAATACTTGGATCCGCAACAAAACAAAAGTGACCGATGTATCAACGCAGATATCAAACCTTAAGTGGAAGTTCGCTGGACATACCATAAGACAGAAAGACTATTTGTCTTATGGTATGTAAATATATACCTATAAGCATTCACCAACTAACATTGAACTTTTAAAAATAAAAAGTTGGAAGAACAAATCATGAAATAAATCTGAATGGAGAAGTATTCTTGACCAGGCCATAATACAAAAAAAATGTTGTCAAGCCAATGATGTTAACCACAATAAAAGCAAGCCAAAGTCAAATAGCAAAAGATGTAGGTTGCTTCAATTAATTCTACAGGGAAAAGTAGAAGAAAAACCAGAACCAGAAAAGCGAAGGATTTCATGTACGTCACCATTATCTTTTTGCTGTATGAATCTACATCAAATATAATTATGTTAATAAAACTGCAGGTTTAGAAATCAATATACCAACCACACACACACATTTATTTTTCCTTAATCTACCAAATAATCTATACAACTAAATATAAAATGTCTAAAAAATATACAGGGTGAGTCACGCTCAACGGGACGGAGCCTACCGGGGAAATGGCTAAAGATATTAAAAATTCCTTTTGTAGGAATACGTAGGTCAGTACCGGCTACAAATTAAAATGTGTGAGATATATACAGGGTGTCCCAATTTGGCGTAATGATATAAACTTATACTTTTTTAAATGGAATAACCTATATTTCACTTTAATTTTGAATTCTACTGAACAAAATAATGTTACTTTATTGAACATTCCCTATACCTATTTTTGACCGGTTTCGATTTATTTGGGTTTTTCTGAAAATGTACTATTCGAGAAATTAATTAATTACACAATATCGCATCAATTATAATTAATGCCTTTTTGTCAATTAATTTTCAAGTGTCCATGCTTTACATCAGAATAATTACCAATTAAAATTAATCTACAGAGTATTCGCAATACGAAGTGTCAATGCTGTATAATAGTTTGTGTAATTACTTTCTTAACTTAAATGGAACACCCTGTATTTTACTTTAATTTTGAATTCTAATCAAAAAATAATATTACTTTATTAAACAATCCCTATACCTATCCTTTATAATTTTCGATTAATTTGGGTTTTTTTTTGAAAATGCACTATTCTTGAAATTAATTAATTACACATATTTATTACACAATTTAATTTAATTAATTACACAAATTAACAATTTAATTACACAAATTACACAATTACATAAAGTTAAACAAAACACACTAGAAAAAAATTAATTTACATTAAATGTTCAGAATAGTGTCCATTTTCTTCAATACATAACCTCACTCTGTGTTCGAAATTTTGTTTTACTCTTCTTAGCATTTCTGGAGTAACTGTTGCAAAACGCATTACGAATACGCGTTTTCATGTCTTCAGCGGTTGTAGGTGGAGTTTGATAAACCAAACTTTTAATATATCCCAAAAAAAAAGTCCATTGATGTTAACCCAGGTGATCTAGGGGGCCAATTAACAGCACCACCCCTACCTATCCACTTTCCGGGAAATTTTCTGTCTAAATATTCTCTAACGTTACGCGTGTAATGTGCTGGAGCACCGTCTAGCTACAGAAATATTGTTCTTCTAATATTTAAAGGGATATTTTGCAAAAGTATCCAAAAGTCTCTTCGTAGAAATCTTAAAAACTTTTGTCCATTTAAATGGCCATTAAAAAAATACGGTCCTATCACATGTTCTCCTATTATTTCACCATATACATTAAGGGACCATCGGTTTTGTCGATCAGTACATCTATATTCATGTTGATTTTCCGTATCATAATAGTGAAAGTTATGTCGGTTCACGAGTCCATTATTATGGAAAGTAGATTCATCAGTGAACAAAATTTTATCAAAAAAATGTTGATCTGCTCCGTTTTGTCTAGAAACCATAAACAAAATTCTAACCTACGTTCAAAATCAGTTCCATACAAATGCTGATGCATTTGAATATGGTATGGGTGATATTGATATTTTTTAAGAATTCTGCATATACTAGTTTGGCTTACTTCAATCTCCCTGGCCATCGTCCTTGTACTTGTATTTGGATTTTCAATAACTGATTGAATAACTTCTAATTCGGTATTTTCATCTTCAGTTATCGGATTTATTAATTTTCGTTTAATATAAACAACACTGCCAGTTTCACGAAACCTTGTTAAGACTCTGTCAAATACTTCTTTACGAGGATGACGTTTTAAGGGAAATCTCTCAGCATAGACTCTTGATGCTAACAAACTGTTTTGATCACATTCACCCAGTATTAAAATCATATTTACTCGGTCTTCAATTGCATAATCTGCCATTTCTATTTAATTGAAAGCAATACAGTTAATAGTTTGACAGCTAGGTCTTCTTCTTAAGGTTCCATCTTCTAACGAAGGTTGGATATCAACATGGCAATTCTTATTTTACTTACAGCAGCTCTAAATAGTTGGCTAGAGCTCAGACTAAACCATTCCCTTAGATTTCGTAGCCAGGAGGTTCGTCTTCTTCCTACATCTCTTTTACCTTTTATTTTGCCCTCTATAATCAAACGTAGTAGCCCATAACGAGGACCTCTTAATATATGACCGAAATATTCATGTTTCCGCCTCTTAATTGTCTGTACAATTTCTTCCCTCTTATTAACCCTATCAAGGACTTCAATATTGGTAATTTTGTCTACCTATGCTATTCGTAGCATCCTTCGATAACACCAACGCTCAAAAGCTTCCAATTTCTTAATCTCCAGTTGTTTCAATGTCCATGCCTCAGATCCGTAGAGCAAAGTTGTAAAAATGTAGCAGCGCAATAACCTTATCCTTAGATCCATTCTTAGGTCTCTACTACACAATAGATGTTTCATTTTTACAAATTTTGCCCTTGCTATTTCTATACGGCTTTTAATCTCTTGCGTTTGTTCTGCGTTTTGACTAACCAATGTTCCTAGATATTTGTATTTATCTACCCTTTCTATCTGGATATTATTAATATGGAGTGTCTCGTTGTCTTTTGGATGTTTTGTAATGACCATGAATTTTGTTTTCTTTAAGTTCATTTTAATACCATATATGGTACACTTTTCATTCAGCCGTTCCAGTAGGCTAGGTACCTACTGGACAGCTAGGTACCTTTTGTTTTTTCATGGCATTCTTTATAATAACGAGCTATGTAATTAATGACACTTAATGTTCCAGGTAACATAATGCAAATAGATTTGAAGATACTAGATATTAATAAAAAATTTTATAAGTTTGATTATAATAATTGTTACAACATTCAAATACAGGGTTTTTGTTTAAGTTAGAGTAGAACTTTATGTAATAAAGTGATAAAAATTAATTAATTTCAAGAATACATAGTGCATTTTCAAAAAAAACGCAAATAAATCGAAAATTCTCAAAGATAGGTATATGGATTGTTTAATAAAGTAATATTATTTTTTTAATTAGAATTCAAAATTAAAGTAAAATACAGGGTGTCCCATTTAAGTTAAGAAAGTAATTATACAAAATATGGTACAGCATTGACACTTCAGATTGCGAACACTCTGTAGATTAGTTTCAAATGGTAATTATTCTGATGTAAAGCATGGACACTTGACAATTAACTGACAAAAAGGCGTTAATTAAAATTCATGCGATATTGTGTAATTAATTAATTTCGCGAATAGTACATTTTCAGAAAAACCCAAATAAATCGAAACCGGTCAAAAATAGGTATAGGGAATGTTGAATAAAGTAATATTATTTTGTTCAGTAGAATTCAAAATTAAAGTGAAATATATGTTGTTCCATTTAAAAAAATATAAGTTTATATCATTACGCCAAACTGGGACAACCTGTATACATCTCACAAATTTTAATTTGTAGTCGGTACTAACGTACGTATTCCTGCAAAAAAAATGTTTAATATCTTTAGCCGTTTCCCCGGTAGGCTCCGTCCCGTTGAGCATGACTCACCCTGTATACAACAAAGAGTCCTAAAGAAATATAAAAATTTATTCTAATAATAATCTAAAAATTAAACTCATTCACTCGCAATTAAACAATTATTACATTTAGAAAATTAGGCACTGATAGTGCCTACTTTTCTAACGATAATAATTGTCTTTCTTTAATTTGCTTACCTAATTTTAATAGCTCTAGTTTCATTTGTTTTATTTCATTATCTATTTTCAAATTTTTTATTCGTAGTTGATGCTCTTCATCAAATTTCTTATTTTGATAATTTACAAACTCCAGCTTTTTTGAAATTAACTCGCTGGATTTTGTATTTATCCTCTTAGAAATTTGGCTTTGTTTTAAATTGTAACATTATCCTTCCGTGCTAAAACAAAACATTATTTTATTGTAAATAATCAAAACATATTATCTGATACCTTACCTCCTCTTGGAGTTGTCAACTTCTCTGCTACAGGTTAGTAAGTTTTTTGTTGAATACGATTCCCAGCTCCTATCTACAATTGTTGATGTAGACGGTACATTCTCTGGAATTACTTCCTCTACGAAAACTTCCTCCAAGTATGGTACATCCTCTGGTTCTTCTACCATTTGTTCTGGATTTAAGTTCATGTCTAAAAAAAGCTTAAGTTATAACTAAAATATTAATATATATATATTATATATATATATATATATATATATATATACATATATGTATATATATATATATATATATATATATATATATATATATATATATATATATATATATTAGGATATATATCCTCCACTATCCGCCAATTCAATTTCGGATAGTGGTTTTTCTACATATGGACCACCTCTAGTCATCTTAGATTGTAGTTTAGTTTCAGATACCCTTTTTTGTCCTATTTTTAAATTCATGTATTTTTCTTTTAATGTTTTGAAATTTCTGTATCGAAACATCTTTAACCACTTCTGGAAACTGAATACAACTTGACGATGAGATTGGTTGGTGTCATTGGCGCAAAGAGTAGGTGCGTAGCGCAAGCGCAGTGAGTCTGAAAAACGCAACTGTACTATAAAATATTTTATAAATGAAGGCGAAGGTAATAGAAACTTATGCTGGAGCCGTCAAATAAAATCAAACAAACTACTCTGGATGCCGTTATAACCTTTATAAAAAGCTTGCCTGCTTTACCATCGCACTATGGCCGCCAAGATTCCAGTATAGTTTATTTATCAGGATTCAGGAACATACCAACTTTTTATGGAATTTATAAAAATAATGTCATTAATCAAGGTATGAATGTTATGAGTGAGAATTTTCCGCAAAATATTTCATGAGCAGAAAAAGAAGAAAGTTACGCCCGTTTCAAAAGTCACAAAAATATCCATAAAGATAATTCTTCTACATTATGCGTCAAGCTTTGATCTTCAAAAGGTCTTGAATACGCCATATTCGCCTTTAATGCTATTAAACTATAGTAGAAAACTGGCTGCGATTGTTGTTCAGGGCAAAACCAGAACCGCACTGTTAAGGGTATGATTCACCAAACTTTGCAGGAATGTAACAATCTTGAAACAATTCAGTTAAATTTCTTACTAACTTTGCACACTTATAAGCCAGTAGATATGTCTCACGCCATCATTGAAAATAACCTTAAATATACAAATGCACCTTCCCAGTGGTTCACCATTTTCTCAACTGCTAGAAAGAATCCATCGCCATTTAATGTTGAGCAAATATCGTATGATCAATTTAAAAAATGGGGCAACATTGGTGACAAATACTTCAAAGGAAATCTTACTGACAAAATAAGTAAAGTTCGGATTGCAACTATTAAGAAAGACAAACACTTTATTTCTATAAAAACATCTATGAATTGTGGTTGCTTTCATTTTGATGTTATTAGGTATAGAAGTCGAAGTGTTAAGGCTAAGGCTTAAAGCCCATTAGCGCCTAGCGTGATCATAGGATCGCACATAACAAGATTCAAAATTTAATTTTTTTTGGCAATACTGTGATAATTTTAACCTCGGCTCAAGGCCAATGCATTGCTTATGTCTAAGTTTAAAATAATAAACTTTGCGACGTGTATTAAATTTTCAGAAGAATTATTTCCAGTGGTGAATTTGCTAGTTGGCAGTTTGAAAAATTACAAATCCGTACATCCGATTTGTGTGAGTATTGCATTTATATTTTTGTTACATCCTTTATTTATTGTAATCTGTTTCTACAAATAAAAAAACTAATCAATAAGTTTATCACGTAATTAACACAGAGGAGATCCGTCCAGTGACAAAAATCCTTTAAGATAAATTTCTAATATATAAATATTAAAAATAGAAATAATTAAGAAAACTAAACAAGATCTGCTAAAACCAAACAAAGAAACACAGAACAAATCTTGGATGACTCCAGAAATCTTTCACTTAATGGAACGCTACATATATATATATATTTATATATATATATATATTATATATATATATATATATATATATATATCATATATATATATATATTTATATATATATATATATATATTATATATATATATATATATTAGGATATATATCCTCCACTATCCGCCAATTCAATTTCGGATAGTGGTTTTTCTACATATGGACCACCTCTAGTCATCTTAGATTGTAGTTTAGTTTCAGATACCCTTTTTTGTCCTATTTTTAAATTCATGTATTTTTCTTTTAATGTTTTGAAATTTCTGTATCGAAAAGTTTGCCGATCTCTTAAATATTTTTGCGGATTCCATTTTATAATTTTAATTTGGAAGAACAAACAACCACTACTTAAAACAAACTACCACACTAAAACAGAACAGAACTTAAAAATAAGAATATTTGTATATTGTTTTCGACCTAACGTGACAAATGTGTCATAACTCATTTATACTGGTCAATGTCCATAATATTTACTGACAATATTCCATAAAAATCTGATTATTGCGCACAATTTCCTACCAACATAAGAAAAATAAATCGAAACCTAAGGTTAAGTGACCATAACTGAATCTGTGAAACGACATCAATGCAACTTTTGCACCCCATTTCCTGCAAGTGACACATTTAAGGAGATTGATGCCTTTCTCACATCTTTTTTTACATATTGGACATATTTGGACCATAGTATTTGGGGTCTAGGATTATACCAAGATGTTTATATTCAGTGACAACGAGTATATCTTATCCTGACAGGTTTAAACTATCAGGCGTACGTATCCTATGTCTTGTAAATATCATAATGGCAGATTTTTCTGGAGATATACAGTAATCTCTCTTTATAACGATTCCCTATATAACGATAATTTCTCTATAACGATGAAAATAGTAAACGTTGGTTGGTTCGTCATAAGGACAATGTATTAATTCTTTCTCTATACCGATATCGTCCTCTCTTAATAGCGATGATTTTTCAACGTTCAATAGTCGATGACAAATGTGTTATTTGTTTAAAGTTTAGACTACCTGAGTCACGAGTGGCAAGGTCATTGTCCAGCGGTTGTTTTGTTTTGCGCTTAAGGAATGCAGCCACCCATTATACTCATTCTTATCAGAGGCATATATGAAGTGACTCGCTTTTATTGCCTAACTGTTATCACACAGATGTTGTTATCTATTGACGACTTTTCATTTTCAGTGTTAGTTGTATATCAGTGTGTCAACAGTCAACATGTTTTCGAAAAAGCGTAAAGTGCTGTCGGTGGAGAAAGAGTTATTGATAACTCGAGCAGAGAAGATTGTGAGAAACAGTTTGAACATGTGGCTCATTAGGCTGATTGTTTGATATTCTTCGTACTTTTTAGCCCCCTGTTTTTTAGGTATCGCTATGAATTCTGATTCTAGCCATTTATCAGGGATTACTCCTATATTGTATACTTTATTGAAGACAGCCGTGATCCAATTCATTCCTTTTTCCTCCAAGAGTTTTAAAAATTCAGCTTCGATATTATCAGGCCCTACAAGCTTCGATATTATCAGGCCCTACACCTTTCCTGCTTTTCATCCGTTTTATTGCTTCTTCTTCCTCGGATTTAAGTATGTCCGGGCCCGTCATCCTCTCTGAAAATGAATGCCTATAATCCGTTTTTTGATCTTGAAAACGTGTCTCCAAATATATTTGTCTTTCATCTCTTGTCTGTCAATGATTAATTTTCCATTGGTGTCTATGAGTTTCATTTGTGTTCGCTTTTTAAAAGTACCCGTTATTTCTTTTACCTTTTTGTGTACATTAAAATTGTCATGCTTGGCTTGTAGTCTTTCTATTTCGTTACATTTCTCTACAGCTTCTTTTTCTTTAGCTTCTCTTATTTTTCTTCTGATGTAAGCCTGCATTTTTTTATACTCATCTTTATTTCCTTTAATTAACCTTCTGCGTTCCATTAAGTGAAAGATTTCTGGAGTCATCCAAGATTTGTTCTGTGTTTCTTTGTTTGGTTTTAGCAGATCTTGTTTAGTTTTCTTAATTATTTCTATTTTTAATATTTATATATTAGAAATTTATCTTAAAGGATTTTTGTCACTGGACGGATCTCCTCTGTGTTAATTACGTGATAAACTTATTGATTAGTTTTTTTATTTGTAGAAAACAGATTACAATAAATAAAGGATGTAACAAAAATATAAATGCAATACTCACACAAATCGGATGTACGGATTTGTAATTTTTCAAACTGCCAACTAGCAAATTCACCACTGGAAATAATTCTTCTGAAAATTTAATACACGTCGCAAAGTTTATTATTTTAAACTTAGACATAAGCAATGCATTGGCCTTGAGCCGAGGTTAAAATTATCACAGTATTGCCAAAAAAAATTAAATTTTGAATCTTGTTATGTGCGATCCTATGATCACGCTAGGCGCTAATGGGCTTTAAGCCTTAGCCTTAACACTTCGACTTCTTATACCTAATAACATCAAAATGAAAGCAACCACAATTCATAGATGTTTTTATAGAAATAAAGTGTTTGTCTTTCTTAATAGTTGCAATCCGAACTTTACTTATTTTGTCAGTAAGATTTCCTTTGAAGTATTTGTCACCAATGTTGCCCCATTTTTTAAATTGATCATACGATATTTGCTCAACATTAAATGGCGATGGATTCTTTCTAGCAGTTGAGAAAATGGTGAACCACTGGGAAGGTGCATTTGTATATTTAAGGTTATTTTCAATGATGGCGTGAGACATATCTACTGGCTTATAAGTGTGCCCAGTTAGTAAGAAATTTAACTGAATTGTTTCAAGATTGTTACATTCCTGCAAAGTTTGGTGAATCATACCCTTAACAGTGCGGTTCTGGTTTTGCCCTGAACAACAATCGCAGCCAGTTTTCTACTATAGTTTAATAGCATTAAAGGCGAATATGGCGTATTCAAGACCTTTTGAAGATCAAAGCTTGACGCATAATGTAGAAGAATTATCTTTATGGATATTTTTGTGACTTTTGAAACGGGCGTAACTTTCTTCTTTTTCTGCTCATGAAATATTTTGCGGAAAATTCTCACTCATAACATTCATACCTTGATTAATGACATTATTTTTATAAATTCCATAAAAAGTTGGTATGTTCCTGAATCCTGGTAAATAAACTATACTGGAATCTTGGCGGCCATAGTGCGATGGTAAAGCAGGCAAGCTTTTTATAAAGGTTTATAACGGCATCCAGAGTAGTTTGTTTGATTTTATTTGACGGCTCCAGCATAAGTTTCTATTACCTTCGCCTTCATTTATAAAATATTTTATAGTACAGTTGCGTTTTTCAGACTCACTGCGCTTGCGCTACGCACCTACTCTTTGCGCCAATGACACCAACCAATCTCATCGTCAAGTTGTATTCAGTTTCCAGAAGTGGTTAAAGATGCTTTCTCTTCTTTCTTCTGGAATAGATGCACAGTAATTCTCACATTTTTTTCCTTGACTTCGGGCAACTTTCTAGGCTGGTACTGTCACTTCCTTCTTAGTTGTATATTCTTCCTCAGCTTTCATCTTCTTAGATCTTTCTTTTCTTTCATTATTTTTTCTTTGCCTCAATCCAGCATCACCTACAGTTTCTTCTTGTATGTCTGATTTAATTGTTGTTAATTTTGTTCTTCTAAAATTCTTTTTCTTGTTTTACCCGTTGACTCCCCATCATCTGTTTCCTCGTCGCTTGCACTTTGTACTGGCAACCAGTCGTCTGAATCAAAATTATCGCCGTAAAAATTTGAAAAATCTTCTTGATAAGACATGTTATCGATATGTATTGTAAGTCTCTTTTGGATTTACGAACAGTTTTTTTTTTCAACAATATTCTTACCATTTGATTGTTCTTTATTCAGTTACCTTTACAACTGTATCTATGTGTGGTGTATTTATATCCATGCTATTTGAGGGCTGTGCCAAATTTTCACCTTCATCAGGATTGTTTCTCGATATAAGTTTATGATTGTGAGTTAATCCTCTTACTAAATCAGTAGAAGTTGTAGGTTGATCGAATTGTGTTGGGTTCGAACTAGTAAAGTTTTCTGTTATATAGTCAACTGAAGATAGATCAAGCGGTGGTTGATCGGTGTCTTCATCTTCAACAGTGGTATTGAGTAAAGAATTGGGAAGTTCTGTGTCAATAATAGCGGTGTCTTCTTCTCCAACTTTGGCAATGAGCAAAAAATGTTGTAGTTTTATATAATCATTAGATATACAGGCAGAACTACAACCGACACCGGATGCCAAAGGTACAATAGTACTGCAATCTTGATCAGTGTCTGTTTTATGTTGGCGTAGGTTAGACCATTCTTGTTTTCTTGAATGATTCTGTTTGCCCTTGTAACTGGTGCGCTGGTTTAACTTCGCTAGTGGACTGTATCTCTAGTAAAAATTTAAGGATATGTGCACAGATACCAAATTTATTATCCAAACTCTTATAACAAAATAATATCGACTATATCGACATCTGTTAACCTATTTTTTTCGACCGACTGTCACTCTCGGCTGGCGGGTGGCGATTCTTCTCTTTTTCGGCAAGACATGAAGTGTCAACCGCCAATACAGCTAAGGCTCCGTCTACAAATGCGCGGCAAAGTAAAATAATTCTCATTATTTTATATTTCTGAACATGCCCCCAGCCTTGAAAGACAATCTTTCAACAAATATGAAGTATGCAAAAATAAAAAATATATATAACATTATAAATCAAATAAACATTGAAATACAATCATGTTACAAAAAAACATTGTCCGTCTCGATTGGCAATAGACAAATTTTTGCCACGGCCCGTTTGTAAATTCCATTAACAGTTTTAATCGATACCACTCGCACTATATTGTACTTTCCAGGGTGTAACTTGACGATCCGTCCTAGATTTCACTTATACGAAGGCAAGTTGTCATCTTTGATTATGACCATAGCTCCCTCCTTGACACTAGCTGCATTAGTTTTTCACTTAGTGCGTTGTTGTAGCTCATTGATGTACTCTCTTGACCAACGAGTCCAAAAGTGTTGTTTACACTGTTCAAGTTGCTCAAAATGGGACAGCATCGTCTTTGAAACAGCTTCAACATTTGGTTATGGTATGGAATTTATTGGACGGACCAGTAAGGAAATGTGCGGGCGTAAGTACATTGAAATCGTTTGGATCTGAGGAAAGAGGTGTGAGTGGTCGAGCATTCAAAATTCCCTCAATTTGCGTTACAATTGTATAAAAACTTTCGAAAGTAAGCAAACGATTGGACATAATTCTAATTAGATGATGCTTAACATTTTTAACCCCGGCCTCCCACAGTCCACCTTGATGCGAAGAGTAAGCTGGTATAAAATGCCAATTGATTCCCTGATTAACACCCAATTCCGTTTGTAAAGTAGATTGGTTGCATTTAAGAAAAGAACTAAGATCTTTCAATTTATTGTTCGCTCCAACGAAGTTACTGCCATTATCACTGTAGATGGCAGATGTTTTGCCTCGGCGAGCAATAAAGCGCTGTAATACTTCTAAAAATGCGGATGTGGTCAGTTCAGTGGCTACCTCTAAATGTACTGCCTTTGTTGCCATACAAATAAAAAGACAAAGATAGCTTTTGAAAACCTTGCAACCACGACCCTTACGATCCTTTATTATGAATGGATCCCACAATTTCTTACACTATTTAATACCACATACTTTACCTGTGCACTAAATCAATTTTTAATTATAAAATTTCACCATAAGGATTCAGACGAGTGGTGGGTTCTCAAGAGTATCGGTCTCAAGGTGGAGAAATAAACGACAAAGTTGATAGGCTACTTTATCTATTTTGAAAACGTTTTATTTCGTATTCTGAAAGCATCAGTTCATCTAAAAAGTACAATATGAGAACCACACAATCATGGAGAAGATGTTATAAGGGTTACCTTAAAAAGATATCTTATCAGATATGTGAGTAAACTCAAGTAAATGGACATTATACGGTAATATTGTATAAACAATCAATTAACTAACAACATTTAGCAACTTATTAAAAAATTAGCACAGCAACAGAACATGTGGTCTAAAGTATATGTAATATTTTATTTTATATTAAGCAGTGAAAAAGAACTAAGAATATCATAGATTCACTTCCAACTATATGAAAATTATTTATGCTTTAATTTTTTTTTAGGTAGCATTATTAAAGTGATTTATATAAGAAATTAACAAAAAAAAATGTAGTGTAAAATGAAGTTACCACTCAAAGCCTCACGACTGCCGCCGGGAAAAAGGCGTTAATTGAAACAGACCGAGCCAAAACCGTGAAAAGACAACGAACCTTGAGGTCAAAAATTTGACAGAACAGCAAGGTTGAAATACCAACCCAAATAATCGGGCGGTATATTTAAAAAGTTCAAATGAGTTTAGATGAAAACCCGCTTGTAAGAGACCAACCAATAAAAGAAATTGGTATTAATAACAGCAATTCCTCGCATCAACCAGTCTAGAACGAACAAATAGGCGAAATTCATTCAACCTCATATATAAGTAATAAACGTCAACATTATGACTGGATATTCAGCCAC
This sequence comes from Diabrotica balteata, assembly GCA_918026665.1. Classification (NCBI taxonomy): domain Eukaryota; kingdom Metazoa; phylum Arthropoda; class Insecta; order Coleoptera; family Chrysomelidae; genus Diabrotica; species Diabrotica balteata. Next base: position 75,794,981 of record OU898284.1, read on the forward strand.
AGGTGATCAACGAAAAATAATTTCCACAGTCCAAGGTTCATACACTTGGAACTGTAATTTGTAGAAGATTCTATGAATCAATTACATTATGTGTATTATAATATTTAAGCAATAAATAGTTCACACTAATCTATGTATGAGAAATAGTGAAAGTACATGCAATGTAAGTTGCATAAGTTAAGTGAATATATTGAATTATTTTATTTTATTTAATTATGGATTTAATTTCTAATTAGTATGTTATTATATTTTAAATTATTAAGTAAACAAATGTGTTAAATTGTACACCTTACAAGACACTTATATAGTGAATTGATCATAATAGCCTAACTCTGCAAAATTAAAGCATGATATATTTGGCTCAAGTTACTTATGTCAGTTCTCTTATTTAGAGCATTCGGGTGTTTAAGAATTGAACACATTTCCAAAAACTGTCTTTTAACGAGATTGCGTTCAGTGCCAAGAATCTTAACTTCATTAAAATCCACCTTATGTTTGGTATTGATCGCGTGTTGCGCCAGAGCACAAGTGTGTTTTGATAGATTAATGTCACTACGATGTGTAGTGAGACGACCCTTTAATGATCTCCCAATCTGACCAATATAACATAAATCGCACTCAGCACAGGGTATGTGATAAATGGTGTTAACTTGTTCCAAAGTGGACAAGGAAGTTTTAGTTTTTGAAAACAAAGTTCTAACAGTCTTAGCATTCTTGACCGCAATTTTGACAGGTATGTTATTCTGTTTATACAGTTTAATAAGCTTCTCAGTAACTTGAGGGAAATAGGCAAAGATGAATAATGGGTGGTAGGATTCTCAAGATCAGTATCAGGCAGAACAATGCTATTAATTGCATTATTTTATATAGTTCTAAGTTGGTCACCATTGGGTATGTCATCAAACGAGGATCCATAACTTTGTGAGTAAAGGTATTTATTTAGGATAGAAGAAGAATATGAATTATCAATTAGAATATTTCTTAATAACTTAAGGGATTCCCTTCGATTAATAGGATTTGTCAATTTATTTAATCGGCAGCTTAAAGCTTTTATAAGGTTTAATTTGTATTTCATAGGAAGACAGGAATGGTAATTAAGGAACCTATTGAAGGCCATTGGTTTTCTATACCAATTTGTGGTTAGGGTGTTGTCTCCCATTCTAATGACACGCATGTCTAAAAAGGGAATACTATTGGTGACAGTGTCCTCAAGTTCAACAGTAAACTGTAAATGAGGATTGAACTCATTGAAAAAGGATAAGGTACCCTGAACCTTGTCAGATGGTAAGGCTAATAATAAATCATCCACATACCTCTTAATAAAAGGAATTTGAAAATCCAAAAGACCTAAATGATCAGATACCAAATCATCCAGTACATAGTTAACTAAGATGGGAGAGATTGAGGAACCCATAGGTGTGCCAAATATTTGAAGAGAAAATTTGTCATCAAAGACCAAGAAATTAGTGTCGAAAACTAGTTGCAAAAGCTCTGCAAATACATCCCAAGAAACAGGGCAGTTAGGTTTAATAGAATTCCAATGATTTTTCAAGGAGGTGATAACGCTGGACAAAGTTAAGTTAGTGAAGAGAGACACCACATCAAAACTTACTAAAATGTAGCCTTGTGGTAGTTTGAAATTATTAATAAATTCACTAAAGTTAAAAGAATCAATAATATTGAAATCGTTATTGTAATTATATGATTTAGATAAGATGTCTGTTAGAAATTTAGAGATATTAATATTAGGTGAATTAATAGATGACACAATAGGTCTCATGCTCAGTGTAAGTTTATGTATTTTAGGTAGACAATAAAATCTGGGAGCATATCCATCATAATTATGTAAGTATTTAGCTAGAGGTTGATCTATGATCTTTATGTTTTGTAAGTGTGTTATAAATTTATTTATTTTATTAGTGAATTTAGAACAAGGGTTGGTAGAAAGTGGTTGATAGTATCTATCATCATCTAACAGTGATTTACTTAAACTGAAATATTGATCTCTATCCATGAGGACAGTAGCATTACCTTTGTCGCTCGTAAGAATGAGAAGATTAGGGTGGGTTTTTAAAAACGATACCGTCTCCCTGTAAATCTTATCTAACTCCGATAAGGGTTGCCTAGGGCGTTTGGTGAAATTCAACAAGATGTTGTTGGAAGAAGACCTAAGAGATAAAAGGTCAGAATTGTTAGCATGTGACAAAATATTCTCAACCTCTGCTAAGATTCTACTAACCGAGTAGTCTTTGAAAGTTGGTTGAAGGCCAAATTTAGGACCCAAAGATAACAACTTGAGTATGTCAGGAGGAACCTCAATGTTAGATAAATGTTTAATCCATTTAGGATTGAATGGAATTTTTTTGAATTCAAGAGTATCTAAATTATTAAGTTTATTCCTAAGATGTGCCATGGATTTATTATATGTGTAATTAAATTTCTTATGTAATGAAGCCTCAAAAGTGTCCAACAAATTGTCAGGTAGGTGATTGTCCAAAAACGTAGTAACATTATTAATTTGAGAAGTTAAAAATTTTATGTCTGTGTGAACCTTAGAAATATGGAAATTAAGTAATCGTACCCTCACCTGTCTATTTAAAGCTTGGCTTCTACGGTATAATCTGTTGTCTGTGGAGCTTAATGTAGATAAAAGTATGTTGGAAGTGGTGTCAATGATGAATCGTGGGATTTTCTTAGTTCTCCTACACTCAAGAAGGAAAGGTCTTCTGGCTTCAGCTGTTGCTAATTTTTCGGTGAGGTTGGTCCATCTCTTCAGTTTCTATATATATATATATATATATATATATATATATATATATATATATATATATATATATATATATATATATATATAATCGGTTTAAAACGTCCTCCGACGTCTTCCGATGCCCAATCTCCATGCATCTCTATCTTCCCAAAGATCTTCGTCTAAACCTCTCTCTCGGATCTCTCTGTCTATTCCTTCTCTCCAGCTCTTTCTGGGTCGGCCTCTTTTTCTCTTTCCATGTGGTGACCAATCTATAATCTGTTTGAGCAGACGATGTTCTGGCATTCTCTGCACATGTCCATACCACTTTAGTTGTTGTACTCTTATATCTTCGACAATCGTATGTGTGACTCCCATAACCTCTCGTATACGTTCGTTATTAATTCTTTCGAGTTTTGATTTTCCTGCGGCCCGTCTCCAGTAGTCCATCTCCGTGGCTTGTAGTGTTCTTTCAGTAGTTGCCTTTAACTGCCACACGTCACTTCCATACATTACTATGCTCTTTATAATAGTGTTGTATATTCGATGTTTATTTTTTTTTGATATATGTTGATCCCAGATAATACTATTTAGTTGAGATATGGCCCTTCTACCCTGAGTGTTTCGTTTTTTTATAGCCTGATCTGATTTGCCGTCGTCTGTGATTTCTACTCCTAAATAGGAATATTTATTGTTGTACTTAATGTGTTGTCCGTCGTTTAAAACTAGATTTTGTTCTTTACCACCGATGTTCATGTACATTGTTTTATCTATGTTGACTTCTAATCCCCATTTTTTGTATTCTTCGATTAATTTTCGAGTCATGTATTCTAGGTCGTCATATTCGTTAGCAATCACAATTTGATCATCAGCAAAACATAGAGTGTACAGGTTGTTATTGTTTAATTGTATACCCATGCCGCTGCATTTCCGCTTCCAGAGTTTTAATGCTTGTTCCAGATATATTTTGAAAAGTGTCGGCGCTAAGCAGCATCCCTGCTTCAGTCCTTTGTCTACTACAAAACCTTTGGAAACATTCGTTCCTATTTTAACTTTGGCGTTGGCGTTGGCGTTCGCTAGCAGTTTCTTCACTGCTAAAATTCACCGAAAAATTAGATCCGTCCACTCAAGGAGCTCATCACGTGGGACTACTTTATGCTATTGAAGGCTTTTCTGACGTCGAAGAGAAGCAAAGCAGCCTACTTGCTGTTGCTACCCTACAAGGCCCGAAACACCGCCAATACACACACTGTCGTACTTTTGCCCGCGACAAAACCATATTGGTCTGGGGGACAGTCCTCTAGACCTATAGATGACCTCTTCGATTCTTGCTCTCAAAAATTTCACGTACAACTTTCCGAGGCACGGAAGAAGGCAAATCGGCCGGTGTTTGCTTCCAGTTTTGGGGATCAACACCAACTTTAAGAGTTTCCAAGAAGCTGGAAAAATCTGACCGAGAAGGTCATGGGTCAAGACCTGGGGCCCTTTCCGACCTTAAGGGCCCCACTGGCAACAGCGAATTCCTCTAGGGAGAAGGGAACAATCCGTCCTGCATCCTTGGCCTTGAACTCCACCCCATGCCAACCCCGGACGGAAACAGCTATTACCAGAGCAATCTTGTCCGCGAGTGGCATGGTATAGAGGGGGTAGGCATCGAAGTGCTTCATGACGATTTTGTACCCATCTCCATAGAGGTTGTCGTTTATCTTGTCTTCCAGATTCCAGATCCCTCTAGCATCTTGTTGGATTATCTTATGGTAGAAACTAGTGTGGACTGTAGGGGAGAGGTGGGTACAGTGACACAGAAAAATTTGAATTTCTGTCATCGCTAGACCATTAATAGGATTTTACTTGCAAATATCTATTTGGACGTGTTATTGTGTTGCAATTACATCATGAATGACTACATTGCTATAGATTAAGAAAACAAATAGATTTAAAAAAAAGTCTGAAACTTTGCATTGTGTCAGTGTTCCCTGGTATGAAGGGTACACTGACACAAAGACATTTTTCAACTGTAATATGTAAGTATTATTATTTAGGACTAATTAAACAATAAAAACGTATCTTTATTATTGATCTATAGAAAAATATTATAAATGCTTGTTGTTTTCTATGAAATCAGCCGTTTTAACATTAGGAAAAAAGTGTCGACCCCTGCTAATTTTTGGATGGTCCAAAATTTTTATAATCTGGTTGTTGAATATAACACCAATGTCTGTGACACATGGAAACACAAAGCATGTGACATTTTTTGAATTTTTACGTAAAAAACTGACTTCCATCGTACCAATGGTGTTTTTCGATTTCTTTATTGGAATAGGCTTCATATTTGAGTCTCACTAATAAGAAATCATTGATCTTAATGTCGCAAATTTTGGCTGGATCTAATGTCAAATCACATAGGTCTTCATCATCGCTATCTGAAAATATTTCACTTCCCTCTGACGTGTCAGAATTATGGAGACTATAAGTTTTACCATCTTCGTCTTCCGACTCAATAACATCATCATTGTTTTTAATGTCTTCTTAGATTATGCTTCTTTTAACTGTTTTCGCTTTTTTGGCTCTATTACTTTCAATTTCGTTTTTCTCTGGAGTGTCAGTAGCAATCATAGTCTTGCCTTTTTTCTTCTAGTTTTAACCGAAATTGTCAGACTTTTTTTTGGATATTCACGAATAGCTGATGGACTTACAAATGTCAATTTTCTTCCACTTGTGGATGAAGGTGACAATTTCTGTAATGGAGTTACGTCCTGGTTCTTGATAGAGTTATCTGTGGTACCTCCTGTCGAGGTAGATGGTTTTGGATCAATATTTGGTGAATTAACTAATGGTCGTTCTGTAACTTGGCTTGCGAAATAATCATCATCATTAAATACGTGACGGTCAAAGGGAAATATTCCAGTTTTTTTAAAAGCTGCCGATATATTTACAGGTGTCATAGATCTGGGGTAAGCGAGTCCCACAAATGATGCTACATGGTAGATTGTCACAGGTGTGCCCGGATTAGCTTTTTTCCCACGACTTAAAGCATCGTTGTATATAAATATATGAAACGGTTTTAGCAGACCCACATCTAATGGTTGCAACCGATGGGTGCAATGAGGAGGCACAGTCAAAACAGTGACCGATCTTTGCACAGAATGATAGCTTCAAGAGATATATGGCTCTCATGGTTGTCCATGATTAATAGTGAAGGGTTAGCTTTTGAACTACAAGTATGTTTAATGAAATGTTTTAAAACTTCAATAAAACATTCTGTGTTCATCCATCCTGCTTTCGTAGCCAAGCCTAACGTCCCACATGGCGCTCCTGCCAACATATGGCTTTTAAAATGGACTCTCGGAAATACCATTACGGGTGGGATTGCACTTCCATTTGCGCTTACAATGCAGCATGTGGTAACAAGTGTACCTCTTTCACAGCTTTGAATTTTAGACACTTGTCTAGTGCCTTTTTTTGGCTAGCAATCTTTGTCGAATTGTTTTGAACTGTCAAAGTTCCGGTTTCGTCTAAATTGTAAATTCTGAATCCATTTGAAAAATTTTGGATGTCGCTGCAAAACTATTTCCAACTTATTAAAAAATAAGTTTACATTTTCTTTATTGAATCCTGCTGCTCTTGCTAGACTACATCCCTCTGGAGTTCTTAAGGATATTGTACGATGTCTATGGCGAAATCCTTTATACCAGTCGACTGAAGCTTTTTTTTTCCTCCTCTCAATTTTTTGGAATTTTTAATTTATTTGCTTTCGCTAAGTCATATGAAAGTTTGCGACAATCGGTAATTGTTAAACTGTAAAAACATTTTTGAACACGTTTATGATATAATCAACGAGAGCTTCCTCTAGTTCCAAAGAAAATATTTGGTTTATTTTATAGTTAGGAGCCATTCGCCATTCGGGATCATCTCTGTATTTCTTTACGTATCTGCTTACGGTTTAAAAGCTTAAGTTTTTCTCTCTAGCAGCTTGACGAATTGATATACCACTATTAACTAGATTGACTGCTTCCCTCATAGAATCTTCATTGAATCTACCCACTGTCTTATCCGTTTTCTTCTGACGTACCATCTGTAATGTAAATTCATAATTAACAAAAGCTTCTTAGACCCTAATATGATTTCCAGCACTCATTTGCTGTCAAGATTTTATGAAATTCACAAGAAGGGTACAGTGACACATCGTGTCACTGTTCCCTATCAATATTCGTGTCACTGTACCCACAATGCTGTTTTATACAAAAATTTGTAAATTTTTTGTTAATCTACAAAGATTTTAAAGAAATTTTATTGCTATTACTTACATTTTATACGACTTTTTTACGACCCAGAACACAATCCAATAATTCAGGTTTGTTTCCTCGTAGTAAACAACTAAAAACACCCTTGACAAAATACTTCTGCACTAACAAAACACAAACATGCGATTTCTCCCAACACAACAGATTCTGTCAACTTTTATAAGACAAGTAGTATTCTTATTATACCAACTGTAAAATTCCACAATATCACCAACTTGCTAACATATTTTCTACTAGGATTTTAAATGTGTCACTGTTCCCTGTGTGTCACTGTTCCCGCCCCTCCCCTATATTATTTCTGTGTGAGTAAATATAATTTGAGATTAAACGACTTACCTGTAAGGAAGTTCAATCATAATTATTACGAGCTTCATTCCATCAGTCTAGAACACAATGGCATCACTGCTTTGCTGTGACTCACGCACCAGTTAAAAGAAAATAAAACCAAATCCCATCCGGTCACACCCGGTCTGGCTTCATTCTTGCGTTAGTGAAAGTCGATTATGTAATTGGGGTGGAAAGATGAACCTCCGGAGGGGTGGGTTGTTCTAGACTGATGGAATGAAGCTCGTATAATTATGATTGAACTTCCTTACAGGTAAGTCGTTTAATCTCAAATTATACTTCGCTTCATTCCATCAGTCTAGAACACAATGGCAGTTGTTTAGAGAGTTTACATCATCGACTAGGCTTTAATAAATCATACAATTTAAGTACTAATCTTTAATATATAGCAGCTAACCAATATGAACAATTTTTTTTAAAAAAAAATAAAAAAAAAAAAAAAAAAATAAAAAAAAAAAAAAAAAAAAAAAAAAAAAAAAAAAAAAAAAAAAAAAAAAAATAAAAAAAAAAAAAAAAAAAAAAAAAAAATAAAAAAAAAAAAAAAAAAAAAAAAAAAAAAAAAAAAAAAAAAAAAAAAAAAAAAAAAAAAAAAAAAAAAAAAAAAAATAAAAAAAAAAAAAAAAAAAAAAAAAAAAAAAATAAAAAAATAAAAAAAAAATATAAAAAAAAAAAAAAAAAAAAAAAAAAAAAAAAAAATAAAAAAAAAAAAAAAAAAAAAAAAAAAAAAAACAAAAAAAAAAAAAAAAAAATAAAAAAATATAAGGAAGTTCAATCATAATTATACAGCTTCATTCCATCAGTCGAGAACACAATGGCATCACTGCTTTGCTGTACTCACGCACCCATTAAAAGAAAATAAAACCAAATCCCATCCGGTCACACCCGGTCTGCTTCATTCTTGCGTTAGTGAAAGTCGATTATGTAATTGGGGTGGAAAGATGAACCTCCGGAGGGGGGTTGTTCTAGACTGATGGAATGAAGCTCGTATAATTATGATTGAACTTCCTTACAGGTAAGTCGTTTAATCTCAAATTATACTTGCTTCATTCCATCAGTCTAGAACACAATGGCAGTTGTTTAGAGAGTTTACATCATCGACTAGGCTTTAATAAATCATACAATTTAAGTACTAATCTTTAATATATAGCAGCTAACCAATATGAACAATTAAACAGATACTATATTTTACTTCTTAGGTAATGAGGTAACTAATCCTAACAATGAAACTTACTTCTATGAACAAAATATTTCTTATAACTTAAAAATATTTCTAGCAATTCTGCGGGGGTTTCGATTGGTCTATTATAATAGTAGTTAAAAAATATTTCTGATTTTTAGACCATCCTGCAGTAGCTTTTATAGTATCGATTGAAACTCCGCATCTAGCGCTGCCCGAAGATGACGCATGCCTGGTACTGTATGGGGTAAAGGTACTTAGATCGATACCACTCATCTTCAGAACAGATTTTATCCATCTTGAGAGGGTCTGGGTAGAGGCAGCCCGATATGGTTTCATGTAAGTTATAAATAGACGCGTTATATTTCCCCTTAAGGGTTTTGTGATATAAATATAATGTAGTGAAGTGGAAGCTACACAAAGTTCTGGTTTATTATAGAAAAATGGAAGACAAAGTTTAGGTTGATTTTTATTAGGTGCTGAAGTTTTTAGCAATTCTGTAATTATTATTTCAATTCGATCATCGAAGTTGGAAATGTTATTAATATGAATACTGTTAATAGTTCTCATTAATGTTGTATTAGACAGGATGAACAAACAAAAGGAGTCGTATTGAGTGTTTAAAATGAGGAAACTACAATACCTGGGACATATTACACGTGGGAATAAATATCAAACTGTTACAACTAATTATGCAAGGAAAGATTGAAGGTAGGCGCAGCATAGGTAGGAGAAGAATGTCGTGGTTGAGAAACCTCAGGGAGTGGTTTGCTTGCACTTCCATACAGTTGTTCCGAGCGGCAGCCTCCAGGGTCAAAATTGCCATGATGATAGCCAACCTTCGTAGCGGAGATGGCACGTGAAGAAGAAGAAGAAGAATAGTTCTCAGTAACTCGATGTGCAGTACATAAAGATATTATGGTAACCAACTTAAGCGACAATTGCTCTAATGTAAGATCTTCCAACGGATATAATGTTGACACATACTCCAGAACGCTGTCGGGATTCCAAGTCTTAGTATATTTTGGAAATGAAGGCCTCAATTTAAAAATACCTTTAAGATATCTATTAAGAGCTTCAGATTGTTTAATATTTGACACTGTTAGAGAAATAGCCGATCGGAATGTATTTAAAGTGGAGTAACTACTTCCCTTTCATATTCTGTTAACAAAAATTGCATAACATCTTTATCAGATGCACCAAAACAGAGCAATAGGTTTTCTTGACAATATGACCAAATTTTAAAAGTTTTAGAAGAAATTTTAAAGAAAACTGGATACCAACATTGAGCTTCCCAAAGAGGAACCACCACAATTCCTTCTGCTCTATCTAATATTATTTTATTAAGTACTCTCATAACCAAAGAAAACGGAGGAAAAAGCATAAAATTTGTAATTGCTCCAATTTAAAGTGGAAAGCGTCTATAGCGAATGCATCGGGGTCTTTCTTCCATGACACATATTTTTGGACATTTAGCATTAGATATTGAAGCAAATAAGTCAATCTGCGGTTTGCCAAATGTTTCCACTATTTGGTTATATGCTGCTTGATTTAACGAGAATTCCGTATCAATAGTTAGCGAACGTGATTCCGCGTCTGCTACTGAATTACTTTTTGATTCTATATAGGATGCAAAAATAAGGATATCTCTAGTCTCACACCACTGCCATATACAGCGGGCTAAATAGGCTAGCTTAGGATACTTTATGCCTCCCGTTATATTGATATAAGAGATAGAAGTGGTGTTGTCAATTCTTAAAAGTATTGAGCAAGATCTTTTATGTTTAGCAAAACTTTAAAGACCCATATGGGCAGCAAGTATTCTAAATGATTGATATTAAACTTTTTTGCATCTTCTGACCAAAAACCATGAATTTTTTCTGCATCACAACAAGCTCCCTATCCAGACAAGGAAGCATCCGAATAAATTATCATTTAATATGTAGATTGCTGCAAACATGTTTTTGCAGTTCGAATATCGTTATCAATTAATAAATGTCTATTATAGCAACCACCTTCTTTTTTTTTTTTTTTAAAGCTAAATATTTTTTCCGTTCGAGGATTTTGGTGTAGAGGTAACCGTATTTAACTGCAGGGTAAATCGATATTTTACAAGTTTGAAACTTTAAAATTGACCGAATTATTGTTATTGTATTGGTAATTTTTACCTGAGTTAGAGACAATGACATATCAACACTGTTAAAGATAAACCCTAAAAACGTTATTTGTTGAGTTCTAATGAGCGTACTTTTCTTATAATTAATTATGAAACTCAATTCTAGAAACAGTTCAATTGTAATTTTTAGATTATTATTGCATTCTGATTTTGTACTCCCTAACAATAAACAATCATCCATGTAGTTAAGAATAAGAATATTTCTAACTTTTAAATATTGAGTAACAGGTTTTAAAATTTTTGTGAATAAATATGGCGCGACTGATAAACCAAAAGGTAAAACGTTAAATTGAAACATTTTTCCCTTGTATTGAAATTTAAAAAATTTACGATGTTGTTTATTGATTGGTATTCCAAAGTAAGCATCCTTTAAATCTAGAGAGACCATGTAGCAACCTGAAGTAATTAAACTTTTTACAGACCTGTAATCATCTAACTTAAAATGTGGAGCTGTAATATAAGAATTTAATCGTTTCAAATTTAAAACAAATCTGTTTCCTCCACTAGACTTTGGTACTAGAAAAAATGAGGATATAAAGCCTTTCTTATTTGAATTACACGGTGCTTTTAAGTCAAAACTAGATTTCTTTAAAGCCTGTGCAGTTCTACACCTATTGGCAAGATCCATTCCAAAAAGATCTTGATCTACTGGACCAACCTTGGCTATTTTCCTCATTTCAGGATTGAGCCTAGGTACTAGCTCATGTCGACGATGGAGAGATATTAAATATTGAGAATGTGTAAGGAGCTTCGCAGCATCTGCCAAAGGTCCAACACAATCCGTAATGCTGTTTGTCGGCATTTTTAAGATCTGGTTAAAAACAGCTCCGAAGGCACTTAAACCCTTACCCAAACAAGTTTGTATATGCTCTAGGTAGGAGTCTTTTTTAATATCCTCATGACTGGGGGCTAGCAACTTTACTTCCTCATTCAGTTTTGATAACCAAAAAGTGAAATAAGGAAGAAAATAAACCAATAAATAAATAAAAAATTAAGATAAACGAAAATCCGATGCTATATCCACGATATATATCACAAGAATATCACAGATACCATATACCGTTCCAGAAAGGTCTATAAAAAGATCAATACTTGCACAAAACATTGTAAAGCAAGTCGTTAGATTTTATTCCGCAAATTATTTGTACCAGCTTGCTTAAAGAAAATAATGTGTTGTAAGGCCTATAAATAAGGTAAACCCTTACACATTGTTATGTAAAAAATTAAAATAAATAAAAATTCGAATGCTATATCTACAATATATTATAAGAAAAACACAGATTTTATTAAACACAGATTTTTACCATTACATTCGTGTTGAAAATGTCTATGAAAAGGTCGATCCTTGCACAAAACATTATAATGTAATCGTTAGAATTCTAATCTGCAAAATTTATTTTTGTATCGGCTTAATAAAATAAAATGTGTTGTAAGGCCTATAAAAGGTAAATCCTTACACACGATTACGTTAACATCTATCAATTTTGTGATACAAGGCCTCTATGAGGTAAATCCTTGCACACCATTTATTAATTAAGTCTGTGTATTTTACGTATTGAAAATACGGCAAAATATTGTGTGGTAGGGCCTTTAAAAAGGTAAATCCCTACACACCGTTACGTAATTATCTCATAAAATATGTAAGTGCAATGCTAACCTTATAATTTTGTAAAGAAAAACAAAAAACACCGTCAGCCATAATTTATATTAAGTGAGTGATGATTAATGTTATATTTGCGTTGGAAAATTCCCAATAACAGTAACAAAATTGATTAAATTACTTACAAAATTTATTTTTGTATCTGTTTGTTAAAATAAAATGTGTTATAAGGCCTATAAAAGGTAAATCCTTACACACGATTACGTAACTATTTTCATTATACCATCGATATGTCTTCATATTTACGTAAACATCTATCAATTTTGTGATACAAGGCCTCTATGAGGTAAATCCTTGCACACCATTTATTAATTAAGTCTGTGTATTTTACGTATTGAAAATACGGCAAAATATTGTGTGGTAGGGCCTTTAAAAAGGTAAATCCCTACACACCGTTACGTAATTATCTCATAAAATATCTAAGTGCAATGCTAACCTTATAATTTTGTAAAGAAAAACAAAAAACACCGTCAGCCAAAATTTATATTAAGTGAGTGATGAGTAATGTTATATTTGCGTTGGAAAATTCCCAATAACAGTAACAAAATTGATTAAATTACTTACAAAATTTATTTTTGTATCTGTTTGTTAAAATAAAATGTGTTATAAGGCCTATAAAAGGTAAATCCTTACACACGATTACGTAACTATTTTCATTATACCATCGATATGTCTTCATATTTTCGTAAACATCTATCAATTTTGTGATACAAGGCCTCTATGAGGTAAATCCTTGCACACCATTTATTAATTAAGTCTGTGTATTTTACGTATTGAAAATACGGCAAAATATTGTGGTGGGCCTTTAAAAAGGTAAATCCCTACACACCGTTACGTAATTATCTCATAAAATATCTAAGTGCAATGCTAACCTTATAATTTTGTAAAGAAAAGCAAAAACACCGTCAGCCAAAATTTATATTGAGTGAGTGATGAGTAATGTTATATTTGCGTAGGAAAATTCCCAATAACAGTAACAAAATTGATTAAATTACTTACAAAATTTATTTTTGTATCTGCTTGTTAAAATAAAATGTGTTATAAGGCCTATAAAAGGTAAATCCTTACACACGATTACGTAACTATTTTCATTATACCATCGATATGTATTCATATTTACGTAAACATCTATCAATTTTGTGATACAAGGCCTCTATGAGGTAAATCCTTGCACACCATTTATTAATTAAGTCTGTGTATTTTACTTATTGAAAATACGGCAAAATATTGTGTGGTACGGCCTTTAAAAAGGTAAATCCCTACACACCCTTAGGAAGTTATCTCATAAAATATCTAAAGTGCAATGTTAACCTTATAATTTTGTAAACAAATAAACAAAAACACCGTCAGCCGAAATTTATATTAACTAAGTGATGAGTAATGTTATATTTGCGTTGGAAAAATCCCAATAACCGTAACAATTGATTAAATTACTTACATGAGGAGTTGTTAGCTGATAATTCTGTGACAGCATTTTGAAGGTCTCATAGCTGTCTTACAATTTCTGATAAATTATGTTTTCTTTTCGGCATTATTGAGCACTAACACAAGAAACACTTTATAGCGACTAATGCGTAAGACACTAAAAGCAAGAATGAAGCCAGACCGGGTGTGACCGGATGGGATTTGGTATTATTTTCTTTTAACTGGTGCGTGAGTCACAGCAAAGCAGTGATGCCATTGTGTTCTAGACTGATGGAATGAAGCGAAGTATAATTATATTTATTAACTTTATACAAACCACTTAGTACATGTGAATTTATGAATAGTAAAAATGTGGCGTAGGAGATGCCAAGGTACTTTAAATGTTAATTATGTTTGGTCTTCTACAGACACAGAAGACGAAAACATTGTTAAATTATTAATGTTTTTGTTTTAGGTCACAAAACATTCGTGCCCTACAACATAAACAAGGAAACCTGTATTTTAAGTTACGGTTTACAGATGAATGGCAGTTACTTGCCACAAGCGATGTGATAAAAGGGTCTCAGTTAAACCTATTGAAAGCTTACCGAATCTTCATGAAAATCGGCCTAAAATAAGTAGGCCAGGGAAATAAGCAAAAAAAGTACCCTGTTTTTGACACTCGGCCGGCCAGGCAACCGACAGTTTTTTTTGAGTAGTATGAACCTCTGTAACAAAAACCTATATGTTTCCTGCAGTCGATTTTTTGGACTTAATTAGTTATTAACAAATTAAGGTCAAAAAACGAAAAATTTTTGTGTTTTTTCGTCTCTCAGCAAGAATTGAAGCATTTTAAACAAATTTTAGAAGAAGAAGAAACTTATAAGTTATATAAAAACCTTTAAATTGGCGTTTTTTAAATATTTCTATCCTTATTTGTTGCTTAGGAAATTGCAGTATAAGTCTAAAATTTCGGTTTTTTATAAATGTTAATAACTTTTTGAAAATAAACTTATAACAATTATATCTCATAGAATGTTGAGTCTTATAGTGCTTAAAATATGGTCAAAATTTTAAAGTGATTGGTTAAATACTTTTAAAAGATATTGTATTTGTTTATCCCAAATGACGTTTTTTTGCAACAATATAAGTCAGAAAATTATATAGTTTTAGTAATTATAAGGGTGGTTTTTGAAAGAAGAAGACTTATTCTATTATTAGCATTAAAAAAAAATTAAGAAAATTGATTTTAAATATTGCAAAATAATTTTGCAAAAACATGCCGATTTTTTGCTTATAAACAATTAGAATAACTTTTTAACCATTGCCTGTAAGAATATTATTTTTTTATATTTAAAAAGCCTGATTTTTTTTTACAAATTTAAGAGAAAAAAAATTGTTCTAAAATAATTTGGAACAAATAGCCTCTTTTTTTAGTTAATTCATAGCAGCTTTGTTTATAATAATTAAGAAATCTAATTGGCACTATTTGAAAGAATATACTTTATAATTATAGTTGTACCAAATTATAAAAATTATGCCCTTTAATGGAATCGTCACAAAGCTTCAAAATGTGTTCTTTAAAGTCGGTCGGATTTCAAACTCGCGGGAGCTGAAGGGAGGGGGAAAGAGCTGTTAACTGTATCTCTGGGTTTCTTTTTGTATTTTAACGCTTCTTTTTGAAATTGTATGTACTTTTTGCGTGCATTACAATATGCATTATTTAATTAAATAAATTGTTAAATAAACCACCCAATTTGTTTAAAAAATTTTTTTTTAGTAATATTTAAGGTAAGCTTGAATGTAGAACAGAAATATTTATGATTAAGTATACTTCTTTAATAACATTGTAAATAATTTATTAATAAATTGATATAATAGAAATAAAGTTTGAATAATTTCCCACAAATTTTACTTGTATGTTTTTTATTGTAATTTATTTATTATTAAGTAACATATAGTACTTACAATAGTATAAATTTATCAATCACTATACAATGAAAGTTTTGACATGGTTTGTAAGGGACTCCCTTAGTTTCGAGTAAATGAACCAGTCCATTTTGTTGTACCATTTATTTCGCTAATTAAATTAAATGTTTACAATATTTCAAACTATACTGAAGACAACAATTCGAATTTACAATGAATTCAGAAAGGGAAGGAAAAAGAGAAGCAGAAGGAGAAAGTGTACAAAGGTATAGTTTATTTTTATATGTTTTTTAACTCTTTTTTTCAACTTAATTTATTATTAGGATTACATTACCATTGATTTACAAGTATACCTAATAATTTGTTTCAAAATAATGTTAATAACTAATATTGTTCTGAAGTTATTTTCTTGTGGCATCTTAATGCCATTTCCATTTTTTTTTTTGGGATAATAAGCCACAATTTAAGTTTATAATAAGTTTATTTGTGACGTTTCGATTTCTACTTCGGAAATCTTTCTAAAAATACAGACAATTAATAAATTAATAAAATTTTGTTTTTGTTTTTGGTAGAAAAATTTTCTAATAACTTAATTTTATCTGTTAAGTTCTTACATACGCTCATGTAACGTTCAAGTAGCTGCTGCTAAAAATGTTTCACAGGCTTACGTTGGGCGCAGAAAGGAAATAGCTGTGGGAAGAAAATTTAATTTTCTGAAAGTTGCTTTTATTGTGGTGAGAGAGTTAGAGTAAAAGATACTTCTACTTATAGAATAGTTCAAAAAGAAATGTACAGTCAATAATGTTTTTGATAAATTAAAAAGTCAGTCGGAAGAGTATTCTAAAGCAATAGATGCACGTCTGCGTCATTTGCGTAATGTAAGTAATCAATACTTTTTAGAAATAATGTTGTATATCATAAATCATGTCAGAATGAATTTTATCATTATAAACCTATAAATATGATAGACAATAATTTGAGTGATAATATAAATGCTATTTTGAAATTCGCTATTAACTATATTTTGGACAATGAAAGTATTTCGCAATTTTCTTTAAAAGATATTATTAATAAGTTTAAAGCTCAGACAAATATTGTTAATTATGAACAACCTAGGATAGATCGTATAGTATGTCAATTAGAAAATCATTTTGGGGATGAAATTATGGTTCATATAGCAGAAAACTCCCGTGATTATTTTATTTGCTACCGCGATACTTAAAGAGAAAAGTTTTAGAAGATTCGTGGTACGCGGCACGCGAAAAAGACAACATAAAAGATCGCGAGAGGATTGTGGAAATGGCAGGTCATATTATATTGCAAGATATCAGAACGCATGAACAACTTGACATGGATGAATATAATTCTCCAAGCAACTTTTTAGATGCCATTGACAACGTTCCGAAAACATTGAAAAAACTTGTAGATATTATTGTAAAAACTCATAAAAACCCAAATGAAATAAGAGAGATGAAATTAGACAATCAAGTACTTACTTTTTCGCATTTACTTGTGTCTGCTGCGAGACCAAAATGCTTTAAGTCGAATATTAAGTTAGGTTTATCAGCTTTAATTCATCGTAAATATGGTATCAAAGAACTCATTAATCTGCTCAGCAATATTGGTTTATGTGCTTCGTATAAGGATGTTGAACAATTTGAAAATTATGTCCTTCATGACCCCGAAAATTTTAATATTTTACCTGATGCATATTTACAATTTGTTTTTGATAACGCAGACCATAATACCGCTACAGTTGATGGACATAATACATTCCATGCAATGGGTGGTATAATGTGTGTTACTCCCGGAGAGTTAGTTACATCGGAAAAAAATAGCAAAAATAAAAAAGACTTCATTAAATGTAACAAATGATAAATTTGGTTTTATTCCTGTAAAAGAATGTTATATACAAAAAAACGCTGGATTGGATAAAATGGTATACAGCGATCTTTCAGTTAATGAAGATTTGAACGAAGACAGTATTATTGATCCTAGTATTGCGGAAGACGAAAATCAAGTGGACAAAGCAGCTGTGAATATGGACATTGAAACACAGCTTGAAGTTAAGGTTAATTTAGTTCCTCAAAATAAAAATAATAAATTCGAATTAGAAGCATCAAAAAAAATTAAAGCAATACAAGAAAAAGCCCTTGAAAAATTAAGAATCAAATCCACTGAGTTTTTATGGTGTTTCACTAAAAAAACAAATAAAAATACTCCGGGTTGGTTTGGATTCATGGAGAAATACTATGAATTTAAAGATACTTACGAAATTTCTAAAGTAATTCCACTACCGTTAGTAAATGCTGCTCCAAGCGACTACCGTACAATATTTACAGTATTAATCGAAGCTGCAAGTAGAGCTAAAGCACATAATCAAAAACATGTATGTGTAACGTTTGACCAACCTTTGTATTGGAAATCGCGAAATATTCTTGCTTCGATTACAAATGATAATGACTCACGCAATTTAAAATCGATAATACTTGTAATAGGCGGGTTTCATGCCCTTATGTCCTATTTAGGAAGTATCAGTTTTATTATGGAAGGAAGCGAAATAAAAGAAGCGAAATAAAAGAAGCTATTTCGACAATTTATGCCGAAGGTTCAGCTGAGAAAGTACTAACAGGCCATGCATACGCAAGAGCTGTTCGCGCACATATTTTTATATCTCGCTTTAGCTAATATTATTTTTGAAAATGTCGAATTTACAGATGCCGAGAATAAAGTTCTGGAAGAATCTAGAAAAAATTTAGGTATTATTCCAGTGGATAATTTGAATTACAGTACATGGTCTAATATTATAGATAAATTTGAATTGACTGTAACAAATATAGAAGAACGTGGGCCCACAAGCAAGCTGTGGGTGCAATATTTTAGAATGGTCACAATTATGCTCCACTTTATTAATTCACAACGTTGCGGAAACTGGGATCCTAACCTCCACTGTCTCGAATTAATGTTGCCCTTTTTCCATGCGTCTGGCCATCATTTATTTGAGAAGAGCACGCATATTTTTTACAGGATATGCGAAAGCTTAAGCAAAGTATAGATCCAAGGGAATATAAAGATTTAACATCGAAAGGATATTTCACAATAAGGCGATCAAATAAATATTGGTCAGGAATATGGTCAGACATGGCAATTAAACAGGTTTTAATGCGTTCAATGAAGTGTGTAGGCGGCTTAACGCATGGTCGAGGCTTAACAGAAGCAGTAATAGCAAAATGGATAGCCTGCTCAGTTTGTATGATTGAAGTGTGTAACAATATTGAAGCTTTTTGTGGCGCTTCATTTTCAACTTGTGAACAACATATTGATGCTAGAGCCTCCCGCATATCCAGGGATACTTTGGATTTTCAAAAAATACGTAATTTTTTCGAGGAATTCAACCCATTTCTTATAACTGAAGATATAAAATCAATCTATTCTGGTGTAGTAGGAGATACATCTATAAATTGTTATAAAGCACAGGAAATTGGCATTAGCTTGCAATTAGCTTTAAGTCACCAAACTGTAGGAAAGTTTACTTAAAAAAAATAGCAAAATAAAGTCGATCAGAATCTTCGACTGTAAAAAATAACAAAAACGAAGAAGTACCTATAGATCCACTTTTGATTTTTCAGCGAATTTCGTTAAATATCTTTGAGCCGAACGATTTTAACCAATTTTTACATTATGAGCTCGAACCGTTTCCTCTTTCACTTTTTATGGAAGAAGGTTTAAAAAAAACTAACAAGTCAGCATTATATAATGAATTTGAATCATTTAAAGAGCCTATTTCGGCAGAAAAAATCTATGTTGTTGACGGAGGTTTTTATTTACATCGTGTTTTATGGAACAAGTTCGAAAGCGTAGAAGATATTATTGAAAAATATGTATTAAGTGCTAAAAAACATTATGTAAAAAAAAGTATCTTTGTATTCGATGGTTGCCCAGAAGATGTATCAAGTTCAACAAAATCAATTGAACGTTCTCGCAGAAAACAAACGAATACAGGGACAGCATTTAGTATTGATATAACTAACAAAAATACAAAAATAAGTAGTTCAAAAAAGATTGAAAAACAACTGATTGCTTTGTTAAAAAAGGCTTTAGAAAATGCTGAATTTTTAGTTAAAATAGCTGAAGAAGATGCTGACACTTTAATTGTAAGTACTGCACTTCAACATGCCATCAGAAATTCTGTAGTCGATACTTATATTATTGGCCAGGACATCGATTTATTAGTAATTTTAACTCAATACGTTGCTTTACATAGAAAATATAAACCGAACCAAGAAATAGGTAAACTTTTTTTCATAAAAGAAACTGTTGATGCTTTAGGACGTCACAATACTGAGATATTCAACTCAGATAGCTTTAAGTACAAACATTTGATTGATTTTGTTGAATTTTGCCACATTTTTACTGGATGTGACACCACTTCTGCATTTCATTTTCAAGGCAAAAGTTAAATTTTCAAAGCTTTACCTGTCGATGATCTTAAAAAATGTATATATCCTTTTTACAAATCAAACATAGATAAAGATATTTTAGCTAGAAATTCGTATAAAATAGTTGCAAATATGTATAGCACTGCAAATGATAAAAAGCAAACTAAAAAATGGGTAAAACCGAGTTGAATCTTCATGATTTGCGTTATATACAATTTACGAAATTAACCCCCTCTGTGGCTCAGTGGTAAGAGCGCCTACCTTTAAACCTAAAGGTCGTGAGTTCGAATCTCATCTGGGTGGAGAAATTTTAATTTATTAAAAATTAATGAATGAAAATAATTTCTATCCTTGTGCGATCGGTACTCACCAGAGGGACCGCAGACGTTCGGATACAATTAGCGTCTCTTAGCAAAGACAATGACGTCGACTTTGCTTAGTATCAAGACAATTACTCTACACACACACACTACACTAGGTACCTGACTGTACCATGCCAATGATCATAGTTGTCGAGGCATTAACCCAATAAAAAAAAAGAAAAAAAAATTACGAAATTTTCATTAAAATCAAAATGTAAACTTGAAAATTTGTCCCCCACGGAAGGAGCATTAAAACAGCATGCTTTTAGAACTTACCTACAATTACAGCAGTGGCTTAATCATTTTAAAATAATATTTACTTCCGAACCTCAAACAGAGTTAAGCGCAATTGATTGGGGTTGGAAATTCAGCCAAGGTCAGTTCAACAGACCTACTTGTACCAGAGTGTTTGTTGAAACAAATTACCTGCTCTTGCAAAACTGGCTGTAAGAGATTGACCTGTAGCTGTAAAAAGCTTGGACTTCATTGCAGCAATTTATGTGCTGAATGTACCTATAAAACGTGCAAAAATTGGAATGTAGTAGATAGTTTAGATATGACAGATAGTTTAGAAACAAATTTAGATGAATTAACTTAAAACGAATGTTTGGAAAACGAGGATAATTTTAATGTAGTTACAGATGATGTACCGACTTCAAAAAAAATTCGACTTGAAACCTGTTTTTTTTTTCAGATTTCAGTTCTAGAAACGCTAGAAATTTTTTTTTTCAAATTTCAAAATTTTATTTATGCATAATTATCGGTATATCGGAATTTTTGAATTTGAACCTCTCCTATAAATATATCACTAAACATTAGTGTTATCATAAGTGCAAGTATGTACACATAATTTAACCCGGCGCCAGTGTGGTGGGGTATAACATACCCCAGTGATTTTAAAATTAGCGCCAATATTTTTATCGGTAAATTAGCGTGACAGGCATTTCAGTACCTTTCGTTAAAACCTTGAAGGAGGTCCCGCAGTTGTTGATTTACTTTAGACGTGAACTCACACATCGCTGTTTTGATTCAAACGTCGTTGGGGTATCACATACCCCACCACACAGGTAAGTTAATATATTTATGGTAGTAATATTTGAGTTGGGCATTCACATTTTTATATAATTTCCGTTGAAATTATTTATTTTTAATGAAAATGTAAAATTTTATACATAAATTATTTATGTTTTTGTTCTAGATTATGGCTTATCGATATGAACGGGAGCAGGCGAGGCTTCAAGCTTTATGGGACGATTCTCAAGACGATGATGTAGTAATTGGATCTGCAAGCGAGAACGAATCCGACAATGAAGACAACAGTAGCCACAACTCTGACAGCGAGGAAGATGCTATTGATTTAGAACAGTCGGTGGCTGATACAGAAATCGAAAATAAACTTTTGGGGCAAGGACAGGAGAGTGAAAAGAAACATTATGTAGGTAAGGACGGCACTAAATGGTCTTCAACATGCTTTCCTATAAATGTAAGAACACGTTCAGTAAATATCATTACGCATTTACCAGGTGTAAAACGAAATGCAAAAATGGCGAAAACTCCCTTAGAATGCTTTAATTTACTTTTTACACCTAGTATGACGGATGATATCGTAAGTTATACTAATATAAAAATAAGAAGGAAGGCCTCTTGCTACGATGAAAACCATCAGTATACAGTTCGCGAAACCAATGTAACTGAAATAAGAGCATTGTTTGGACTCTTGTACTTGGCTGGGATGTTCAAGTCTGCTCGGCTTAATTTAGAAGATCTTTGGTCTACCGATGGAACCGGAATAAGCTTATTTAGAGAGACGATGTCTTTACAAAGATTTATTTTTTTACAGTCTTGTCTACGTTTTGACAATATAGAAAATCGAGAAGAAAGAAAAAAACTTGATAAAATGACTGCAATTAGAGCGATTTTCGAAAAATTTGTGCAAAATAGCCAAGACGTCTATACGCCAAGCGAATACCTTACTATTGATGAAAAGCTGGAGTCATTTAGAGGGCGCTGTAGTTTTCGCCAGTATATGCCGAAAAAGCCTGCACGATACGGATTAAAGATATTCGCTCTAGTTGATGCAAAATCATATTATGTTTTGAATTTAGAACTATACGTGGGATTGCAGCCAGAGGGACCCTTCCAATTGAGCAATAAACCTAGCGACGTAGTTCTGCGACTTGTAACTCCGATATCTGGAACCAAACGAAATGTAACATTCGATAATTGGTTCACAAGTTATGAGCTGATGCTGAAGCTTTTAAAAGATCATCAACTGACGTCTACTGGAACTGTAAGAAAAAACAAAAGGCAAATACCTGAAAGTTTTATAACATCTAGGAACAGGCCAATATATTCCTCAAAATTCGGATTTAAAGAGAGTATAACGTTAGTTTCACATGTACCAAAAAAAGGAAAAGTAGTTCTTCTAATGTCAACTTTACATCACACTCCTGATATTGACGATAATACTGGCGAAAGTAAGAAACCAGAAATAATTTCTTTTTATAACGCTACAAAATGTGGGGTAGATGTGGTAGATGAATTGTCCGCTTCATACGATGTTTCACGTAATAGCAAAAGGTGGCCCATTACAATTTTTTATACGATACTCAACTGTGCAGGTATAAATGCTAGAGTAATTTATCAACAAAATACTGGCGATTTTCAGTCAAAACGAAGGAAATTTTTGAAATTATTAGCAATACAGTTACTAACAGAATACAAACAAATTCGGTCTACCAACTTAAGGCTTCCGCGAAATTTACAAGTCCATCCTGAAGGAACTGTAACAAATGATGAAGTGCAATCAGGTAAACGAATGAAAGTAGCCAAAAGATGTAATGTTTGCCCGAGAAAAAATGACAGAAAGACCTATTATAATTGTATGATTTGTAAAAAAGCTATATGTTTAGAGCATTCAGTGGTGCATTGTGATTCTTGCTATTTAGCTAAAAACAATTAAAATGTATTCTGAATGTTATGGTTTTTTCAAAAATTCATTTATTTTTACTAGTTCTCTGATCTTTTTTTTATAATCGACAAAAAATGAGTGTAATGTTTTTTTATGCTGTAAAATGAGACTTTTTTGAAATATTTAAGTATTAAGTTTGCAATTTGTTTCTAAACACTAGTTTCTTTTGATTTGAGTTGGTTATATTATGTTGAAATATAAATCACAATAAAAATTTTATAAAAATGTGTTATTTTTATTTCATTTTTTTTTTAAATTTGGGGTATCTGATACCCCACCACACAGGTTTTTACATTTCAGTCTACCACACTGGCGGCGGGTTAAAAACAGTTATGGGAATTAACATTTCTATTTGCGTTTAATAAAAATAAGTTTTTCCATGATATTGTATAAGATCATTTTTATACAATATTACAGTATATTTTCCACGATGTATTAGTGGTTTGGCATTATTCTTTTCTCCAGGACGTCGTCTCTGCTCTTTGCGTTTCTCTATGAAGTTTCTCCATTCTTTGCTATCGATATTTATGTTCTAAAAACTTTAGATGTTGATGTACTTGATTTGACGTCTTGAAGAGACAATTTTAGGTAGGAAACTACTACAGCTCGACAAAACTGTAATAAAGTAATATTTGACTTATTCATTAGTTTATAGAGAAGCCATAAATTTACTAGTGCCATACCAATCAGTCGTGTGAATATCACTTCTTAGCTTTAATTTTAGTTGTGGTTTATTTTTCAACAAACCAGTAGTGTTGATACATGACCCCTATACATGTAGTATATACTTGAGGTCAAGAAATAAACATTTTCGTTTAAGTTTGTGATTTAATTTAGATTTAACTTAAGTTTGTGAAAATTAGATATCATAGTAACACACTTAATTTCGTTTCATTTTACAAAAGATATTTTTCAATTTACGTGAAATTAGATACCATGTGATTCACGTGGTATTTTACCAAAAGTTATTGTATCTTATGCATATAGGACACGTCGCTAATCTATTTTCCGGCAAGGTTTTTGTTGCTTTGTATTCACGTTTTTGTAAATGAAATAATAAATCCTTGCTGGTAAATTAATTGTTAAAGAATACCCAGTAGCCTGCAGCTTCATAAATGCAATCTAACATATCAAATACTACTTTTAATTCTAAGTTAAAATATTTTCGATCATTTTTAGCGATTATTTTGCCAGTATAAAAGTCAAAATTAGAACTGTATCCACTACTTACCACAAAATCCCAAAACTTGGTATCGGATATCAAAAGTGGAATCGGATAATCTTTATGTTCATAATAATTTTATTGAATTTATTTTTGTATTTATTATCTATGTAATATTATATAATAACATAGGTAGCTGTTGTGTGTATAATTAAAAGTCCAAATATTAGTATTAACTATATTACGATAACGAAACAATAAAAATGAAACTGTATTAAAATTATAACAATGCCGGTGGCCCTTTCGCGTCTGACTTCTCCGACGATATATGTTCGAATGTCCCCTGTGCAGGTGTGTGACCGACGAAAGGTCAACCTTGCAAGTTTTGTTTGCGGTTTCTGAATGGTGTCAGGTGGTGGTCTAAAAAATTGAAGGTAGCGCGAACATAGCCGGCGCCCTTGGAATATCCCATATTCCAAGCAAATAAGATACATAAGTATACATATAACAGGTGGAACTAAATAAAATATCAATGTCCTAATGGATAGTAAAGTTCCAGAAATACAAACAAATCACCATGTATATGTAACAATAGTCTGTTGCAAACACAAAGAAATTCATAAGAAAAAATGTCAATAAAAATAGACAAAACCATATAAATAACGTCAATGTTCAGTTGGAATCAGGTAGCGCGCACAACTTTAGAACTGGCCGTTTAATTGTTCCAGAAGAAGTCCTTAAGGTCACTGAACGCGCGACACTGTCAGGTCCAACATGTAAGTCCAATACACGTCCTAGTTTCCACTTCAATGTTGGTAGTCCATCTTCCTTTATTAACACCAGTGTTCCAACTTTCAGTAAAGCCGGGTGATTCTTCTTCCATTTCTGCCTTTCCTGCAAAGTGGAAATATATTCCTTGCTCCATCTTGTCCAGAAATGATTCAGCAGCTGCTGTATCCTCTGATGTAAATCGAGCCTATTATCAGCAATGTGTAAGTAGCTAGGCTCTGCTAATGACGTCAAGGAAGTTCCAAT
Source organism: Diabrotica balteata (assembly GCA_918026665.1). Lineage (NCBI taxonomy): Eukaryota > Metazoa > Arthropoda > Insecta > Coleoptera > Chrysomelidae > Diabrotica > Diabrotica balteata. The sequence continues at coordinate 75,820,691 of OU898284.1, forward strand.
GAGCAAATATGATGGGGTAAGGGGTAAGGTGTCATTTGGGTTGTTTGTTAGTGGGTAGAGTGGTCGCGAGTTTAAACAAGATTCGATCTGACAAAGTAAAGTATAAAATTTTTCGAAAGTTAACGATGCGTTGCCCATGACACGTTTAAGATGGTATTTAACCGATTTAATACCAGCTTCCCAGAGACCACCCTGGTGGGGATTTTTCGGAATAATAAAATGCCATTGTATACCCTCATTTGTTAAACTATCCGTAATAGTCGAATTGTGTTGTTTTAGAAATGTTTTTAATTCATTGTTGGCACCTACAAATGTGGTGCCGTTGTCCGAGTAAATTTTGAACATTTCCCGCGTCTTGCAAAAAACCTACGAAGTGCAGACAGGAAACAATCAGTAGATAAGTCACTAACGACTTCAAGATGCAATGCTTTAGAAGCAAAACAAACAAATAGACATATATATGCCTTAGTTAATTTGAAATTTTTACCTTTTCTGTCTCTTAAGAGGAACGGTCCGGCATAATCAACTCCACAAATTAAAAAGGGTCTCATCGGTTTGACACGATCTGCAGGAATATCACCCATGAAAGGTTCGGTAAATTTTGCATTGAAACGTAAACATATTACAAAATTATGTACAATTTTTCTGACGACACTTCTGCCAGATAGTATCCAAAATTGTTCCCTAAGAGACGCAAGTAAGCCTTGAGGCCCTACGTGTAATAATCGCAAGTGTTCATGCGTAACGATTAAATTAGTTAAGTGGTGGTTGCTAGGTAAAATAGCAGGATGTTTTTTAGTGAAGGAAAATTTAGAATTTGATAAACTACCTCCAACTCGAATAAGTTTAGCATCAGAGTCAAAAAACGGGTTCAAACTCAAAAGCTTGCTTGTGTTACCGATGGCCTTAGACTGTGAGAGAGCGTTATATTCATCCGTGAAAACTTCACGCTGTACAATTTCTAAAAGTTTATTTAAAGAATTTTTTAATTCGAAAGCAGTAAGACAACCATGAAGATGAAGATGTGTGGAGTTCGAAACGTTGCGTCGAAAACGTAGTATATACGCAAGTACTCGTTGCAAACGAATCAAATTTGAATGTTTCGAGATTATATCAAAATCACTAGCTTGTGAAAGAAGACAAGTTTTTGTTGGTTTTGATTCTGGTATCTCAGCAATGAATGGTGGGTCAAGTCTAGGAAAATTTTGTTCCAGAGAAGATAGCCAATTGGGGCCACGGAACCAATGTTGAGAATCAATCAAAATATCTGGAGGAATACCACGAGTTAAAATGTCAGCGGGGTTATCCCTAGTCGAAACAAATTTCCACGAATCAAGAGTAGTTAAATTTTGTATTTGGTTCACTCTATTAGCTACAAATGTTTTGAGTAAATGTGGTTCCTTTTTTATCCAAGCTAAAGCAATAGTAGAGTCACTCCAAAGGGTAATGTTTTCGAAGGAAATGGGTAATGAATTTTTAACAACATCAACAAGTTCGCTCAGCAAAAGAGCACTACAAAGTTCCAGTCTAAGTATAGTAATCAATTTGAGCGGAGCAACTCGTGTTTTTGCACAAAGAATATTTGAAGTTATGTTACCTGAGTGATTAATGCTTCGTAAATAAACAACTGCACCATAAGCCTTTTCAGATGCATCGCAGAATCCATGTAGTTGTGTGGAAATAATGTTCGAAAAAATGACGTGTCTAGGTATTTTCAATTTATTTAAAAGATATAATTGCGATCGATAATTAGTCCAAATCAAGTGTAAATCAGGGGGAATTGATTCATCCCAAGCTAAGTGCAATTTCCATAAATTTTGGAGTATAATTTTGGCCGTAATTGTGGTAGGAGATAGTATACCTAGTGGATCAAAGATTTTTGAAATAGACGACAAAATTTCTCGTTTTGTGATACGTTTAGAGTGCGACAAGTCATACGAGGGATATTCCAAAGTATCGGTAGAAGCATTCCAAATAATGCCTAATGTTTTGCTATCAGGAGTTATGTTCAAAATATTATTGTCAGAATTATTGTCAATGACAGTTTTGTCATTTGATTTCCATTTTTGTAGTGAAAATCCGAAAGAAGATAAAAGATCGAATAATTCGTGTTTCATTTGGATGACATCAGCGGTATTCTGGCCGCCAGTGAGAAGATCATTAACGAAAAAATCATGCAGAATTATAGACGACAGATTTGGATGAGTATTTTACTCTGGTGAGCTACCTCATGTAAGGAACGAATTGCTAGAAACGACGATGATGTTAGGCCATAGGTAACCGTATTAAGAGTGTATGCCTTTATTTCATCTTTGGTGTCAAATCTCCAAAGAATTTTCTGAAAGTTTCTATCACATTCAGCGACGAAAATCATACGATACATTTTTGCAATATCTGCACCCAATACTACAGGGTGTATGCGGAATGTAAGTAAAATATTAAACAAGTTATCTTGTAATGTGGGTCCAGGGGGCATTAAATCATTTAAAGCCGTCCCTGTGTCAGTAGGAAAACTTCCATTGAAAACAACACGCAATTTTGTAGTAGTAGAAGATTCTTTAAGAACTCAGTGATGGGGCAAAAAGTACCCTGAATCATCCTGCCTATCTGCTATAGACATATGACCCATTTCTATATATTCTTTTATAAATTTGTGATATTGATTTTTTATGGTAATGTTATTGTTTAATTTACGTTCAAGGTTTAAAAATTGTTTAGTTGCATTGGTTTTAGAGTCACCTAAAGTGGAAGGTGGTGTTTTAAAGGGTAAAGCTACGACAAAATGCCCATTTGTATGGCGTTGTAAATTATTTTTAAAATGATTTTCACACAATATATCATCTTTCGATGCAAAAGTAGTTTGTAACAAGTTTTCAATTTCCCAGAATTTAGATAAGCCTTTATCTATATCGATTTCTGTAGAAAAATAACAATACTGTTGAGTGTGATAATTATCTGACTGTGCACGATAATTATTATTGTTTTGCGTGACCATTGGCCCAGCTAAAATGAAACCAAATACAGTTTTCTGTAAGGTTAATTTGCCAAGTTTAATTTGTCCGATTAGTAGCAAATTCCAAAACGTATCAGACCCAATCAAAATATCTACAGGGCGAGCTCGATAAAAATTTGCATCAGCCATATTGATATTCTTCGGAATATTTAAGTGTTTTGGATCGAATGTTCGGCAAGGTGTATTACCAGTTATTTTGGGCAATACTAAGCAAGTAAGTTTTCGTGTGAAGTTGTTGAACAATGATTTTATTTCTGTAATAACCACAAAATTGGCCGATTGAGCGGTTTGGCTAATGCCTACGACAGAAATGTTGGTACCATGTTTGTCAAGTTTTAAAATGTTACAAAGATTCTCAGATATGAAATTAGATTCCGATGCGCTATCTAAGAGAGCCCTACAGGTATGCCAATTGCCGAATTTGTCTGCTATGCTCACGATAGCTGTCGAGAGTAAAACAGTTGTTTTTGTACTATTTTGTTTAGTCAAAGTTGAATGGTTCGATGTAGTCGGCTGCTCTGAGTCAAACGATATTTCATGTGTAGTATTTGGAGCAATGTTGTTATCATTTTGAATTGAAATCTTTCGAGGTTCGCTCTTAAAGTGGAGCAATGTGTGATGTGGTTTGTTGCAAGTTTTACAAAATGACGATCTACAGTCTTTACCATGGTATCCCATGGTTAAGCAATTAATGCAGAGACGCAATTTCTTTACGTTATTGAGTCTATCAAAAGTGTTTAATTTCAAAAATGTGTCACATGTGTCTATAGTGTGATCTTTTTGGCACATTGCGCATTTTTTCTTAGCCGTTGTTACCAAGGATCGTGTTTTGTGTATGTGTTTTGAACTACCTGTATGAGTTTGACCTTGTGAGATGTTATTTTTAACGACAGTATCCAATTGTTGCAAAATACGACATTTTTCCTTTAAAAAATCAGTTAAGTCTTGCAGTACAGGTATGCGTTTACTAATATTGCTTTCCCATGCTCTACGGGTAGCAGAATCAAATTTATTTACAATTAAGTAGATGAGTAGATCATCCCATTGGTCTACAGGTCTACCTAAAACCTCTAATGAGCGTATGTTCTTTTGTAGGCCATCTAGTAATGCCCTTAAACCAAAATGCGTTTCCCTCTGTAATGTAGGGAGCTCAAAAATAGTTTTAATGTGGAAATTAACTAAAAATTGTTTGTTATCGTACCGCTCCTCTAAAAGCGACCACGCAATAGTATAATTAACATCAGAAATTTGCAATGAACTGATGGTTTCAGCTGCCTGTCCTGTTAAGGATAATCTCAAGTAATGTAGCTTTTGTACGCACGGTATTGAGCTATTGTTATGTATAATTGACAAAAAGGTGTCACGAAAAAAACTCCAATTTTCTAAGTTCCCATCGAACTTAGGTAGATCTATTCTAGGCAATTGAATAGGGTTGTTTGTTAAATCCATATTATTTGAAACTATGCTAGTATTTTGTGTACTTTCTGCTTTTTTAATGTTAAATGAGTTTAAATAATGTTTTGCAATGGCAGTTATGTTGTGAAAATTATTTTCGAATCTATTTCTATCAACTAAGTGTACTGATTCATAATTCTCATCACATTTCTCGTCTAGAAGTTCAAGGTTAAGTTGTACAGTTCGAAATTGGTCTAACAAAGTGTTAGCATATGTTAATCGATTCTTAAGCTCTCGAATTATTACCGTGTCCGGTTCTGCAATTGAAGAAATGTCATTATAATGTTCTTCAAACTCATTAAGCTCATTTTATATTATCCGAAGCTTCAGTTTCTCCGACCTCATAGTGATCTTTTGATCTGTCATGTTTTACGATTGTTTTGTACGAAAGAGAACGATATTATGATTTTTATACACAACCCGTATAAATTTTACAAAAGAACGATATATTTTTTATACACAACCCGTATAAATTTTACGAAAGAACGATTGTTTTTTATACTCAACCCGTATAAATATTAGAAAATGTTTAGTCAAAAGATTTTAGCGAAAGGTGTAGTTTAGTACGCAAATGTTAGGGTTTAATTAAGTTAAAACGATAAGAATGTGGAAAAGAAAGGATATTTGCTCAAACCTCCAATACTTTTGTTGGAAAAAGTATTCAAAACCATCCTAATCAGCTGTTTTCTGCTTCCAACAGACACAAAAAACTCTGTGATTGTCTTTTCCAATTGTTTCTTGAGCGCGCGCCATTCCCTTTGAGTTTATGGAAAATGGCTGCGACGAAAAACACTTGTTGATAACGTAACCGGCTTCAATTTAACACTTAATTACTTAATTAACCACTGATTCATCGGTGAGAAGGACCATAAATGTTGTGTGTATAATTAAAAGTCCAAATATTAGTATTAACTATATTACGAGAACGAAACAATAAAAATGAAACTGTATTAAAATTATAACAATGCCGGTGGCCCTTTCGCGTTTGACTTCTCCGACGATATATGTTCGAATGTCCCCTGTGCAGGTGTGTGACCGACGAAAGGCCAACCTTGCAAGTTTTGTTTGCGGTTTCTGAATGGTGTCAGGTGGTGGTCTAAAAAATTGAATCGAACAGTAGCGCTTATTACGTAGGTAATATAAAGAATGGTAATTCCTTAAAACTACCAAACTTTACATCTATCTTCACTGCCGAACTTTATGCCATTGAAAAAGCTCGAACTTGCACGATTAAACAGAACGTTGGAGACACGGTTATACTATCAGATTCATTATCCGTTCTTGAGGCAATATCACAACCAATAACCAAAAAACATAACTATGAGTTGCTATGCCTTATTAAGAAGTTAATCGCTCGATTTAAATATAATAGGAATGACTTGGTCTTTACTCGGGTAAAAGGTCATGCTGGAGTCGAAAATAATATGGTAGGGGATGAAAGGGCAAACAATTCAGTAAATTTTAATAAAATAGAAAATTTAATAATCTCCAACGACTACATTCCATAAAGAATTAAGACAAAAATGGAAAACTATTTGGCCTAAGTATATACAAAATTCGGATAATCCATATACTTACACACGCCTACAACTTCCAGCAAAACATCCCACATTTATTTCACTAGCACCTTAGTAGAATCTACTCATCATCCCTAAGCCGCTAAAATTAAACCATGACGACTTTCCTACACATTCAGCTAAAATCGGAATGCGTATCAACCATGGACGTATAATATTTAATTGTAAACTTAATGAATACCCTTTTTACAGTACTACAAGATTACCCGATTTCAAGAGCAGAATTCGAGTTTACCGTTAAATATTTCAAACATACTAAGCTTCAACACAAAAACTATTAATAATATACAGTTCCTTAGACCAAAATAAATATTTAAAGGTAGTGCGGAATACTTTCTCCTAAATATGATAAAATATAAAACTTATGCAAATTGCAATAAACAAATGAAAAATAAAAAAACGACTTTTGCACAGATTCATAATCAACTGAATACTGAGATGTACATTTTGATAACGCTAAGTACCAGTGTCCTATTTATAGATCAGTAAAATAAAACGTATAATAATGATTCAGAAATTTATATTTCTGAGATTTTTTTTAATGAATATAGTTTTTAATAAACATGATATGAAAACGGCCGATGTGGAACTTTTATTAATAAATGTGTAAATTTCAACAAGGGCAGCATTGTTTATATTTTTATTGAAAGAATATTGGAGATATAATACAACCAATATTATAATTTAGTTTACTACGGCCTAAATATCTATGGAAAATTTTTCTTTAAATTGAACCACATGTTATGAGTTGAAAAAAAGAATACAATTTTCAGCAGTGATATATAAATAGGACACTATCTTTGTTACACTGTGCCAATTAAATGTTAAAACTACGATGTTATTATTGTTTGTATAACCTAAAAATGATGAATGTATACACATTATATATATATATATATATATATATATATATATATATATATATATATATATATATATTTATATATATATATATATATATATATATATATATATCTGTACCCCAGAATAAAAGTGTACTAAGTCCAAAATATCGATTTTTCAGGAGAGCGGTTTGAAATTTATCAATGTGAAGTTTTTAAGTTAGGGCCTAGTATTTTTCTCCCTATGTGACACCAATTTTTTTTTGGCAATCTATGATCTATCAACTACTGAATTTCAAGTAATTAAAGCACGAAATTCAAATAGTGATTTGTCAAAAATTCATAATTTTTTTGGTTTTGGACATAATACAATTTTGTATTAATACCAAGTCAATTTTAAGGACTTAACATTATAAGCATAAATATTATGTTACAATTCCAAAGTTAAGTCCAAACAAGTTATGGTTATTATTTGAACAGAGCACAAAATAAAATTACCATTTTTATTGATGAAAAAGCTTTAATAGAAAATATGAAACTGATATTGTAGTATTCAATGTAAGTTACAAAATGAACACAAATTATTGGGTATGACTATGCTTTAGGTTGACATAAAAATCATGGAACTGCTTTGGAACCCATTTCAATAATGTCTGAAGATGCTTGTATTTTTTTTTCGGATATTGGATTATTATCATCCCTTACAGTTTGTATTTCCTCAGGAAATACGACTCTCCTTCCAGTTCGAATTAAATTGACTGCCTGAAATTCCTTTTCTTGAAAATTAGTTTTATAATACAGTGTTCCATACTTTTCTGCCCTTATTTGTAAATATACCATTTTTGATATTGAGACATCCATGCCATCCACATTTTTTTTTCTAGACAAAAATGGAGACGTGATGTTGCTATATAATTGTTTAAAATCCTTGAAATCACTTGTCTCCATATTAATCACCTCGAACGGATTAGTTATGCTACACATTCTGGCTACTTGTTGCCAGTCCCAGGAAGACCTTATTTGAAAACCAGCACTCTTCTTTTTTTCGCGTTCAATTAATGAATGGCAAGCATCAACTTCTAAGTAAGTATAACCACGCAATAAGAATTTATGTGTAATGGTTTTCAAAGTTGGAATTTTTTTTAATATATAAAAATAAGCCATTACCATAACATGTTTCGATTTTGAGATGGACAGTTATCAGACCATATAATAATTTCTTTTTGGTGAGGTTTAACATGTGATAATGCCCACTTTAGCAATCCTGATGCCATTTCATTTGCACCGCGTCCTGATTTGGACTCGTCCCACATCAAACAAGTAGTAGCATTATTAGTGGCATCATAAATTGTGTAATCATACGTCCAAAGTTTTAAAGAGTAAAAGCTTTGCGCGTTAGTTAACACTGGTGTTGGGAGGCATTTTTGTAAATCGACGCATATCATAATTGTTGTAGAATTTTGTTGTTTTGTGCATAGTTTATCTTCTTTATTTAAAGAGTATTCCTCCAAAGAGTGCTTTCTCCAAATGTTCATTATATTTGGCTTGTAGAGATTCCTTTTCAACATCATTCTGTTCTTCACGTAGCTTCACTAAAAAAAAGTCACATTGATCGCAGGTATCATTATCTGGAGACTTGAAGAAGTAATTGAACTCTGTGTTAAAAATGTAACTATGCAACCACTCTTTGGCAATCAGATTTTCATGTGTATTTTTTTCTTCATACTGTACTTTATAAAGTCTATACATTTTTACAATAGTAAGGTGACTTCCCAGGTATTTTCTGCTCGATATCTCCCGCGAATAATGTGATTGTTCAACAGGGAATTTCATAATATGATCACGAACTTCTTGTTTCACTTCAGGAACCTTAACATGATTTTCATGCTTCCCCCTTTTATCCACAGCAATTATACTCCCTGCTTGTTTTTTCTCCAAAGATGTGGTCACAAAAGATTGTGAAATATGCAGAGTGTTAACAAAAAATATTTTGCACACACGTACCATGGAATTGGTGCAAGAATGAAATAATTCTCTGTGATCTGCTACTCATTTTTAAAATGAAAATAAACTGAAATCACGTTAAAAACTACTCTGAAAACTTTACTATTTAAACTAACGTCTGTTCCTACAAACAGTCAAACTCAAACTATTAGTCAGAAATCGTCGGTAAAGATGTGCAAACAGTTGGACAGTGAGAAAACATTAATACAGTCATTAGTGCTATCACCTCTACTCGCGCTGGTCGACTATTCACCGTTCTAACCGTTTTTCCCTTGGCCGCTTGTTGGAACGTAGGGACTTAACACAGTGTTGCGTATTAATGTGAGAGGAAAGTATGGACTTAATTTCAACTTAAAAATAAACTTGGACATAATATTGCCATTACCAAAAATGCTAAACTAAAGAGTGTACTATTACATTTGGTATTCTTTTCTCCCAGGAGACACAAGGATATCGTTTAAAACACAGATATCGTTTAAAATTAGCTATCTCTGTTATTATTTGAGATAGGGCTTAGATTTTAGTAGCGTATGAAAGAGGACTTAAATCTAAGTCAATTTCATTGATAATCCCGTTTTGCTTAAAATTGGACTTAATACACTTTTATTCTGAGGTACAGATATATATATATATATATATATATATTATATATATATATATATATATATATTATATATATATATATATAACTATATAACTATATAACACGTTATATTTCCGAATACTATTTTTTGTAATACAATAAAAAAAATATATTGAAAAATGTTCTGCAAATAATTTATTATCTTTAGTTTGTATTATACCATTTTTTATTATAGCAAATAAAACCTAGTTTATTTAAGATTTTTTATTTCCAAAGCAATATTATTTTTAGAAACAATTGAATAGGTTATTTTGTTGTTTTCATTTATAAATAAACTCTTTACAATTTTAATAAAGAAGTATGAATTAATCATAAACATTTATGTTTTCAAACAAAAATTATTTCAAATATTACAATAAAAATTAAAAAAAAAATGTTTAAACAAAGTAGATAGTTTATTGAACAATTTATCTATTGAACTAATGCATATTCGTAGTATACGCAAACAGTACATACAAATTAAAAAAAGGAGCGTCGAAATCCATAAAGAAGAACCGGAGATACAGCTAACAACTCCTTCCCCCTCCCTAAGGCTCCCGTGATTTTCGAAGACAGCCGATTTTAGGGACCACATTTTGAAGCTTTGTGGATGATTTCATTGAAAGGCAATCTTTTTAGAATTTGGTACGTTAAAACTATAAAGTATATTCTTTTAAATACCGCTAACTAGATTTCTTAATTGTTATAAACAAAGCTGCTATGTATTAAATAAAAAAAGATGATAACTTTGTCCCAAATTATTTTAGGACAAAGATTTTTTCTTTTAAATTTGTGAATCAATTTAGGCTTTTTGAATATAAAAAAACAATATTCTTAGAGGCAATGGTTAAAAAGTTATTCTAATTGTTTATAAGACATGTTTTTGCAAAATTATTTTGCAATATTTAAAATTAATTTTCCTAATTTTTTTTTAATGTAAATAATAGAAGAAGTCTTTTTCTACCAGAAACTAGCCTTATAATTACTAAAACTTTATAATTTTCTGACTTATATTGTTGCAAAAAAACTTTGGGATAAACAAATACAATATCTTTTAAACTATTTAACCGATCACTTTAAAATTTTGACCATATTTTAAACACTATAAGATGCAGCACTCCATGAAATATAAACGTTATACGTTTATTTAAAAAAAAGTTATTAACATTTATAAAAAACCGAAATTTAAGACTTATTTTGCAATTTCCTAAGCAACAAATAAGGATAGAAACATTTTGAAAACGCCATTTTAAAGGTTTTTATATGACTTATAAGTTTCTTCTCTTCTATAATTTGTTTTAAATGCTTCAATTTTTGCTGATAGACGAAAAAAGCAAAAATTTTCCGTTTTTTTGACCTTAATTTGTTAATAACTAATTAAGTCCAAAAAATCCACTGCAGGAAACATATAGGTTTTTGTTACAGAGGTTCATACTACTCAAAACAATTGTCGGTTGCCTGGCCGGACGAGTGTCATGAAAAAATGCTTATTTCCCTGGGCTAAAGTAGTCGTAAATTCAAAGACTTACAACAACTAAAAAGTACCTTGCCAGTAGACTACAGGGACTACTACGACAATGTGCCACATGAAGATTGATAAATAAAATACTCTATGGTATAATAAAAATAAAATACTTGATTATAAAAAAAATAAACAAAAATATACTTACAGATTGATTTTATTTCCCTATAGAGGTTCCATAATACGATGCAGAGAAAAATGGGCAACTCCGATTATTTAATATTTTTTAAATTACAAACAGGGTAACTCCAAAAATTTAAATAATTGCTATTTAATGAAAATATTTTTTTATGGTTTTTATAGTATAACTTTAAAGTGCAAAATAAATAGACCACAAATAGATTTTTGGAATATTGATATAAGTATTAATTTTTTTATAGTTTTTTTGTGTTCCTGTAAAGTTTTAATAAACGGAGTTAGCCGCCTGCAAGTTAAGCCATCGATTTGTCATCGACTATTGAACGTTGAAAAATCATCGCTGTAAAGAGAGAACGATATCAGTATAGAGAAAGAATTAATACATTGTCCTTATGACGAACCAACCAACATTTACTATTTTCATCGTTATAGAGAAATTATCGTTATATAGGGAATCGTTATAAAGAAACATTACTGTATCTACTTAACTTTTTTTTTAAATTTTCTAAAATTTTCTAAATTTTTATAAAGACATCCCACTCAGAACTAGTGTAATTTTATATACACGATGTTAAAAGTATTTACTTTGTCTGTAATCTCATCCTTTCTTTAATTGGTCCAAAATCTTCTGTTCACTATATTTTTAATCTAAAATGTAATTAATTCCTATATCTCTACACAAATGGAAAGATTTTTACACTTAAATTTTCTTGTGCTATATTTTGGCAAGTGGCCCTCTTCAAATTTAAATTGCCAGTGTTTAACTACTTTGCATTTCTGGGAGAGTCAGCGCTGGCGTTAAATTTCAACATTACTTTTTCCCAGGCTGCATTTTTTTTGCTTGTCGACAAAGCATTAGTATATTTATTCTTTATTATATGCTTGTATTTAAAAACAAAAATAGAATTAAATTTTTTTCTGTAACTACTATAATTTTATACTTACTTTTCAATTATACTTAACAGTAAACATTTCTCTCTCTCCGTATAATTTTTTCTAGGAGGATTGCTTATTATTATTATTTATTATTTACTACAACTATTATTTATTATTTAACTACAATGTTAGAATAATTGAAATATTGAAGGATGGCAGCCGATTGTGACAATATCGATACCAAATCGTATGTCACATAATCGATTTTCTACGATCATGTAATTTTAAGACAATGTTAACAGATATGTCGCTGTAACCAAAAGACATTAACACCCGTTTCAGAAACCGGGTGTTAATGTCTTTTGGTAGGAATATTAGCATTTTTTTTTATTAAAATAAGGCCCGTTTTTGATGTTGTCAATTGACGACATTGTGACTAACTGTAATATTTACTTAAACGAAGTTAAAGTTCTATGTCGTCAATTGACGACACAGTAACTGAAAAGGTAACTGAAGTTCAAACAGTCGATCACTTGATGTATCAAACGACTAATCGTTAGTTAACAGCCCCTCATAAGTGTTTTGAGTTTCCGAAACGCTGATTAATCAATTTTACATGTCACACGGTCACCAAAAGGGACTGTCACCTAATTTGGGGTTGTTGGTTGATTAAGGGGCTGTTAATTTTTATAAAGAGTTGTTTTTAGTTATTAAATATAGTTTTTAGTTATTAAATAGAGTGTTTTAGTTATTGTAGAGGTTAAATAGAGTTATCAAATAAAGAGTGTCTTAGTTTTTAATTATAATTATTAGTATTTTAATTATAATTTATATTGTTCAAATTAAATATATAGTGTAATTAACAAATACCCAGAATAAATTGTTACAAAATAGATCTGTGAATAAGATAAGATAAGATAAGATCTGTGAAGTCATATTATTCAATAAACATAAGACTCTTTTCTGGAAGAAATAATTATAAATATAATATCTAATAAACTATTTATTTAATTTATAGAACATGTCGAAAACTCGAAAAATGTCGTCCCCAGGGTTAATCACAGAACCAGGATGAATCCAATGATACACTATAGTGATACACCCACTTAATGTGGGTTTTATGCGTTGGCTAATTTTCCAAACGTAATAGGTGCTGTTGATTGTACCCACTTAAATTTCAGTCAGTTGGAGGGCCATGAGGCAGAACTGTTCAGATATAGAAAAGGATACTTTTCTTTAAATACTCAAGCTATATGTGATGCACAGCTGAGGATTCTAGACATCATTTGTAGATGGCCTGGTTCTGTGCACGACACAACTATTTTTAATGATAGTCACATACGTGCCGATTTGGAGAGTGGTGTATATGGGAAAGATTTTCTCTTGGGAGATAGTGGATACCCTTGTAGAAGTAACCTTTTGACTCCATTTTTGCAGCCTAGAACAAATGGTGAGAAAGCCTATAATAGAGCACAAGTAATCCCATAGAGAGTATTTTTTGAAGTATGTTTTGGAGTATTAAAGAGGCGTTGTCCCTGCGTGTCTATGGACTACGGGTAAAATTAGATACAGCCATGAATATTGTTGTAGCCTCTGCTGTATTGCACATCATAGCTATCGATCACAATGACTTCATTGGTGATATGATAGATGTTGAAGTTGCTATTCCTGAGAAGATGTATGAGATTGCTGGAAGAAATAATGAGAATACAACTGTCCGTTCATCTCTAGTAACAACGCATTTTAATAGGTGGGTATATAAACCTTGAAAACACATTTTTTATTACTTATTCAAATAAGAAATTTTTAACATTTTAAATTTTCATATTCCGTTTTTATTTTTATTTCTAATTCTAGATGTTCATTTCTATAATTAATTAATTTTTTTATCAAACGTCAGTTTGTATGAGTTTCAAAGATTCACTTCATAAAGTTTTAGTTTTCTTTTTAGATGTAGAGAACCTCTTTTCTTGTTGGATATATATTGAGCTGCACACATGTGTGTTAGTGTGAAAATAAAAAAAATATCAATTGTTTTAATTTTAAATATTTATGTTGAGATATGATATGAGAGGATTAAGGGGTTATTAATATTATATTCCCAGTTAAATAGTAATTAATTTAAATATTTAATTTAGAATTACTTACCTCTAGTTAAATAATTAAATACAATAAAGACTCATTACATGTAAAGTAAGCAGATGTACCATCTGCAACTGTCGTAAAAAGATTGGATTTGGTCGCCAATTAAATCCAACATTAGGATATGCAATATGCATAATATGATATCTGCTAGTTATCACATACAATAAATGACATGAAGAACGTGATAAGGAAGCTGGAGGGAGAGGCAGATGAGGTTGGTCTTAAAATCATCACAAATAAGATAGTAGAGATGAGAATAGTAATAAGTGAACATGGTAAACTATACATCAATCAAGAAGAAATAAAACATGTTAAAGAATTCTGCTACCTTGATAGTATAATAATGCAAAAGGTGGAGTCGAGGCAAACATTAAACATAGAATAGGAAAAGAACAACAGGCCTTTGAAATCCTCTCATATCATATCTCAACATAAATTAACCAAAACACATTTAATAGTATCATCAAATCAATACTACTATATGGGAGTGAGACATGAACAATAATCAGAAGGAAACGCAAGAAAAAGTTTTTGTAAATAGATTCCCACGAAATATTCTGAAGATATATTGGCCCAACAACAGAACAAATGAAGAATTGTGGAATGCATTGAGACAAACAAGTAGGGGACGAAGCTAGTAATAACTCATTCTAACTGGTGGGTAAGTTGAATTTTTTTTATTTGAACCTCTACTTCTAAAATTTCTTTTTTTCTTAATTCATTGTTTAAAAATACTCATCTTACTCATTTTTTCTATTCTTGCTGATTCAATTTTTTGATCGAGCCTGAGACATCTTAGCCGTTTTCTTGGGCAGGACAGCAGATGTCGAGCGTGTACTGAACAGTACAGAGGTTGTAGATGGTGTACAGTAGAAGTAGAGGGTACTTTTAATGTCCGCTCTGTGTCTTCCAATTGTAGATAATCAACTTCCACTTGATTATCTTGTGCAACTATAAAAATAAAAAAAGTAAATTGTTTTAGATGTACCAGATTTTTTTTTTCTTTATAAAAATATTTCTCGAATTAGGAAGGTAGTTACTTTTATTTATCTACTTAAGCTATCTTAATAGCTACATTAGCTACGTTAAATAATCTGCACACCTTAAAGTGGTTTTCTATTTTTACTTCGAGGACAGTAAAAACATTTGACTCTATCTTTAGTTTCTGCACTTGCTACTGGAAGTTTTTTTCATCAGGAAGACCTGCTTGGCGCCTTATTTGAAGTCGTAATAATATTGGCAATGATGTTATTGATGCACGACTTATCAGGTGGAGTATGATGAGATCTGGACTAATTTCTCCTAGATATTTACGGCGGTCTAATTTAGTATAAGTATTGTGTAACGAGTTCGTCACTTCAATAATCCTTAAACATTTTTAAATTAAATTTTTAAATTCAAATCCTCTTAATGATTTTCTTAATTCTTAAATTTTAAGTTGGTATTAAACAGCGACACCAAGCGTCCATGTTTGCAACCATGGTTTAGCTAGCTCAAAACAAGTGCCTATCGCGCACTTCTGCTTCGACGTTCTTTAAAGACACTTGAGTTCAAAGGTAGGGGACAGAGGTGGCTTAAAAAAGTTTTTTTAGGAATTTTAAAGTTTTTTTATGAAGAGGAAGTAGCAGAAAGTTTTAGTTTGGGGTTTTTTAAGTGTCCTGTTTGGTTTATAGCCGCCCTGAGCCGGTAAGTGCATCAAATTATCAATAAAACGAAAATATAAACCATCAGCCATTTTGAGATCCTATAGTATTGTCACTTTTCATTTGATTCGATATATTTATCTGAACTGTTTTCCATCATTTCATTAAGAAATATTCAACATATAAATCGAAAGTGTTATTGATATAAAATCATATGTATTTTAATTTTATTTCCCGGCCTTAAAAACATAATTATCTATCTTTAAAACAATCTATTAAGAGTATCGTTAAAAATATTCTGTCTTATACCGTTCTTTATATTATAAAATATATTATTATCCATAACATGCTTTTCGTTAAAATTGTCGATATAATTAATCCATTTTACTTAAAATATTGTCAAACCATACGACGGTCACATTATTTACAAAACCATTAACTTTTTTGCTTTCACACTTCATAAGTAACCTTTATAAAACCTTTCAAGGTGCATAAACCTTGTGTTTTTTCCCTACTCTGTATCAAGAATAAGAAAGAACTCTAAAACAAATGTTTTTTAGCCTACCTTTGGGAGTCAAGCAGAAGTCAGGGGAAGAAATTTTGATTTTATTTTTTTTGGGATAATTTTTTTAAGAAGAAGGATTAGAGTTGTTTTTTTTTTGACGTAGCTGTTCCCCAGCGGTCCAGATCTGACCTTATTACTCCCGGACAATTTTGAGAAATCAGCGGGAAATCTCCCTCCTTCAGAGCATAAGTTATAGTAAACCTGTATTAAGTTTATTTACTAGTTTTAATTTTTTTATATAATATATTTTTTAATGAACGTTAAATCATACTATGTTCATCTAATAATAAAAAACGTCATTTTTTCTAAAATAATACTTAATCATATTTAGGGACTAAGTAGGTTGAGGTCTTAAATCCTCCCTTTTAACGCATTTGTATGGTTTCTTGTGTACACATTTAATCAGAGAGTTATTTATTGATATTTTAATATTATTATATATTTAAACCTTTGGACATCTATCCCGTCAGGATAGTGTCCTTATTACTTGTTAAGACATTTAATTGAAAGCCGAAATACCGAGTTACATCTCTAGTAGGCAAGTAAATTACCTTTTTAGGTATAGTCATTAAATTTATTCTTATATTTATTTGTAAATTCAGTTTATCAAGGATCATGTGTAACCAGGGTATGTATATTCTTTTTGTATATAAGTAACTAGATTGACTGTACATAATTGGTGGTGGGTATTTTAGGGTAAATTTAGACTGTATATATTTGGATAGGGATTAAATTTTTGGTGAAAACTAAATATTTCAATTGATACCTGTTTCCCTTTTTATTTCAGCAAACAGCTTTACAAGATATCTTGGAAAGTTTATGTTAATACTTTCCTGGCGCCCACTCACATTTTGGAGCAACTTTTATAATCACTTTTATTTACGTTAGTTATATACCTATAGATTGTTTATTACCTTGTCATTCATTTTCTTATTCTACGGTCTCTGTAGGGCATGCAAATTGGCCGAATCCTCTTTTGAGTGTCAAGTAGTCACTCTCCGGCACCTTCTGCTAGCCAGCTTTAAATTATATGTTATCTTTTACATTACTATAATAAATTACCTGACTATTTATTCCTGCAATATTCATCAATGACAAAAAGACTGTAAGTAGCCATCGGCAACTTATTCGAGAAACGGAGTAATTACATTTTATCTGGTCCACAACATTCACTGTTCCCTTTATCATATTGTAGAAAGTTATAACCTGCGGCTTAAAGTTTTCACCCGTTTCTTCATCAATTGTGTCATCATCATGTAACTTAGATAACATCAGAACATTTTTGTTTGTCTTGGGAACGTATGATAGTAAAAGACAGTCTTTACCATAACCAAAAAGCTGTTTAGTGGTTTTCCTTTTATAGCACAAAAAGGGGGCATTTGTGTTTTATTCTTTCTCAGGGTTCGTACTAGAGATATCCTGTAATTATGTAGCAAGTCAGTAGGCAGTGGAATGGACTTAAACCAGTTGTCGCAAATAATGTTGCGTCCAGTATGGGCAATTGATTTTATCATACGTTTAACCACATTACGAGGATTATTATTTATCTCAAAGGGCCTTTCTGGATGATTTCCTGGATATATTTCTAACCTTTCCATATAAAAAGTTTGCGAATTAACGAGTGCGCACTTTTTTATCCCATATTTTGCTGGCTTACGGGGTATATATTGACGAAAGCTACATTTTTCACGAAAACCTTCAAGCATCTCGTCAATGCAGCAATACATTCCAACTGTATAGCAAGCCATGCACTTTCCTAAAAACTCGTGGAAAACTTTTCTATTGGGTGCAAGTTTGTCATGCTTTCATCGTTCTGCTCTGGACTGAATATCGTCAAAGCGTAGTGCACGAAGGGGGATATAGTGTCGCTGAGGTGAATCCAAGGGCAGGTTGTGGATCGCCTTCAGTCGCTCTGTCCGCTAAGGCAGACGATCTAAGTGTCTTATGTGATTCCATTGTATACTGTAACAATAAGAAACAAAAGGAAAGAAAGAAATAAGAAACACGAAGACAAATTTCTGTTGTTATTAATAATGTGAGCGTCGGGGTCAGTTCGCCAAGGTTTTTCCCTCTTTGAGAGTGTCTCAAATGTTTTCTCAGTGGACGACGTGTGTGACCAAGCAGGTGTGGGTGAACACACACTTTTTGTTCAACACCTGTTCTTGTTGTGTACGATTATCCACAGTTTCTTTGTCTTTTTCTCTATTCTTTTTTTTTCATTTGTGGGGATCTCTCTTAAATAAAATACTGGGCCGGATATGGATACTATATTTATTTTCTACGTAAAACAGAGTACATAACAGTATTCATAATCTGATCATAAATCATCAAAGTATGGTCACCTTAACTTAACCTAACCACCTTCTTCCAACCCGCCAATCCCTGTCATGTCAAAGTGAGTGACAGCTGACAGTTCTTCTTTTTTTGAATTGGGCTTCTATTCGTAGTGTCACCGAATAAAGGCCTGATTCCTACAGTCGACCATCCTGACAAGAGAATCGACCCGATACTCTACACATAACTAACTTCATAAACACATACACACATAAACACACAAATAACATAAGAGCATAAGAAAAACATAAGTATCATAAATATCATAATTCTTGCATAAAGCACATAAGGACATAAATAGCATAATTACATAAGGCACATAAGTGAAGTACAAACTAACTATAGGTCATACGTAAGAACATAATTATAAATTTTTCATAAGTGCATAAATCTGCATAAACATGAGTAGTCTAAAGACTTTCATAATACATAAAATGGTGTGTCATGGACACTACAATAATACCTGATACACAGTGTAATGATGGTCATAAGGATTCATAATATTCAATTTACGAATAAAATAGTACACTACAAAGTAGTATAGTTACCTAATACTACAACACAATATGATAATTGCTATAGTTTCATAAACGAATAAACTAGTGACTTGCATAATTAAAAGGAAATAACAAAGGTTACGTAATAATTTTAATCAGTTTTTGGTTGATCATGCAACCATGCCTTCATCTGATCAGGACCAACCACAGTCTCACAAGGTCTTTGGGTCAATTGAAACCCATCTATGTCTGATACTATATACCTGTCAAAATCAAGCTTAGCTTTAATAATAAAAGATCCTAGTTTTTCCTGTAATGATTTTCTCTGCGCTTCATTAGAGTTTTTATACACTTCACACTCTAAACATTGGTCTTTTTATGAGATGTTATGAATGTTAAATTCATAATTAAAGATGCGTTCAAAGTGATGTTTCTTAAGACAAATATTGCCGTCTGATATGCACTTAACTTTGTATCGTCTACATTTGGGATATGGTTAAGTTACCTGGTCGGGAACATCTTTATGTGCTGACGTATTTTTTCCAAGCCAACTTCATCAGATTTTTTATGAGCCACATGCTTCCCTCTTCGGTCATGTTTGAGGATACCAGCATCATCAGTTTTCTTCCATGTAGTGAGAAAATGTGATCGATCACTTTACTTCCAATAGATATATAGAGAAAAATATAGTTATATGCATAATTGAGTTTCTTTACTTATATATATATATATATATATATATATATATATATATATATATATATAGGGTTATTTGAACTTAGCTAATTCATTGGGGTCTGATATAAAGTCTCTTTAAATTAGTACAGGTACAAAATTTGATAAATATGCGTTCTATATCCCAGTTTCAAACATTCAAACGAAAGTTTGAGAATAGCCTTTCATCGTCGAGCGTGCATGACCGTTTTTATTTAGCTTGTAGGACTTGCAAGAGTTGCGAAGTTTCTTGACCTTATTTCGTTTCCATTCCTCAGGCTTTGCACTTCGTTTTCTTGCACAAGATACACTGTAACTGTCACTTTCACGGTCACTGTCTTTAGTAGCTCCGATTGGTGTTTCCATTAATGCAGCGTCATACGTTGGAATTGGTTCTGGGAGGTATGTGGGGATCTTTCACAGAGTCATCATCGGAAAAGTCATTTTCTGCATCAACCTGTTCCCCTTCTACAACGTTGTCAGCACCATTGTCTCTCTGTTGAGTCCCTATTTCACTGATCAAAGTGTCCTCTCCCATATCTTCAGTAGCTTCGTTTGGTGTTTTCATGAATGTAGCGTCATAAGTTGGAGTTTGTTCTGGGAGATATGTGTGATCTTTCACAGAATCATAATCGGAAATTCGGTTTAAATTAATAAGATAATTATTTTACACTAGCTAGAAATTGTCTTACCTTTTCATAATATTTTAAAATAAGTAGGGCTGTTGCTAAGTTATTTATACGATTTTGTTTAAAACTTGACTTACTATACGAGGTAAATAATCTTATAATGTTAAAATTTGTATACTGGTCTAATAGCAAAAATAAAAAAATAGTATTACTTTTAGCTTTAATACAAAACTTAAAAGTTTATTACAATATTTCTTTACCTACAATTATAAAATTTCCTAAAACTTATTTAGAAAATAATCTTTTCCTACCAATTCTTAAGAACTAACCAAAACATATCTTTCTAAAATCTATTCTATTGTCTAATTACTGCACAACATTTATTTGGAAAAAACCGCTGCCATTGTCTAGGATTTCACTTAAGCTTATGCAGTTCACTCAAATATATTTTAACAAACAAAATAATTTATGCATATCTTACGTTTTGTTCAATACAGGTAATCCAACGATTTAAAGACTTTCCTTCTTCGAAATGTTTGTTGTTTATTATCCTACTTATCTGAATTTATTTAATTTTTTTGGAACTTTGAAATATTTTAAGCAAACCAATATTTTTCTCGATTTTACATATCATAACAAATCCCCGCCATTTGATCTGCCGAAAACTCTTTGTTAAATTTTAAAATTGACAAAAGTTTTCCAGGATCAAATTATTTCACTATGTTATTAAAATCTACTCATGATATTGATAGATGTCGTGAATGTTAAAAATACCCCGTATATTTCCTGTCTCTATGTGCGCTAATTCATAACTATTTACCCCATTTTCCGTATTGACCCTATATGGACCTTCAAATACCGGCATCAATTTAGCACAAATACCATTTTGTAAATTCGACACCCTCAGTGCCTTCACTAAGACTTTATCTCCTTTCTGGAATGTGATCGGCCTTCTTCTTCGGGTCCTCTCTTGTCTTTGGAGATATTTCTCTCCACTTCGTCTCAATCTTCTTTGAACCAACTCGATCACTTCTTCGTATTGTCTGGGGGCGGTGTCTTCCCACGGTCTTGTAGGCATTGTTCCTTTCATTATATATAAAGGCGTCTCTTTGGTAACCGTATTTGGAGCACAATTCAAATAGGTCTCGATCTGAAACACTTTTCTGTCCCAATGTCGATGATGTTCTTCCGCGGCAATTCGTAGAAATTTTGTGACTTCTTGTATAAAACGCTCCGATGGGTTGCTCTGTGGATGACGGATGCTTATAAATTTTGTATCGATGCCTCTCTCTCTTAATTCCCTTTTAAAACGTTCATTCCTAAAGTATGTCGCATTGTCCAATAAAATATTGTCTGGTCTTCCCACTGTTTCTATAAAATCGTCTATCTTCCTAAGTATTTCAATTCCTTTTGTGGTTCTGCATGCGTACAATTTAACATATTTTGAGAAAAGATCCACCATAACTAGTATATGTTTATTCCTTTGCGTTGTTGGTATCAAATCGCTCAACATATCAATAGCAACAATATCCAGTTTCTTCCGAGCTACGACGTTTTTTGTGATGTTTTCATTTTTAAAGTTCCTACTTTTACATTTTTCAATATAAGGTTGAATGTTCGAATAAATGAACTTTGATCAAATGAACAAGGCAAATATCGAACACAGTAGTTAATCAAATCTTGTCCAAGTACTTTCGATCACAAGATCATCCTCAGGGACATTTCGTCAGTTGTGGCCTATCCAGCAGTAACAGAATGTCATAAATGTGAATTGGGACATAACAAATACACTAAACAAAGACAAACAAACACTTTAAAATTTACGAAATGGAGAAGCTACATTTTATATAGAAGCCGGAGACCTATATAAAATGTAGCTTCTATATAAAATGTAGCTTCTCCATTTCGTAAATTTTAAAGTGTTTGTT
Organism: Diabrotica balteata; assembly: GCA_918026665.1. Taxonomy (NCBI): domain Eukaryota; kingdom Metazoa; phylum Arthropoda; class Insecta; order Coleoptera; family Chrysomelidae; genus Diabrotica; species Diabrotica balteata. Next base: position 75,843,195 of record OU898284.1, read on the forward strand.
TGTCTTTGTTTAGTGTATTTGTTATGTCCCAATTTACATTTATGACATTCTGTTACTGCTGGATAGGCCACAACTGACGAAATGCCCCTGAGGATGATCTTGTGATCGAAAGTACTTGGGCAAGATTTGATTAACTACTGTGTTCGATATTTGCCTTGTGTACCATCAAAGTTTTACATTTTTGGCATGTCACACAATTTCGAGTCACCTCTTTGGCTATTGTATAGTCCTGTCGACAAATGTAGTTCTCCCTGAACATAAGCCACACCTTTCTACTTCCAATATGTCCGTTGTCACAGTGTAACTTTAAAAAGACTTCTTTTGCCATTTGCTCCGTGATTACATAGAGTTCTTTACCATCGACCCTCTTAACTTATAGGTTATTTTCTTGTTCAGCCCTTTGTTTCTCTCTTTCATCCAATTCTTCCTGATTTTCCCTGATTTTAGCCAAAGAAAATAAGCCTGCTTCTTCTCTCATTATGTTCATGCCTACGTGGAGAGTTTTGTGATCCTCTTTGCGGAATTGTTCATCTCTCGTCAACGCAGCGGCCAAGATATTGTCCGTTCCTTTGATATATTTAAATTCAAAATCATATTCTTGAAGTAAAAGAATGCCCCTATGAATTCTATTATTTACCAACCTATTTTTCATTATGTGTACCAACGCTGCATGGTCTGTTTCAATGGTGAATCTTGCCCCAAGTAGGTAAAATTTATTTACACAAAATAACACACTGGCAAACTCTAATTCAGTAACGCTGTATTTTCTCTCATACGTTTTGGTTACACGGGAAACAAAACATATTGGCACCTCTATATCGTCTTGTATCTGTGATAACACCCCTGCAAATTTTTTTATGGAAGCATCGGTCCTGAGAATGAAAGGTTGCTCATATCTTGGGTGGTGCACTCTTACAGCTGTGGAAAACGCTCCTTTTAGATTTTTGAAAGCAATTTCTTGTTCAGTTCCCCATTTCCACCTGACATTTTTCTCAAGTAATGCTATTAACGGTATTTCTTTTGTACTGAGGTCTGGTATCAGCTTTTTGAAATAGTTTACCATTCCTAAAAATCCCCGCAACGTTTTTAAATTGGTTGGCCTAGGGTAGTTATTTATGACTTCGATTTTCTCTTCTGCAAGACTAATCCCTTTTGTGTCTTATTTGAATCCTAAATACAATACCTCTTTTTGGAAAAACTGACACTTTTGAATATTTAATTTTAATCCGGCTTGATCAAGTTCTTCGAGAACAGTATGAATATGTCGTAGATGGCTTGTTATATCCGGTGAGAAAATTAATAAATCATCTATGTAATGTACAACAAATTCTCCATGCCTATTTAAGATTGTGTGTAATGCGCGAACCAAAGCCGCGCATGCACTCTGTAGTCCAAATGGTACTACCCTAAATCGGTACACCACTCCGTCGATAGAAAAAGCGGTATAATTTCGACACTTTTCTGCCAAAGGTATTAACCAAAAACTGTGTTTCAAATCGATTTTGGAGAAAATGTGTGATCTGTGATTCGTCCAAAAATGGCTTCTATGTTCAAAGGCGACTGTGTGCGAATTAATGTTTCTTGCATCTAAACATAATCGCAACTCACCATTTAATTTTTTTACGCATACTATCGGGTTGATATATGGAGAGTCATATCTTTCGATCACCTTGTCTTTGATCATATTTTCAATTTTATGTCCGACGCTTTGCCTTTATTTATACGGGATTAGATATGTTTTCGATTTAAAATTTTCTAAGTTTTTAACTTTAAAAGAATGTTCATAATTTTTAGCCACTCGGCTTTCTTCATTAATAAGATCTCCATAATTTTCTAAAATCTTCTCTATTTCCTTCTCCATGTTTTCTCCACATGTTATTTTTCTTTCATCCTCAGTTCGTTCACATGTGTTCACTGTCCATATTACTTATTCACAAAATTCTGGATTCTCATCCATAATTGCCATTTCTTCTCTGTCCTCTTCCGTTAATTCTTCTTTTATTTTTTCTTTATCTTTAATTTCTATCTGGTATTCCGAGCACCATGTTTCGGCTCCTTCCATTTTTCTGCTTATAACTTCCTTTTCTTCCTGCTTTCCTTTTGAACTCTTCTTCTTTTTTTTATTCTCTTTTCCTCTTCGGATTGATTTTTTTCTTGAACTTTCGATTTATCCGTCATATTGATTTCTTTATGTTTTTCCTGTCCATTTATCCTTTCAGACATTTTTTTCCTATCTATTTCCTTTTCTTCTTCTGTGTTGTCTGGTTCTGCTCTGATTTCCAGTTGATTTTCCAAAAAATTGATGGTGATATGCTTTTCACTCAATTCATTAATTCCCGCTATCATATCATGATTTAGATCTTCAATCACCATACATTGCATAATATAGAATTGGTCTCCCACTCTGATTCGTACTCCCAAACCTTCGTTTACTGTCATCAATGTTTTATTATTTGCACCCACTAAAGCAACCCTCGGAATCTTATACACAAATCTGTCCATATTTAATTCTTTTACTAGTTTTTTTATTGATTAACGAAATTTCCGATCCAGAATCAATCAAAATTTTAATCGCTTTATGTTTTATAAATGCTGTTCAATTTAATATTTTAACTTTATGTATGACAACACTGTAACAAATAAAGTTTGCCTGTCATTTTTATGCCAAATGTCGGAAGATATCATCATCATCATCATTAGCCATTTTGCGTCCACTGCTGAACATAGGCCTCCCGTAAATAATTCCATTGCATCCGATCTTGAGCAACTTGAATCCAGTTAGACTGGATGCGCTTTAAATCGTCCGACCACCTTGTTGGAGGACGTCCTCGACTACGATAAGCATCGTGTCTAGGCCTCCACTCTAAAATTTTCTTAGTCCATCTTCCATCTCTGACCCTAGCAACATGTCCTGCCCAGTTCCATTTCAGGGTTGTAATTCTTTCAACTGCGTCCGTCACACCAGTTTTTCTCCTTACTATCTGACTCGAAACTCTGTCCCTGAGTGATACGCCCAACATTGACCTCTCCATCGCTCTCTGTGCCACTTGTATCTTATTAATTACTTTTCTGGTAAGTGTCAATGTTTCTGCTCCATATGTCAGAACTGGAAGTACACACTGATCAAAAACTTTTCTCTTCAAGCACATGGGAATAGCTGATTTAAAGACTTCCCTCAGTTTTCCGTAAGCTGCCCATGCCAGTCCTATTCTCCTTTTTAACTCTGTTGTTTGATTGTCTCTTCCCAATTTAATCTCGTGGCCCAGATACTTATATGAATACACTTGTTCAATTTGCGTGCCATTAGTGGAAATGTTTTTTGCCAGTACCAGGTTGGTCATGTATTGTGTTTTGGAAAAATTAATTTTAAGGCCAACTCGTGCACAAGAGCTCTGAAGGTCTTGAAGAAGTTGGCATGCATGATCTACCTGATCTGCAATAAGGACTATGTCGTCTGCAAACCTCAAGTTGTTCAAAAATTCCCCATTTATATTTAATCCAATATTTTCCCAATTATTTTTTCTCATAGCACTCTGTAATAGGGCGGTGAATAGTTTAGGAGAGATAGTGTCTCCTTGCCTAATACCTTTCTCCAAGGGAAATGTGTCTGTGTCACCATAGTACATTTTTACAGCAGCTGTTGCGCTATCATATATATTTCGAAGAAGAGTTGTGTACCTATGGTCAATACTGCACTCTGTAAGAGCTCTTAACATGGAGCTATGCTGGACTGAGTCAAATGCTTTCTCAAAGTCTACAAATATTAATATCAATGGCTTGTTGTATTCTATAACTTTCTCTATCAAGGATTTTATTACTTGTAGGTGGTCATTTGTTCCAAAGCCACTCCTAAATCCGGCCTGCTCTAGAGGTTGATGAAAATCTAGCTTAGGTCCCAGTCTGTTAGTAATTATTCTCATAAAGAGTTTATATAAATGAGATAATAAGTTGATAGGTCTGTAGTTGCCAATTTCTGTTACATCTCCTTTTTTATGCAATATTATCATAATGGCATTATTCCATTTTTCTGGCGTATTTCCTTCAAAGAGGCAGGCATTATAAAGGGTTTTTAAAGCCTTTATGACGCATTCGCCTCCTAGTTTTATCATTTCACTTACAATGCCATCTTCTCCAGGTGTTTTGTTGTTCTTCATACCTTTTAATGCTGACTTAATTTCCTCTTCGGTTATATCTGGAAGTTCCTCTGACCCTTGATTTAGTATTGCTGGAATTTCTACTTCGGGAATGTGATCATCTCGACTATATAATGTTCTATAGTACTCTTCGATGATTTTTAGTATCTCTTGTTGTTCATGTATGACATGTCCTTGATTATTTTTTAACTTATAAATATTCCTCGCTCCTATTTTCAACTTTCGTTTTAGAACTTTTAGGCTTTTGTTTTGTTCTACGGTATCAGTTATTTCCTTAGTGTTAAAGTTCCTTATGTCTTTCCTAATGGCTTTTGAAATGGTTTTGTTTAAATTCCTTAGCTCTGCAATGTTCGTTGTATGCTTTTCTTTCATTTCCCTTCTTTTTTGTATTAGGTTTCTTGTGTCTTCTGTGAGTTTTTCATTTTTTGTTGAGTGCTTGGCTTGGCACTTCTTCTGTGACTTCTTCAGGGCTTCTACCAATTTTTCGTTTAGCTGTTCAATACTGGTTTCATCTTGCAGGTCTTTCTGTAGATTTCTCTCTATTTCTTCCTGGTATGCCCTGGTGTTAGTAATCGCAGTGAATGTAACATTATTAGTCCTTGTTACCATATGTCTTCTTTCCTTCTGTATGTTTAAGACTATCTTCGCCCTAACCATTCTATGGTCACTTCCAGTTGAAAATTGATTTAATACAGTTACGTCTTGAACAGCGTCTCTTTTGTTAGTAAATATAAAATCAATTTCGTTCTTGTTTAAACCATTTGGTGATTGCCAAGTCCACTTTCTTTGGTCGCTTTTTTTAAAGTGCGTATTCATGACATATAGCCTGTGTTGCAGAAGAAATTCTATGAGAGTTTGACCCCTTTCGTTTCTATCGCCATATCCGTGAGGTCCAATTACAAACTCCGAATCATCTTGCTTGTGGCCTATTTTGGCGTTTAGGTCTCCCATCAGTATAGTAAAGTTGGTGTTTGTCTCTTGTATGGCAGTGTTAACGTCATCGTAGAACCATTCTACTTCTTCATCTGTATGGGTACTAGTAGGTGCATATACCTGGATGATCTTTAACCGAATTTTTTGGTTTACTTTGTAGATAAGATATATAACTCTATCACTTATGCTTTTAATTGTGAGTATATTCTTTGTGTGTTTTTTATTTACCATAAATCCTACGCCACCATTGGAAGACTCTCCTCGATAATGCAATAGGTTTCCCGACGGAAGTACCATTTGTTCTTCACCCTTTCGCCGTACTTCGGACAATCCAAGTATATCCCATTTTATATGATTCAGCTCGTTTTCCAGTTCAACTAGTTTTTCGTCCTCCATCAATGTTCTTGTGTTGTATGTTGCCATAAACCATATTCTTTGCCGTTGTCGTTTATGAAGGTAGCCTGGTTGACTCCGGTGATTCTTAGCACCCTCTGTCCCTCTAACTACAGGACTGCTACCATAGCCTGTTTTCAAGGGACTGCCGGAGACTGAGGGCCTTGCATTTTCTTCCTTTCTCATTTTACGGGGTTCCTGGCCGTTTCTCTACCACGCTGGCCTGTGCGGGTTGGTAGAAGGATTGTAGGATGGGCTAGGGAATTTGGCGTCATCGACAAGGATGATAGGTTGGGACGTGGTACCCTCTCGGTTAAAGGGATTGAGAGTGAGCCACGGCTCGCATAGGCAGGGTCGCGATCCTGAAGTAGACCTAACTTTACCGGGATCGTAAAATGTATCTACCTGCTACCTAAGAAGAATATATCCTCCATATTTGTTTCTTTTTGTACACAACACAATGTAGTATAACATTTGTTTGTAGCAAGACGCTAATTTTGTGTCTATCGATGTCTATTTTTTTCCACCTTAATTTCCAATAAAAACAATTCAAATTTAACCATTGGTCCTTCGAGCCGGATTACATGGAAAACAAGTTTACTAGTATATTTACAAAAGTGTGAACCACGTGAGAATGAGAATCACACAGCACGCCATTCAAGCAAGGAACAATTGAGGTCAGTCCATTCCATATTCATAATATCATTAAACCTTTAAAATATCAATATCCATTCTTTCCTTACCATTTACATTATCTAAGGTTGAGCTTTGGGCTATTTTCGATTTGAACAATTTTTAAGTAGGTACTACAAACTTATAATATTAACACTAATTTACATAAAAAATCATACAAAATTGCATTATCAGGCAGAGATTTAGAGATCTAGATACTTTAAAACGAACTCGTGGGTCAATTAAGAAAAAGGTAACTATTTTACAAAACCATATAACAAAGATTAGAGATTCAACAATTATAGCTGATATAACCGACATTCAATTAGGATACAATAATAATATCAATTTAAGTAATGCATTTGAACAAATACAACAATTAATTGAGCAAAAGTGTGATGAATCTGAATTAGATGAACAATTTAAGGAACGGGAACAATTTGAAAATAAATTTTATAGTGTTGTTGCATATTTAAAAGCCTTCATAGACAAAAATAATTCCAACAATGTTTCAAACAGTAATGTTAATTATATAAATAGTCATGATTCCCTCTCAAATTTTTTGTTACCAAAAATTAAGCTTCCGGTTTTTAATGGAGAATATGACCATTGGTTGGAATTCAAAAAAAGTTTTATGGCAACTATTCATCCAAATCAAACTCTCAATAATGGTCAAAAGTACAATTTTTTAAAGGCAGCACTTGAAGGTTATGCTAAAAGAACTATTTCAGGTTGTGATGAAAATCAAGATTACCTCAGGGCTTGGGAAATGCTTTGTGACAAATTTGACAAAAAGAAATTTCTTGTTAATACACATATCGTCGGCCTAATTTGTTATCCTGCTAAGTCCATTTTTGCATAGTTTACAGGAGGGAGAAAAAACTGAATAATACTTTTTCTTTTTCACATATCAAGATTCTATGGATCCCATTGGTTCCTATGATGATTCTAGACATTTTGTAAGTTTTAATGCTCGAGTACCTAAAGTACAGTGTAAAAAAAATCAAAAAATAATAACTTGGCAGTTTTTCATTTTAAGGTTTAAATTTGATTGAGGACTTAGCAGTTATAACACTTAAATGAAAATAATGACATTTCAATGTGATTTTTAGTTAAGGTTTATAATAAAATAATCAGATAAATGCAGTCTATATTAAAATATTTATTATCAAATGTTTAACAACAGAATCAGTCTTTAAAAATCAAAACAGTCAATATTAAAACTTAATCAAAGTTAATATTAGAGACAACTTATTTAACAGAAAAATAAAATTCTTGAAACAAAACAATCATATTTTTTAAACAAAAACTAAACTTTTTAAAATAATTAAATTCTTCACAATAACCTACTCATGAGGTAAATCATCATAATATTTATGATAGTCAGATGGAAGAGTCTTTTTGATTTCCTGCAGGTCTTCAAACTTCCGGAGAGTGATTTTACGTCGATTTTGGTGCAATTGCGTTAAATCACTAGTCTTACAAGAATGAAATCGTGAAGATCTTCTTTGTGGTAAAGGTTGCCACTTGTCCTTATAAAAAGTTTTATAGAGAATGGATCCATTGCTTTCATAACGTAAAGCTCGAATGTCGGTAACCTTAGGATCTCCTTTAGATCTTCCTGGGCGAATGCTTTTAAAAAATTGCATTTTTTCAAATTTTTTAAAGTAAGTGTGTTCCAAATATTTTACAACATATGGGGCTGGTAATTTTCGGGCATGTTTAACAAGAAATGTATTCAGCTGGTATGTTTATGATTTTATTTTTAAGCTGACGTTCTATCGTGGAATGCATAGAATCCACCTCCATTTGGGTGTGACCTACTTCTAAAAATTTTTGTTCAATAGTAATATTTGTATGGTTTAATACAATGTTTAAAAGAGCATTGGATAAAATACAATTTCGATTTTGGTATGTACACCCGTCACGATAAAGTATAATTGTTATATTTTTATCTTTAGCAATATTAGATATTACATTGTTTTCTAAAAAGTCTACCCAAATAGAAACAAATTCTTCAGCATTAAGTCCGCCCTCTACTTCATTCCAAATAAAACAATTGCCCTCTTTGTTTTTTAAATTAAAAAAGCAAAGATTGTGAACTTGTAGCTTAGTCTTGTAATACAGTGTACTCACATTCGATTTAGGTGCCATTAAGACTGCCTGCAAATCAACGGCAAAGACATAGTTGTCTCCGTTTTTGTCTTTATCTTTTTCTTCTCTGGCTTGGTTCACTTTCTCAATATGGTCTCTGTGTTGTTCTTCTGTAATTGTCCCTACTTTATAACAGGTGCATTTTTCGCATTGGTCTTTTTTAGGTCTGAATAGTGCAAAATTTTTGCCTTCAAATTCATTTGAAAACAAGGCTATGGAAAGAGGTTTTATATTTCGGTTTTTGCACCAATCGTTAACGTAAAACTGATAAAGACTTTCTTTCGATTTCCATTCTGGCAATAAATATAACTTTTGAGATGTTGCTCGACAATAATGCGCTTCCATTACAGGAAGAGAATCCAAAAATTGAAATAATGATTGTTTGGGTTGCGAAAACATCGATTTAGATGGTTGATTGTGACGCCTCAATATACTAGGAGGTTGCATTGTGAAGTCCTTTTTCCAGGTTTGTACAGTCCACCTTCCTAGATCTAAAGTGTTCAAAAACATCGTTCGACATACCTTAACCTTTTCATTATTAACTTTTAAATGATAAATAAATGTATTAGCTCTCTTTGTTATCTCTTTGGTATTCCTATTTCGTGGTCGCATTGTCTCAATGGTGGTTATCCATTCGTTGACAAGGGTTTTTTTTTCTCCCCAAGTAAAATTCCAAAATTGTTTAAAAATATCCTTTCTTGAATTTTCATCGATGGTTTCACATTTTAAAGTACTGTACTTTCCGATTTTACAAGTGCATCTTGGTTTAATGGAACGAGCCTCTTTTGGTTTCATGTAATTATAGTAGTCTTCTTTCTTCTGTCTTCCAAAATAGCTTTTACCAGATTCTCTTCTGTCTTTATTCTTTTCCGAAAACCAATCTTTTTTATTGACTTGAAACCGTTTCTTTCGTTTATTACTTTTTCTTATTTCAGAGAGCGAGTCTGAGTCAGAATCAGAATAAGGCACAAGTTTATTATGTTCTGTATCACTATCATCTGATATAGGTGAATTGGGTACAACTTGTTGACTGGAATTAACAAGAGGTAGTATGCTTTCACCCGGAGCGTGTATATTGTCCATAATGCTTGGCGTTTCATCTGGAGTATTAGAAATAGCTTGAAGTGAATATAGGCTTGATTCATGACTTATTATTTCGAATGATTGAATGGCTGAACTACTTATATCCTTTGAAATCAAAATATTAGTGGTTTGGAAATCTTTTTCAATTTGTGACGGTATTATAATCAAATTATTTTCACTCGCAACTGGAGCAATGTATTCTTTTTCAATTTGTGACGGTAGTATAATCAAATTATTTTCACTCGTCACTGGAGGAATATATTCTTTTTCAATTTGTGACGGTATTATAATAAAATTATTTTCACTGGTAACTGAAGTAATGTCAACATTATAAACTGAGCTTGTACAGCTAGGGTAAGGAATGTAAGAACCAATTTCTGGTGTCATCCCTAATTGTTGATACTGTAACTGAACATCTTCTAAAACGTGTACTACTGTATTTGGGTCACAATTTGACGTTGAACCTAGAGTTTGTGGTTTTTGACCTATAGCCATATCTATCATCTTTTTCCCTCGAGACATCCTGAAAACAACGAAAAATTGTAAATAGTGCAATTCATATCTCGTGTTTTTAACAAGTTAAGTAACAAAATATTGCAAAGAAAGTTCGTTAAGCTGAAAGAATACTGCACGGATGTTCTTATGAATTTCGCAAAAAGATAGAGTGATAATAAAGACGTTTAGGTATTTAATTTATTAAGGTTTTGTGTAAATTGGTTGAATCATAACTAGAGTTCGGATTTAAAAGCATAAAGAAACTCAAAAAAAGCGCTTACAAAGCATAACGACTTTATGCAAAAAACATTTTATTATACAAAAAAATAAAAAAAGCAAATAAAAATAAAGTGACTGGGAGTCTTTATCGTAAAAGTGCCACCTGTGGTCATTCTACTAACGTGTCTGTCCACTTAGGTACGGCTGTAAATATAATTAATTTTAATTAACAGTATCATGAAAAAATTAATTAAAAGATTATAACATTGATCAACGGCTAAATCCTTTTTAAGCGGAAAATTATAATATGTAAACCTGTCAAGTCCTAAATATATAGGTTATGAGTTGAATGCATTTCAAAAAAACATGATTACAAGACAGAATAAAAAAATAAGTTAAAGATAGAACAAAGCAGACTTACCTTGTTTATAATTTTGTCGTTTACTAACACTCTGCAACTAAATATTTTATGAAAACATTCAACAACTTCAATCTTTTAACAGCCACGTTCATGGCGGACCATTGTCAGTACGCAACTAAGGTCCCACGAGGATTAAGCAGGTTTTCGATGTGTAGATTTGCTATTGGGTACAAAGCAGTTTTTCGTGCGCGGCTTTTCTACCCAATTTAATATTGATATCGACCTTATTCGTTTACCATAAGGTAGGTAATCGTCTCAACTTTATGACGAGCTCGAAAAGTAAAATTGACCAAAAATGGACTTAGCAGGTTAACGCATTAGGCCGACGATATAAAATCACTATTTAATATTAATTCTATGCAAAAAGGAACCTTTTTGCAATTCAGAAATCTTTTAGATGAAGTATCAAAGCATTTGTCTGCCTTGGAAGGTATGCAATTAACTAAAGATGCACTATGGGACATGGTTATAATTCATGTAATTTACTACAAGCTAGACAAAACTAATCAAAATAAGTGGAAAGAGTTCCATACAAAATCAGATATGCCTACATTATCAGAATTTCTTGAATTTTTAAAAGAACGACAAGATATATTAGAGTCTATAGAGGAACCTCATTCTAATACAAAGAAGAATTGGCTGGAGCGCCAATATAACAAGAATGAATTGTTTCTAGTGAAACAATGTAATAAGAAGGGTGAGAGTAGGGAAATATAACAAAAATCTACAGTGTAGCAATAGGGTAAACTCTAAAATGTACCTTGATACACCAACGGATTAATATCTGGAATAACAGAAGATGGAAGGGATTAGATAGAAATAAATTATATAAAAGAAATAAATAACGTGTAAATATGAATATTTAAATATAACAAAAATAATGGTGGCTAGCGACTATGCAGGAGAATGACCACTTGACACTCAAGAGGGATTAGGCCAATTTGCATGCCCTACAGTGACCGTAAGATATAAGAACTAATGACAAGAAATCTACCAAGAAATAAATAGATGAAAGATAAAGTTGCTCTACTGAATGTTTGGGAGCCAGGAAGTTAAATGGTTTCTTCCGAGATATCTTGTATTGCTGAAATATTAAAGGATAGGTACCAAGTGAAATCTTAAATTGTTTTAACCCAACTTTAATAAATACCTATTTTATGTACAAATTATTTTAAACCCTTATATATAACAATATAACCCAACACCTCTTATATACAATTAACTTATCTATATTTACAATGAAAACCCTGAATATAATGATAAAACAATTTCCCCTCTAATATACCTGATAATGTGAAATTTTGACTAAGGTTATGCAATAGTTAAGTATATAATATAAAATGAAATATATAATAATATAAACGTTACAATTATCAAATAAATGAAATAAACCTCTCCGGATATGTGTGCACACTATAACCTGATAACGAGAGATTCCAGGGGAGTTACAATCTCAACCCTTGGTGGACAATAAATGTTTTACTAAATTTACAATGACTATTATTTTAGAAAAAATGAATGTAATTATTATTAAGGATATATTTTGAAAAAAAAAATTGAAAGTGAAACAAAAGTTAAACCTTGAAGAGGGCGTTAAAAAGTTGCTACAAATATTTAAATAGAAAAAAAAATTAGTTCTTCCTGTTAGTTTCTGCAGGTTTCCCTCGAGATCCTCTGGGAGAACTAGTCGCAGGTGGGTGATACGCCAAACCTGGACACCATATAAAAAAAGGAGGTACTTTTAAATTAAGTCCTTGAAATTCTTCTTAACCCATTAAATAAAAATTACTTCTTGTGTTCCAATTCCCAAAAATTAAATAAAAAGTTTTTTCTTCCCAGACCTGCACTGGATTCCGGACGTTGGCTAAAAAAACACAGTTGTGTTACTACAAATCCTTTGTTCATACAAGAAAGTAAAAAAGAACCAAGAAAGGTCAAAGTTGCTTTTAAATTGACGCAAAAACTATGGTTTCTGAAAAAAAAATAACCTTGGAATTTAGATTTGACAATGTTTTAACGGATATATTAAATAGATGATTTTTACGGAAGCTATATAGATCATAGAATGGGACAAAAACAAGGAAATATTAGCCGGTTTAAACGGTATGGAATTGAAATAGATAATTGTTGGCTTTCATCCTCGTAAAGAAATAAAATTAGATGTTATTATAAAAATTTATTACTTTTAATCTGTTTAGGTATTTATGAAATGAATGAAATAGTACATAGAAGATAGCAGATAGATAGATAGGTGGATCAGACTATATTTTGAGAGAGGATTATAAATAGATTTAAATTTCACCAACAATGGCGGATGATATGACGTGTTTTTACATATAATTTATTTGTAATTTAACTCACCAACTGTTTTTCTTCCACAAAATAACAGCTTCTTCGAAATAAAATAAAACTTAAACCAAACTCTGAAACGTGGCACTCTCAGTCGCCTTGAACACGTCTGTTCAATTCACGGACTTCCAAGCAAGTGCCGGTCTGATGGCGCTGCAGCTGTTACGACGATCAGAGCCGTAGGCAGAGGGCGTGATTTATTGCCAACTTTTAAAAATAAAATTTACCGACGTTATTCAAATGTTTGGTTTAAGAATATTTCAAAATGAATTTAATTTGTAATTAAATTAAAGGATTCCAGTGACAAAGCAGTAAATGGGTATTTAAGTAACGGACTCATTACAATACCTGCAGAGCTCTTTTGGATTCAGGAGCTCAATCTAGTTTAGTAACTAAATCATTCTGCCAAAGGTTAGGCTTACAATTAATAACAACCCATTTAGCTATTCTTGGTATTAATCAAACTGTTTCAAATTTAACTAAGAAAACTAATATTACAATTTATTCTAAATTTAACAGTTTTCAACATAATATCACATGTTACATAGTCCCTACAATTACTTCTTCTATACCATCAGAAACTATTGATATATCCTCAATTAATATACCAAACAATTTACATATGTCTGATTCAGACTTTCATATGCCAGATAAAGTAGACATGCTCATAGGTGCAGCTCTATTTTGGGATTTGCTTATAGATGGCAAAATCACATTAGGAAAAGCTGGTCCTATTTTACAGAATACAAAATTAGGTTGGATTATATCTGGTAAATTTTCAAGTATATGTCATCAAAGTTCTATTTGTAACTTTTCACAGAATATTCCTGAAGATGACCAATTAAAAAAATTCTGGTTGATAGATGAAATTCCTACTACCAATTTTATGTCAAAAGATGACACTCAATGTGAATATTTATTTAGTCAAGATACATATCGCAATAAAACTGGACAATTTGTAGTAAAATTTCCTTTGAAACAATCTCCTTCACTATTAGGGGATTCTAAAGAAATGGCTATTCAACGATTTCTATTATTAGAAATAAAATTCAGTGCAAAGCCCAAATTTTATAGTCTTTATAAGGAATTCATTAACGAATACATAAAATTTGGTCATATGACAAAGATCTTAAATACTCCAAACATTTTAAATTACTATGCACCACACCATGGAGTCTTAAAAGAAAGTATTACTACACAACTTAGTGTTGTGTTTGATTTCTCATGCCCAAGCAAGTCTGGATATTCTCTTAATGACCTCCAATATGCTGGTCCTAAGGTCCAAAATAATATTTTTGATATCTTAATTCGCTTCAGACTATATAAATATGTAGTTTCAGCAGATATATCTAAAATGTATAGGCAAATTTTGATGCATGAAGATCACAAACCCTTACAACAAATAATTTGGAGAAATAATCCAAATGAACAATTTTACACGTATCAATTAAATACTGTTACATATGGTGCTACTTCATCTCCATATTTAGCAATAAGGTGTATAAACCAATTAGCTATTGAACATCAAGAATCATTTCCTATTGCTTCTAAATCTATTCTTTCTGATTTTTATGTGGATGATCTTTTAACAGGGTCTGATGATATTATTGAACTCCAGGATAGAGGTAGAGACATTTCACTCATCTTAAAATCTGCTCATTTTATATTAAGAAAATGGGTTTCCAATGATGCCCGTGTATTAAACAATATTGGTACATCTGACATTCCCAATGAAATTTTGAATATAGGAGAATCAGAAAGTTTTAAAAGGCTAGGTATTCAATGGTCTAGCAAGCAAGATATTTTAAGGTATAAAATATGTTCCATCAAGCATGAAAATCATATTACAAAAAGGCAAATTTTATCTACCATATCTCAAATCTATGATCCTTTAAAAATTTTAAGTCCAGTGATAATCATTTCAAAAATAATTATACAGCAATTATGGTCACTTAAATTACCTTGGGTTACTAAGGGTCTCAGACAAGGATGTTGTATCTCTCCGACTCTGTTTAAGATTTATATCTCTACAGCTCTGAAACAATGGAAAAGGAAAGTCAAAGGAATGGGTATACAATTGAACGATCAGGATTACATATATACTTTACAGTTTGCAGATGATCAGGTGGTGATCTCAAATGACAAAGACGACATGGAATACATGCTTAGAAAACTAATTGAAGAATAGAAAAAGTAAATCCATGTGACGAATATAAATACCTGGGCGTCATCTTCGACCGTAGTGGAAAAGACGAACGAGAAATAGAACATCGAATTGTACAAGCACGAAGAGCTATAGCATGTTTGAACGGAGTTCTATGGAGTAAAGAAATATCAAAGAAAAGAAAATGGAACATCTATAAGACAATGGTTAAAACTAGCCTACTTTATGGAGCTGAGACACGGAGAATAACCGAGAAATATAAGAAAAAGGTCGAAGCCACGGAAATGGATGCCATCAGAAAATCGATGAGAATATCAAGAGCCGACAGAATACGGAATGAAGTGATAAAACAACAAATGGGTATAGAGGGCACTATAGTTGAGGATATTGAGAGAAAACAGCTCATATGGTATGGACATGTGAGCCGAATGGGGGACGAAATATTGCCTAAAAAACGATGATGTGGCAACCCCCAGAGAAGAGGAAACGAGGAAGACCACCACAGAGCTGGAACCTGGGAGTTAGGAAAGCGATTAGCGCTCGAAATCTGGACGAAGACCTAACTCAAGACCGAATACAGTGGCGGTTGGGAGTCGGACAACGTCGTAAGACGTTATAAAACCGAATGTATATATATATATATATATATATATATATATATATATATATATATATATATATATATATATATATATATATATAAATTACCTTGGGATGAACCAGTTCCAGAAACTATATTTATTAAATGGTTTCAATTCTACAATCAATTGCCTACTTTAAATCAATTAAAAATTCCAAGATTAGCAGTCGGAAGAACCCATAAACTATTGGATCTACATTGTTCTTGTGATGCATCACTACAAGCTTATGCAAGTTGCATTTACATAAGAAGTGTAGATGCTAAAGGTATATATCAAAAACATTTACTGTGCTCCAAAGCAAAGGTAGCACCCTTAAAATCAATCACTATCCCACGTTTAGAACCACTAGCTTCATTATTAGGGGCTCAGCTAGTCGATCAACTCCTTAAAAGTTCTTTTCCAGCAATTCCAATATATTTCTGGTCTGATTCTCAAATTGTACTTTGTTGGTTGAAAAAAGAGCCAAATCAATTGCAAACTTTTGTTGCTAATAGAGTTTCCAAAATTCAGAAAATTACTGAACCATATGGCTGGTTTTATATTAACACCAAGGAGAACCCTGCAGATTTAGCTTCTCGGGGAGTCTTACCAGAAAATCTTGTAAATTCAAAATGATGGTTTTATGGTCCAGAATTTTTACATAAACCATTTAATCAATTATCTACCATTAATGAATGTAATCTAGTAATTCCGGATTTAAAGAAAGCATCTGCTATACTCACAACTAAAATTAAAGATCAAAAGACTGATATTTTTTTGTACACACTTATGACAAGTAGAAAGAAAATGCAAAAAAGTATTTTTGAAGTGTGTATATTTTAGGCAATTCCTAGCTGAGCGCTTTCGGCTTTACAAAGCCATCATCAGAGCTATGCTACAATAAAATGTTCTAGTAAGTACTAATTGGTAAAGATTGAAATTTTTAACTTACGTCAATTTTTAAATACCACTACAAAGGAGAGATCTCATTTCCTTAAGTTTCAAAATTATGATTTTTTGTAGGAGTTGGAATTCTTAAAACATATAAAAAACATATAAAAAGTCGACACTGGACTTCACAAACACGTTAAAAAATTGAAAAAATTTTTGTCATGGTACGGGTTTAAGACCCGACCATCTATTGATGTGAGGACGTAGACTGAATAGAACTAGTGAAATCAAATGTCGGTCCTTTTAAACGATTTTTCAAAAGTGACAGGTGACAAATGTCATATATAGGAAATAGAGATTGTTTTTTTAAATTCTTACAAAATTATTTAGTAGTTTGGAATTACTACTAGTCAACAAAGACTTTCTAAAAATTAAGTTTTTAAATTAAATTTTATGTGTTCATCACATCATACAGAATGACATTAATTTGTAAATTCACTCAAGTCATTGCTCAAGGTCAATGTATGTTCAATCTGACAGCTATCCTTAAGGAACAAGGGCTCAAATTGTTCAACAACACTATAAAGAAGAAACCTGGTATTAATGTTATGTTATCTGATACTTAAGTGTATTAAGAATTGTATGTCTTGATGGAAAATTGTAAGAACTTTGCATAAAAAATTTTTTAAGAATGTATTTTCATGTTTCAATTAAGAACAACTGTCAAATGAATTACAAAATGTTGTAAATTTTAATAAAGTTTAAAATTTGTTTAAAAAAATAAAAGTATGAAAAATATATAACAAGATTGCATGAGGTCACCCTTCTTCCTCTAAAGTCTCCCATAATAATTTAAAAAGAGGTTTATAGTTGCAATTGAGGTTGATTTGTGTGTTTAAGCAACAATCAGGGTTTATTTTCATTTCTTTGGATATCTCTAGATCTTCCAAGAGATTCATGAGTCTAAAGTTTTTATTGGGAATGTTGTGTAAAATTTTACTGTTTTCAGAAGGAGAAAAAGAATGATTATTAAATTTAATGTGATATCCAAAGTTTGATTTTTCTGGGTTATTGAGGTGTTCTTTGATTCTTTGATTCAGAGTTCTCATTGTTCTACCTACATAAGTCATATTACAGTCACCACAGGACAGCTTGTAAATACCACTTCTGTTTAGTTTGTCAACTTTGTCTTTGGTCTTGCTGAAGATGGACTTGATGTTATATTTGGTTTTAAAGGAGATGTTTAAGTCATTAATTTTATTAACAAGTACTCTTGAAATTTTTTCTGAAATTGGTCCTAAGTAAGTTAAGGATCTATATATGGAAGTAGTGTTGGATTTGTTATCAACATTAAAAGCTTGGTTTAGTCTCTTTTTGAGTATAGATTTTCTAATGACTTTATCAACAGTAGTAGAAGGAAAACCATTGTTGTTTGCTATCTGTTTAATGATGGAGATTTCTTTATTGTAATTTTCTTGAGACATAGGGATATTAAGAAGTCTGTGGACATAACATTGAATAGCTGCCATCTTGTGTTGAAAAGGATGATTTGATGATGTTGGTATCATATGGTCAGTTTGAGTAGGTTTTCTGAATATTGAAAATTCTAGTGTAGGCAAAGAAGAAAAGGAGGAAGTATTCTTTTTGATAGTTAGGTCTAAAAAATTGATAATGTTGTTGCTTTCTACTTCTAAGGTAAAATTAATTGCAGGATGTAGATTATTAATTATTGACAAAATATTGTGAGGTTCTGAAGGTGGGCCTTCTATAAAGGCTAAAATGTCATCCACATATCTGTACCATAGGATTATTTGTGGTTGAGAATGAACAAAGTTAGTTTCGAGAGAGTCTAGAAAAAGATCTGCAAGTAGAGGAGATAAAGGATTTCCCATTGCTAAACCCTCTGGTTGTCTATAAATTTTATCGTTAAAGATAAAGAAATCTTGGGAAAGACAAAATTGGAGTAGAGAAGTAATTTGTGAACATTTATTTTGGTCAATGTTTTTTCTTTGTAGAAGGTTATTGATGATTGGAATGGTGTCTAATCTGGGAACATTGGTGAACAGATTTGTTACATCGAAGGAGACCATAGTGAAGTTATTCGGAAGAGTATGTGAAGAAATTTTGAAATCAAAAAGAATACTTCCTCCTTTTCTTCTTTGCCTACACTAGAATTTTCAATATTCAGAAAACCTACTCAAACTGACCATATGATACCAACATCATCAAATCATCCTTTTCAACACAAGATGGCAGCTATTCAATGTTATGTCCACAGACTTCTTAATATCCCTATGTCTCAAGAAAATTACAATAAAGAAATCTCCATCATTAAACAGATAGCAAACAACAATGGTTTTCCTTCTACTACTGTTGATAAAGTCATTAGAAAATCTATACTCAAAAAGAGACTAAACCAAGCTTTTAATGTTGATAACAAATCCAACACTACTTCCATATATAGATCCTTAACTTACTTAGGACCAATTTCAGAAAAAATTTCAAGAGTACTTGTTAATAAAATTAATGACTTAAACATCTCCTTTAAAACCAAATATAACATCAAGTCCATCTTCAGCAAGACCAAAGACAAAGTTGACAAACTAAACAGAAGTGGTATTTACAAGCTGTCCTGTGGTGACTGTAATATGACTTATGTAGGTAGAACAATGAGAACTCTGAATCAAAGAATCAAAGAACACCTCAATAACCCAGAAAAATCAAACTTTGGATATCACATTAAATTTAATAATCATTCTTTTTCTCCTTCTGAAAACAGTAAAATTTTACACAACATTCCCAATAAAAACTTTAGACTCATGAATCTCTTGGAAGATCTAGAGATATCCAAAGAAATGAAAATAAACCCTGATTGTTGCTTAAACACACAAATCAACCTCAATTGCAACTATAAACCTCTTTTTAAATTATTATGGGAGACTTTAGAGGAAGAAGGGTGACCTCATGCAATCTTGTTATATATTTTTCATACTTTTATTTTTTTAAACAAATTTTAAACTTTATTAAAATTTACAACATTTTGTAATTCATTTGACAGTTGTTCTTAATTGAAACATGAAAATACATTCTTAAAAAATTTTTTATGCAAAGTTCTTACAATTTTCCATCAAGACATACAATTCTTAATACACTTAAGTATCAGATAACATAACATTAATACCAGGTTTCTTCTTTATAGTGTTGTTGAACAATTTGAGCCCTTGTTCCTTAAGGATAGCTGTCAGATTGAACATACATTGACCTTGAGCAATGACTTGAGTGAATTTACAAATTAATGTCATTCTGTATGATGTGATGAACACATAAAATTTAATTTAAAAACTTAATTTTTAGAAAGTCTTTGTTGACTAGTAGTAATTCCAAACTACTAAATAATTTTGTAAGAATTTAAAAAAACAATCTCTATTTCCTATATATGACATTTGTCACCTGTCATTTTTGAAAAATCGTTTAAAAGGACCGACATTTGATTTCACTAGTTCTATTCAGTCTACGTCCTCACATCAATAGATGGTCGGGTCTTAAAACCCGTACCATGACAAAAATTTTTTCAATTTTTTAACGTGTTTGTGAAGTCCAGTGTCGACTTTTTATATGTTTTTTATATGTGTTAAGAATTCCAACTCCTACAAAAAATCATAATTTTGAAACTTAAGGAAATGAGATCTCTCCTTTGTAGTGGTATTTAAAAATTGACGTAAGTTAAAAATTTCAATCTTTACCAATTAGTACTTACTAGAACATTTTATTGTAGCATAGCTCTGATGATGGCTTTGTAAAGCCGAAAGCGCTCAGCTAGGAATTGCCTAAAATATACACACTTCAAAAATACTTTTTTGCATTTTCTTTCTACTTAAAATTAAAGAGTCATCTGCTTTATTTCTACGATTTTCAACTTTTAATAAATTGCATCGAGTAACAAGCTATCTTCTTTGCTTCATTTCAAATAGCCGCAAAGCTCCAGAGCAGCGAGTATTTGGAAGTTTAACAGTTTCAGAATTAAATTGTGCTCTTATACTACTATTAAAATTGGCACAATCAGATTCATTCCATGAAGAATTTTCTTTGATAAAATTGCATACCTATTTACCTTCTAAGCACAAGTTTAGCAGTTTTGCTCCATTTCTAGATAAAGAAAATTTAATAAGAGTTGGTGGAAGATTACGATTTACATTCTTAGAAACTAATAAAAAACATCCTGTTTTGTTGTCGTCAAAACATCCATTAACAAAACTTATCTTTGAACATAAACACCCAATATTACTACATTCAGGGCCTAACTTATTACTTTCAGCTATAAGACAATTTTATTGGCCTGTTGGAGGACGAAATTTAGCTAGAAAAATTTGTAACAGTTGCATGACATGTTTTAAATTTAACCCATCATTTGCTTCTTATCCAATATCAAGTTTTCCTGACAATAGAGTAACGCCATCTCTACCCTTTCAGTATACTGGTATTGATTATGCTGGACCATTCTCACTGAAAGACAAAAATGGTAGAGGATGTAAACTATTAAAATGTTATATCTGTGTTTTTGTCTGCTTTTGCACAAAAGCTATTCATTTAGAGCTAGTATCTTATTTAACCACATATAGTGTTCTATCTTGTCTTAGGAGATTTATTTCACGTAGAGGAGTACCATCCGATATTTATTCTGATAATGGAAGTACTTTCATAGGGGCTAGAAATGAGTTAAATGAATTAGGTCAATTTTTGTATGCAAATCAAACTCAAATAAACAACTATTCTTCTCATAAAAAAATTAGCTGGCATTTTATACCTCCTTACACTCCTAACTTTGGAGGTCTTTGGGAAGCTGCGGTAAAAAGTACAAAGCATCACCTAAAACGCATTATGTTAAATAAACAATTTATTTATGAAGATTTTAATTCTCTAATTGTTCAAATTGAGGGTATACTAAACTCACGCCCTCATGATATTGAACCTATTACTCCTTCCCATTTTCTTATTGGTAGACCTATAACTACCCTTCCGGATCCTGACCTATCAGAAGTTCCATTGAATCGATTAACTAAACCACAAGAGCTTCAGCATATGTACCAGCAGTTTTGGATGAGATTTAAGCAGGAGTATATTTCTCAACTACATGTACAATACAAATGGAAGGATCCACCCACATCAGTCAAGGTTGGAACATTAGTTTTAATCAAAAATGATTAGCAGCCGCCATGTAAATGGCCTACGGGGCGAATTCTTCAATTAATTCCTGGAAAGGACGGCATCTCCAGAGTAGCAGAAGTGAAAACCGCCACTCGTGTAGTGACCCATTCTGTTAGACATTTGTGTACACTACCATTGGAAAATGAGACACTATAGTGACATTGACATTATTTTATCAGTTTTATAAATTAGTTTAACTTTGAAGATTCTCTTCAAAGGGGGGAATTTATGTTCAATTTAATATTTTAACTTTATGTATGGCAACACTGTAACAAATAAAGTTTGCCTGTTATTTTTATGCCAAATGTCGGAAGATATATATCCTCCATATTTGTTTCTTTTTGTACACAACGCAATGTAATATAACATTTGTTTGTAGCAAGAGAATACACACGATAATTTTGTGTCTATCGATGTCTATTTTTTTCCACCTTAATTTCCAATAAAAACAAATTAAATTTAACCAAATGCATCTAAAAATATTAGATTGGAATTAGAATTTTGTTATTCGTTTCCCGCCAACTGTATAAAGTCTCTCGGGTGACAAAATATACCGGAGAGTTTTTTACTTTTGTTTAGTGGATGCCTTATTGAAAATCCTATCTGGATTCATTGCATACTTCTTCTTCCTCGCTTTCTATTGCTACATGATTCATCTCCCTTCTGTTATGTCGTTGGAATCTCTGATTATTTCTATCGTCCCCTTGTTCGTTCGTATTCCTATTCAGAGGATTTTGTGCAGCTCTATTCCTGTTGTGATTTTCGTATGTTCTATTTTGTGTGTCATTCCAGTTATCGTAATTTTGTTGTATATTGTAATTATTGTAATTTCTCGGCCTATATTCGTTTGTTGATCTGGGATGTCGGTGTCTCTGGTCATAATTTGATGGATACCTTCTTTCCGGTCCATTATATTGGTCATGTTGTCTTCTATTTCTCATTTCTCTTCTTTTCGCTTCTTTTAATTGAAGGAATTGGCACAAACTATCAATATCTTGATAGTTTCTCAAAATCACGTAATCTTCCAAAGTTTCCTCAAAATGTCTGCTGATCATTTCTACCAGCTGTTCGGTAGTATATTTGTATTCCAGATATTTTGAATTTTTATATATCTGCAAAGCATATCTTTCTTCAAATATTCCCATTTCCTCGTGATATTTTCCATTCTGTAGCTCTTGGTTGATTTCCCTCTGTTTATTTTCCCCCCAGAAATAGTTGAGAAATTTATTTTCGAAATCTGTCCAATTTTCAAACTCATCTTCTTTGCTTTCATACCATAAAGCTGCTCCTTCTTTCAGATGGTTTCTAATTGTTTCTTTGCAATCGTCAAAATATCTAACATGTTGCAATTTGATTTTCAAATTTTTAACAAACGGTACTGGGTGTGTTTTTCTAATATCCCCGCCAAATTGTATTTTTACCTCGCATGTTCCCTGGATAAACATTTCCCTTCTTTCCCCGGAATTTTGTTCCTTTTTGATTTCCTCCATTTTTCTTTCTATTTCTCTCATGTCTTCTTGTAACGCGTTTTCAAATTTTGTCTCTAATTTTTCGAATTCCTTTTTCTGGACAGTCTTAATATCTTTCATTTTAGTTTCTATTTCTTTTCTCTGCATCTCTAGTTTCTTCTCTTACTTTTTCTAAACAGACTTTTACATCATTTTTATATTTGTCCAAACGTTTTTCCATTTTTCTATCATTTTCTTCTAATTTCTGTTCATAGTTTTCCAAACGCTGCTCTATATTCCTGTTATTTAGTTCTATTGCTTGTCTTGTTTCCTTCTGGTTTTCTTCCAGTCTGCGGTTGTTTTCGTCCATTATTTGTTTTGTTTCCCTTTGATTCTCTTGTATGGCCTGTTTTGTTGATTCTTGTATTTGTTGTGTCTGTAATTGCATTAGTTGTAATATTTTCTCTATTTCTGATGATTCTTTTTTCTCCTCAACTATTGTAACATTTCCTTCATTATCCGATTCTTCTCCAGCAATTGTTTCCTCTTCTCTGTTATCCTCCTTCCTTTCTTGCATTTTGCTTTGACTCCTTGTGGTCGACATGTTGTTTCTTTTCGTTAATGTTTTTGTCCCCGCCAAATGTGAAATTTTATACCACTCTACGTTGCAGGACACGACAATATTTCTCCCCAATTGTAATAAATTTTCACGACAAATATCAAATATGCAATTAGTAAAATTCAAATAATTCAAAATAAATATCAAATGTACGATTGGTAAAGAAAATAAAAATCAAATAATTCAATAACAGTAAATATCAACTAACTACGATCTATCAATAAATCAAATTTTTATCCACTGGAAAAATTGTCAAAATACTTTCAAATTAAAATTCCCTCAATGTTATATGTTTTTATCTCTGGATCACCTGTACTTATTCCAGATCTCTTTCCCTTCCTTCAAATGTAAAGCTGCGATATTTTCAAGCCCCACGTTTTGGAAGCCAGTTATTGTGATATTTAAAGTCTTAGTGCGCCAAGCAATTAATTAGCTAATTAATTAATTAATTAATTAAAATTATTTAAATGATATGATTATGACTCTATCACACTTTTTAATTCTGTTATCTCGGGTTTATATTCGTGCTTCAATATCTATGCTTCACATGTGAAAGGTAAGGTCCAAAGAATACCGGAATAATAAAAAACATATGATATAACACTATATATTGAAATAAAAATAATAAAATAAAATTCACACTCAAATGTTTTCAATAAACAATACCTCATATAATGATTCTTAAAATTTTGTTCTACGTACGTGAACCTTCAAAATTAATGGTACAAACAATATTAGTTAAAATCTCAAAATCCCAATTATTATTCTAAATCTCTTAATCAAAAATTTATATCTTTTCTAAATTAATTGTAAAAATCGTGTTATCAATAAAAAAAAACTGCAGACAAACAACACGATCTCTCTCTGATGATGAGTGGTCCAAATCCTTTTTCCTTGTAGCCTACACTATCTATTTTTAGCAGCTCCCTAGGTAATCAGCAATCATACAACAAATTATTGCAAGTTTATCGTCCTTAATGATCTCCTTCAAATGCACAAATCATTCAAATTATGATAGCCTCTTCTCCTCTCGATAAACTGAATCTCTCGTTGGCCCGAGTGAAAAATGACGCTGGGAATATCTTCTCTTTACGATAAACTGAATCTCTCGTTGGCCTGAACAGTGACTCTTTTAATATAAGTAGAAAAATATGACTTACAATATTTTGCTGCTTCAGCTTCTGTCAGATACACTAACTCCACAAAAACTCACTAACATTCAACACTACTACTTGCTACCTCTCGGGAACCACCAGAGAACAATGACTGTTCGCCTTGCACACTTGGAAAAACCAACTGACTATCTTTTCTTCTTTAAAAACTAACTAAACTCTCCTTTTCAAACCAACCATTTGACCTTTTTCACTCTCATCCAATCAAAACGCGTCATACATCTCCCATTTCTTTATTTCGATAACACACAAATTTTTACCTACAATTATAAAATTTGCTAAAACTTATTTACAAAATAATCTTTTCCTACCAATTCTTAAGAACTAACAAAAACATATCTTTCTAAAATCTATTCTATTGTCCTAATTACTGCACAACATTTATTTGGAAAAACCGCTTCCATTGTCTAGGATTTCACTTAAGCTTATGCAGGTCACTCAAATATATTTTAACAAAGAAAATAATTTATGCATATCTTACGTTTTGTTCAATACAGGTAATCCAAAAATTTAAAGACTTTCCTTCTTCGAAATGTTTGTTGTTTATTATCCTACTTATCTGAATTATTTTAATTACATATCATAACAATATATATATATATATATATATATATATATATATATATATATATATATATATATATATATATATATATATTGAATAGGTTATGTTTTATTAATTTTATTTTTATTGATAATAATGTTGTATTTTTAAAGTATGTGGTTCGTTGTTTAATTTAATATACCTCGGCTAGCTCAATTATGTGTTCTTAGCAATCTTTCACTGTGTGACGTCGACACTGTAGTCTCCTGGTAGAGTTCAAACAGAAATTAAACCAAAATTTACTTTAGACTTTTGATATATTAACCCAAATAAACCACGTTATTTATTAATATTGAACAAATTTATTTTGAACAATAAAATTCGTTTGCAACTTGGGTTGCCTTTAAAAATTTACAAAAATTGGAATCGTGTAAACCTTAATATGGTTTAGTGTCGATTACAAAATGTGGAGACTTTCTGTACCTGAAATCTAAATAAATATTGCAATATAAAGGGTTTAAAGGAACTATAAAGAAAAAGAAACTGAACACTTTATTCCGCTGACTTTCAACTTGCATTCAAATATAATCAAAATTACAAATGATCCTCTAAATTATTATCCAACCTCACTTTAAAACAGTTCTGATTTCTTTAAAGAAAACTAACTTCTCGGAAAATAATCGGTGAAACTGGAATATCAATCCTCTCTTCAGAATTTAAGGTACGTACTACTCTAGTTTTAATTTAATGATCATTAATATTTTTCAATATATAAGGCCTATCGCAATTCTGTTAATTCATGAATTTTAATTTTCTCAATCTCAATGAAATTTCTGTACTCCAATAATAATTTATAACTCAACTTGTTTCTCTTACTCTCTGGAACAAATTCTGGATATCTCTGCTCTTCCAAAACACTGGAAACTGTGGAAAAACTAAATTTTAATCAGACGAGTTGAAAACACTCCCGGCCTATTCCACAGTTGCGAGGCAAGAGGTCTAAAATTAGCGTCGGCATCTCCAAAATAATTTTTTCCGTTGCTAACCGCAACCAACGTTCTTTTTTTCTTTTTTTTCGTCTTCTATTTAAAATTTATTTAAACCATAAAACTGTCCTGTTCTGACACATTAGTCAAGCCACATTAATTTCTCATAATCACTTTAATCACATCTAATTTGGGAATATAAAAAAAATGTTCAGATATAAAACTTATTCTATTAATAAAATTTATTCTTTTCATCTCCACATCATTGTAATTTCTTATTTAACAAAACCCCTATTAATTTAGCTCCCACAGACTTGCTTGACACTTTAAATAAATTTCCTTCATTTATTTTTTAAAATTTCTATGTTTAAATATTGTTTAAGAATTCTTCTTCTTTTTTTAAGGTTTAGACGATTCACCTAGGCAATTAGGCAACACTAGGCAACTATACTATTCAGAAATTATTAACACTATACCAGGTAAGTCAAAATTAATTTATTTAACAATTTACTAATCTTTTTCTTTCTTTTATTTCAGAGTCGACCCCACATTGTGATGGCTTTATGAAATTCATGAACAACAAACTCATATAAAAATCCATTTAAATTGTATGCCTTTTAACATATTGAAATCATTTCAATATATATATATATATATATATATATATATATATATATATATATATATATATATATATATATATATTATTGAGATATTTACAGTCTTGGTGCGCCAAGCAATAATTAGCTAATTAATTTTTTGATTAATTAAAATTATTTAAATGATATGAGTATGACTCTATCACAATTTTTAATTCTTTTATCTCAGGGTTAAATTCGTGCTTCAATATCTATGCTATTACATGTGAAAGGTAAGGTCCAAAGAATACCGAAATAATAAAAAACACATATGATCTAACACTATATATTGAAATAAAAAATAATGAAATAATTCACACTCAAAAGTTTTCAATAAACAAAATCTCATATAATGATTCTCAAAATTTTGACTACGTACGTGAACAATCAAGATTAATGGTACAAACAATATTAATTGAAATCTCAAAATCCCAAACTATTCTAACTCTCCTAATCAAAATATTTATATCCTTTCTAAATTAAGTGTAAAAATTGTGTTATCAATAAAAGAAAAACCTGCAGAAAACAAAAATATCTCTCTCTGATGATGAGTGGTCCAAATCCTTGTTCCTTGTAGACTATATAATCTCCTCTTAACCGTTCCCTATGTAATCAGCAATCTTACAACAAATTGTTGCAAGTATATCGTCCTTAATGATCTCCTTCAAAAGCACAAATCATTCAAATTATGATAGCCTTTCTCCTCTCGATAAACTGAATCTCTCGTTGGCCCGAGTGAAAAATGACTCTTGGAATATCTTCTCTTTACGATAAACTGAATCTCTCGTTGGCCTGAACAGTGACCCTTGGAATATAAGTAGAAAAATATGACTTACAATATTTTGCTGCTTCAGCTTCTGTCAGATACACTAATTCCACAAAAACTCACTAACATTCAACACTACTGCTTGCTACTTCTCGGGAACCGCCAGAGAACAATCACTGTTCGTCTTACAGACTTGGAAAACCAACTGACTCTCTTTTCTCACTCCGAAATCTAGCTAAACTTTCATTCCTACATACCTATCCCACCTTTTTCAATCTCCGCCAATCAAAACTCGTCACAATTTCCCCATTTTTTCATTTCGATAACAAACAACTTTTTACCTATAATTATAAAATTTCCTAAAACTTATTTACAAATAATATTTTTCTACAATTCTTAAAAACTAACAAAAACCTCTTTCTAACATCTCTTCTATTGTCTTTAATCACTGCCTTAATGTATTTGGAAAAACCCGGTTCAAATTGTCTTTGGATTTCACTTAAAATTATGCGGGTCACTCAAGTATAACAAAGAAATAATTTATGCATAGCTTACATTTTGTTTAATACAGGTAATCCAAGAATTTAAAAATTTTCCTTCTTCGAAATGTTTGTTGGTTATTATCCTACTTATCTAAATTATTTTAATGTTTTGAATTTTGAAATATTTTAAACAACAAATATTTTACTCGATTTTACATATCATAACAATATATATATACATATATATATATATATATATATATATATATATATATATATATACATACAGATTGAACGAAATAAATTCGGAACATACGAAATATTATGTATTTCGGCTCAATTCTGCTGTTGGTGGTTGAGCAACAAAAGTTTGTCAAATAATTATATTATAAAAATCCAATACTTCAGCGGGCTGCTGGATTCTGAAATCATAAAAATTGAAAGCTACACATAAATCTACGATTTTATTATGCTGTTAAACCACTTATAGTCCAGGAAATGAAGCATTTCACCTCGCAATTTTTTCGACCTGCGTGGATTGACTTGAAATTTTAACAGAAGGTAGGTAATAGTTAAGAATCAAAATCTATATCGAACCAAAGTGCGCCAAAGCCTTGGGTGTGGTTGCCAACCCATCTCGGGGGTGAAATTTTTTTTTAGATTTTAACTACAGGTTTCGATTAAAAAAGTGATTCTAAACAAAAAATGTTCCATACATTTTTTTTGTAAAACTGATATTTTTCAAGTTATTCGCGATTGAAAGTAACAACTTTTAGACGAAAAAAATTTTATCAAAAAAATTGTAGAGAACAAATTTGTAGCTTTTAAAAAGACAAATACAATTCATTTTTTAAAATGTTTTTGCGATATAACAGGAACCGAAATACGGCCTCTCGATGTTCAGCGGTTTTCTTCAAATGCCAAATTTGAAAGATTCAAAGTCAAATATCGGGAAAATGGTGCATTTTTGGAAGAAAACTCACAGAATCTTTTTTTAAAGAGCATAAATAGACCTATCATAAAAAAAGACTCTAGCTCAAAAATTGAGTGAGTTATGATAAAAATAAGGTCAATACCTCATTTTTTTACGAAAAAATCAATGAAAACAACCTACTAACCACCCCCATAATTAAAATCGATCTTCCCCTTCTGCAATTCTCTTTGTACATGTATTGTTAATACGTCCAGGAAGTTTGACCCATTTAAAATGCTTAGTTTTAGAAAAAGTACAGCATAAAGCGAGAAACGATTTACAATTTCATATTTTTTACCCTTTATATCCCCGAATAATTCAATAACTGTACTCTTACACAAGAAGGGAGATATAGCAGACCTGGAAAGATACAGACCAATCAGTCTCCTTAACCATCTTTATAAATTATACACCCGAATAATAACGAATAGATTAGAGACAAAGTTGTATTTTTACCAACCTCGGGAACAAGCTGGTTTTCGCCCTAATTACGGCACAAACGATCACCTGCAGTGCCTAAAAACCCTAATAGAAAAAACTAACAAATATAACCGTCCCTTGGCATTGATATTTGTAGATTTTAAAAAGGCGTTTGATACAGTGGAACTACCGTCCATCTTAAGAGCACTACAAGATTGCAGGATCGACCACAGATATTGTAATATAATTAAAAATATATATGAAAATGTCACAACAACCATAAGTCTATATTCTGCAACAAATAAAATAAAGATAAAAAGGGGAGTCAGGCAAGGTGATACCATGTCACCAAAGCTGTTCATTACCGTTCTTGAGTATGCATTTAAAAAACTAACATGGCAACAGAAAGGAATATCCATCGATGGAGAAAGATTAAACCATCTACGTTTTGCGGACGATATCGTGCTTCTGTCAGATAATCTGGGAGAGATCAAAGACATGCTCCAATAACTGAATGACATACTACAAGAAACTGGGCTGGAGATAAATTTCGAGAAAACCAAAATGATGACCAATATGGTTCCCAGCGAAGAGATACAGATCAATAACAACAAGGTAGAATTAATCGATAAATACACATACTTGGGTCATGAAATTAGAATAACCAGAGACAACCAAACCTGCGAGCTAAATAGACGAATCATGTTGGGATGGGCGGCATATGGACGGACGAGAGACATTTTTAAAACAAATATCCCAATTCACCTGAAAAGGAAGGCATTTAATCAATGCATCTTACCAGTCTTGACCTACGGAGCAGAGACCTTAACTTAAACGAAAGCTACTGCCGAAAAACTGAGGGTAACACAAAGGCGAATGGAGAGATCAATGCTGGGCCTGACCTTGAAAGATCGCGTAAGAAATGAGGAGATACGCCGACGAACTCTCGTAGACGATATTATACTGCGAATCAATAAACAAAAGTGGAGGTGGGCTGGACATGTTGCTAGAATGGAAGACGGAAGATGGACGAAGAGATTATTGGAGTGGAGACCAAGAGCCGACAAGCGAAGTCGAGGCAGACCACCCACCCGACGGACCGACGACCTAAGGAGGATAGAAACAAACTGGATTGCAGCAGCTAGAGATAGAGAGAACTGGAGACGTTTGGAGGAGGCCTACATCCAACAATGGATGTGAAAATTCGGCTGGATGATGATGATGATATCCCCGAAAATACTGATTATATGAAAAAAATAAAAATGTACTAAATTGTAGCTTTTTTAATGACTAAAATTTTCCTTTATTTAGATTTGTTGTACAATGAATATTTGGCGAGATATAACCGTTTAAAGAATCGATTTACGATCAAGCACCATCTTTTTCGAGCCCTTTAAACTCACTCCATTTAAAAACCAAGGGTTCCAAAAAGATTTTATTCACAGATCCTTGTAGCTCTTAAAAACCTCTACAAAACCGTTTTTGAAGAAACACTCTATCGTTAAAAATGAAGGAAATACGTTAAAAGAAGCAATTAATTTTTTTTTCCGGAAAATTTCATTAGTATAGTATAGCGTTATACATTCGAAATTATAAGCGTTCTTATTTTGAAATCTCATACATAACAACAGAACAGAATAAAACATCTGCTCATATGTCTATGGCTTGGCAATGAAAATATCAGAGCAACAGATTGGGGATGGTATTCCAAAGATTGTTTGTTATTACCCGTACGCATGAGCGAACAACCTGCACCCAATTGACTTTTGTTGTTGTTGTTATAAATGTAAATATTTTCAACTATTTATGTAAATGTATAAGAATATATGGTGCCTTTTTATGTTGATAAATTTTTTTGTATTTATTTCTACTTTTTTCAATTTATATTTATTAAATTAGTTTATAAAAACTACAATGTTATAAAGGGTGATATTCAAAAGTTGAAAAGTTGCAAAATTTTGGCAAAAAATTGTTTTCACCTATAGCACTCATAACAATTGATTTTTAAGGGTTGAAAATGTATGAAATTATATTTTAAAGTACAAAAAAATCACTATTTAACTAATCCAAACCAAATTTCACTCATCTTAAGATTTGTAATGTTATTTTACAATTTTTGAAAATTAGGGGTAGTTTTCACCCCTAAGAAGAATTAGGGTTCGTCGACATGACATAAACTATAAACCAGTGGGTGAATTGAGCCTAAATCCAAATTTTTATCCAAATCGATCCAAAGCGAAATCATTTTTTAGAATTAGTAATTTTTTACATTAATCTTTAACAAGGGTTGCTTTTTAAGGGTTGAAATATGATGGAACTATATTCAAAACTATAAAATAACCGTTATTTAACTAATTCAAACCAAATCTTAGCCATATTCAGGTTTAATATGTTATTTTATAATTTTTGACAATTAGGGGTAGTTTTCACCCCTAAAACCCATCAGCGCACTTCGGTTCGATATAGATTTTGATCATTGGGCTATCACCTACCTTCTGTTAAAATTTCAACTCAATGCATGGAGGAAGAAAAGATTGCGAAATTTTAACTTTTTTCGAGCTTCATTTCCTGAACTATTAACGCTTCCTTTACGCAAACAACATTGTAACATTGTTGCGAGACAGATAGTTGAACGATATTTTATACAGGTCTATACCCAGGTATGGATTTATTTTTGTCCAAGTTTTATATTGGTCCACTATTTCAAATGCAGTTCAAACAGACATATATTAAATTGTATGATCCGTTTTAAATTCGTTCAATCTGTGTGTATATATATATATATATATATATATATATATATATATATATATATATATATATATATATATATATATATTATATATATAAGAGTAAGAAAAAAGAAGTACTTGTGACTCGTTTGGAAAAAATATAACACTGTTTTTGATGGGTTGGAGTCAATAAAAGGGGCTATTTGTTGACTATTTTTTA
The DNA here is from genome assembly GCA_918026665.1 of Diabrotica balteata. Taxonomy (NCBI): domain Eukaryota; kingdom Metazoa; phylum Arthropoda; class Insecta; order Coleoptera; family Chrysomelidae; genus Diabrotica; species Diabrotica balteata. The sequence goes on from OU898284.1 coordinate 75,875,948, forward strand.
CTCGAGCTTTCAATTGTGATTACAATTTTTATCAAGAGCTTCTAAAAAATACAAAATGTCTTACAAAGTTGAACTAGAAATAAAAAATTTTTTGTTAACTCACCAAATAAATTAGTTTTTTATATAAAACTACTGCTTACATAATAAATACAAAAAATATTAATAAAAAAATGTCTTATTCTAATAAATGTTTCTCTGAAAAATTTAAATTTAAAAAATTTTTTGAAATTTTTACCTACCTAGAGGATTACCTACAATTTTTAAAAAAATTGTAGGTAATCCTCTTTATACATTACAACAGTTACGTTACCTTTATCGCTTTTGACAATATAAATTTCAGGATGATTTTTAAGAAAAAGTTTAGTTTGTAAATAATATTTATTTAAAAATGATCTTTGACTTCTTTATGTAAAAAGTTTGTAATGACGTTTGTACATTTAGATCTAACAACATCTTTTGATTGTCATTAAGTGGTCTGATTATTGATTCAATATCAGAAAGTAAATTAGGAACTCTAATATTAGAGTTAATATAAAGAGGATTACCTACAAAAAACTGGAGAACTCTTAAATGATACTAAGTATTACACTACACTTAGAAGGAGTCCTGTTTGTACTTTACAACAAAAGCAAATTATCTGGTATCAAAATTAAACAGTAAGAAATTTATTGATAATAAAAAAGCAAAAGAACTCAAAATTTATAATTCTATTGCACCACGGTTTTATGCTCTACCTAAAATACATAAACCAACTTTATCTATGAGACCAATTGTTTCATCTCTATGCCCTCCAAATGGACCAATAGCACAGCTCCTCACTGACATCTTAACCAATGCTTATAATTTAAACAACAATTTTTACATAAAAGATTCATTTGATTTTAGTTCTTTCATTAATAATTTCCAATTACCACAAAATTATGTTTTAGTTAGTTTTGATGTAACATCTCTTTTTACTAATTTACCTTTAAATTTAATCATAAGTAGTGTTGAAAAACATTGGAATGAGATTTCGCAACATACTAATATTGACTTATTACATTTTAAAACACTCATCAACTTTGTTTTTGATTCTAATATTTTTATATTTAATGGTGTTTTTTATAAACAAATTTTTGGTAGCCCTATGGGATCTAGTCTTTCACCCATTCTAAGTAGCTATGTCATGGATGATGTTATTAGTGATTGTATCAATAATTGCACTTTTTTCATTCCATTTATCAAAAGATATGTAGATGATCTAGTTTTGGCACTTCCTAAACACAAAATTCTTGAAACAGTCAACATTTTCAACAATCATAATCAACATATACAATTTACAGTTGAGGAAGAGGTGGATAATTCTCTACCATTCCTTGACATGAAAATTGTAAGAAATACAGACAATATGTTGAAAACTAGATGGTTCAGAAAACCCATATGTAGTAATAGATTTATAAGCTATTACTCTAATCATCCAAATAAAATGAAAATGAACCTTATAACAGGATTAAAGGAACGTGTTTTAAAACTTTCTCATCCAGACTATCTACAAGAAGATCTTCATTTGTTAAAAAATATTTTAATTGAAAACTCTTATCCTCCTGATATGCTACATAGGATGCTTTTTTCTAATTTATTAAATATAAATAACTTAACACCATTTTTTGCTAAATCTCAAAACACTGTATCCAACAATCAAAACATATATTATCATTCACTACCTTTTATACCATCTTTAACTCCTAAATTAATACAAACATTAAAGGTTATTGACAATATAAAAATAGCAACAAAGAACATCAAAACTATTTCATCTTTATATTCCAAAACTAAATATCCTATAGACAAATTAGATCAAACAAATGTAGTATACAGCATTGTTTGTACTCAGTGTGAAGCTGAGTATATTGGTGAGACTGGAAGAAATCTCTCAAATCGCATTATTTCTCACAAGAGTGATTGTAGAATTAAGAAACCATCTTGTGCTTTGGCAGAGCATGTAATAGACAAAGACCATATTATGGATTTTGATAATATTAAAATTTTATGTAATGAAAGTAATAAATTTAAAAGAACTTTTTTGGAAATGGTTTGTATTAGCAAAAGTGATAATAATTTAAACAAAAGGTCAGAAATTCAAAATGTAAGCAAAATTTATAATTATATAATTTCTATTTAATTTATGCAGTCAGTAAAATATCACATTTTGAATTTTCCATGTATTTGTTACATTTTTTCGGGCATCTATCAATGATGAATAAATCTTCTTCTTTTTTGTTACTAAACAAAGAAGAATTTTTAAACAAAAATTTTATTTTTGACAATATGTCAAAAATAAAAATTTTTAAGTTGTTATTTACGTCATTTAGGCTGAATTGTAGCTATTCAATTTTTGTTTATAAATCCAATTGTTTTTTGTTAAGAAACTTTATCTAAATTTGTCAGAGAAACATTTATTAGAATAGAACATTTTTTTAATAATATTTTTTGTAATAATGTTAGCAGCAGTTTTATATAAATAACTAATTTTATTTGGTGAGTTAACAACAACATTATTTATTTCTAGTTCAACTTTGTAAGATATTTTGTATTTTTAGAAGCTCTTGATAAAAATTGTAATCACAATTGAAAGCTCGAGTAAAAAATAGTCAACAAATAGCCCCTTTTATTGACTCCAACCCATCAAAAACAGTGTTATATTTTTTCCAAACGAGTCACAAGTACTTCTTTTTTCTTACTCTTATATATATATATATATATATATATATATATATATATATATATATATATATATATATATATACTTCCAGCGGTTAATGTAGGCTCCGTACTAAAAGGGTATTATACGAACTCCAGGAGAATATACGCCGTGTATATTATTATCTAAGTAGCGCTTTATGTAGACTCCGACCAACACGTCGGATCAAGTGGACTCCGTAATAGGATAAAACATTTTTGGGGCCCGTATATAACTTTTCGCGTACACTTTTAAACTCCTGCGATGTTGCCAATAATTGTATTAGTAGTAGATTTTCAAATTTTATAGCCGGTACATTTTGGAACTTAATTACTTTAATTATTTTCAAATTTAAAAAAGTATCTATTATAAACTTGAAAAAGGTTAGTTTCCATTTAATATATTATGATTTTTTGTTAAAATGCATGGGCACTTAAACATTTAGTCTCTAACTGTACGAATATCGAACAGAGTTATCTTGTAATAGTTTAAGAAAGTAGAAGCCTTTCGGTAGGATTATGATAAACCACATAAAATTAAAGAGAACTCTGAAAACAGATCATTATAGTTTTTCAATTACTGCAGTTTACGACGTGCAATATTTGTTTTATAAAGTAGTTATATGCTGCCACTGCGTTTTAAAAATGTCTTGTTGATATTGCAAATATCGCACACTAGACGGTGTGATCACGATCTCTAGGTGCTGTTTAGTTTGGTACAATGTGATAAGCACTCTGTTGGGAGCTATTGGTACTCTTTCTCTAATTGGGAGGCTGCTACTACCAAGTTTTTTAAGTAAAGACCATGCTTTTCTGCTTGATTTACTAAAGTCTAATTTTTCCACAGTTTCCATCCATTTTTGTCGTCTGGCTGCATCCAAACTGTGCAGTAGTTTGTCACCAGATACGGACGCGTCACCTAAACCAGTGCGCATCCGGATCTGCTCATTTCGCACCTTTACGCCTTCTGATTGGCTCCAGACGTTATCCTATTTTCTGATTCTTGAGTTACTGGTCACGCCCATTTTGCACACCTCACCAAGGACGAAAATAAGATAAAAGAACGTGCGCAATCTCCAGAAGGCCTATTCGGTTCTGAGTCTGAACTAGATAAGACCTCTGATTGGGGAATACCCATTTATGTTAAATCACTATGCTGTGCAATTATAAGTGTTATTTACATTTTGCTTTTAACCTAACGATTTTCTATATTGATACACATTTGATTTCACAATTATTACTATTACTATTTTATGTGCTTTATTTACTGTGTCGCAACACCGTTGCTCCAGGGCATTTTGAATATCTGTTTGTGTCTCATTTTCCAGCATACCGCATTTAACCACACTTTTCCTCTTACAGCTCATTTTACGTTTATATTATCTTTGATGCTTACATTGATATATATTTGTGTGTATATTTATTCGTTTACTATTTTACCTTTCCTCCAGCTCGTTATTTTAAATATATATATATATATATATATATATATATATATATATATTATATATATATATATATATATATATATATATATATATTTCGATTCTTCTTGCATATTAATTGTTCACCTAAATGCACGTTCCTTGTGTTTACCAATTATTATAGGTACCTCTCGGGTCCTCCACGTGGCGCGTCTGAAGTCAGTTCGTACTTCTGCTTTGTCACTACGGCATAGCAACAAAGCACACCTTTATAAGCTTGACCAGTGAGTTGTTAACCCATTCTATACGTGTACTAAAGACGGTTTCCGAATATTCACTATTCCAAAATACAAACTTTTGTACATCGTATTGTGAGCGGGCAACTCGGAACAAGCTAGAAGTGTGTTTCCACCATTTCTACCTGGTCTCACACACGGCATCCACAGAAGCACTCCGAGATACTCTTGCAGAGGGACAAAAAGTGACGAACTGACAACTACGGCCACAAGTTATTAAAATAAAACAACTTGTCTTCAAGTCTTTTATTTCTCATTTCTTTTCTCCCTGTTTTCCCTTTTGTCTTGAGTCATTACAGATACCAATGGAGTCACAGCGGATTCTCAGATCGTCTGCCTTAGCGGACAGAGCGACTGAAGGCGATCCACAGCCTTCCGTGGATTCAGCTAAGCGACAAGTTCGTCCGCAATTTCTCGATCTTGGCTTTAGTTGTATTCCTGATACAATTTCTCACATTTTTCATCCTGGGACATACTCTTTACGATATCCTCTGGGTATAGTTTTCTTCGCTGTAGATATAACCGCGCCAACAAATCTCATGTAGTTTGAACGTGTTGGGGGTATCCATTCCAGACATTTGTCCAATCTTTCAGTAAAAGTCGCCCAGTCTGCTTTTTGAAAGTTTCACCTAGGTCGGAGAGAAGATGATATTATTGGTATTTTGATGCCAATTTCTATTACAACTGGTCTATGTTGGCTATGTGGAAAATCTGGCAATACTGTACGTGAAGCTGCCAGTGGTTGATTGTTTTCATTTGTGGAAACAAAACATAGGTCTTGGTTGTATTTTCGTCTGCAGGCTGCAGATCGAAAAGTTCCCCGATCTTTAGCGTCAAAGACTAAATAAGTGTCAACCTCTTCGCTCCAGTTTATTAGAGCCTCGCAGTTGTCATCATTGTGCCTATACTTCCAGAGTTCATTATGACTGTTGAAGTTTTCCACATAAACTGAGGGGTGTGGGTGGGCGTGAATAACATGCGGAAGCCACAGGACTGCCGGGGGTTTATAAATATTGCTGACAGTAATTTCGCCAATTTGTATAGTAACCGTATGAATGTTATTTATGTCTGATGTAGAACGTATGTATGCATTTTCTATTTTGTTTCGAACATAGGTTGCCACTCCATAAGCTGGATGGTAAGTTGCACCCAATAAATCATAGCCATGAATTCTTCCTCTAGCGAGAATTTAATCTTCGTTTTCTACATGGGTTTCCTGAATTGCGACCACGTCAATATTATTTTCAATGAGTACCTTTTGAAGGTACTCACTTTTACTTCTACTAATACCTTCTATATTTAAATGGCAGATTCGGATGCTTGGTCTGAGTCCTTTTGTCGCTTTCTCCTGTGGAGGTCCATTTAAATTGTTGGTTGGAGGCATATCTTATATTCGTGATGTGTTCTTGCCAGGAGATCTAGAAATAATAGATTGTCTGGCTGCCTACTGCGCTAGTTCGTTTAGCATTACCCAGGGTGCACGTGTAGTATTCTACTACGGACGCGAACTAGCTTTACACCCCAACTAAATGAAAACTTTCACATTACAAAAGATCTCACATAACTAGAAATGCTTTTACAAAGACAACATTTGTAACAAAAATTTGTAGCTGGGGTTGTTTTGTTTTAAAAAACGTACTTGTGAAATCGAAAAGAAGGGAGTTTTAAAACGTTTTAGATCATTTGTAATGTGAACGTTTAAATTCAACGTTTTGCAAGCATATTTCAAATGCCTCATATGTGTTGCAAGAACTCAAAATCGAAATTTCATGTTATATATTCTGAAGATTAAGCTCCAGCAATGAAAATTACATAGTGCCCGGAATTATATAAACATAAACAGATAATTCCACTGGAATCCGCCGACCACAGTCCATCCGATGAGAAGGTATAAATAGGCCTGCACTTGTTTATAACATTCATTCATTAATAAATAATAGTTCAGTTAATTGTAATAAGAGCGCGTATTTGTAGTTCGGCAATAAGTATTTTGTATTGTATTTTGAAAATAAAGTTTTTAAAAATAAAGTGTTTCCGAACCTAAATTTAATTGGCGCAGTCGCAGTAGGATTCTTGAAGGTTGAAGCAGTTTTCTGAAGGCGAATTATCAGAAAATTCCCAAGAAAAGGCAAGAATCAACCGTTGGTTTCCACCATTAATCTTTAGAATCTACGTACCAGCATAAAAAAGTAAGTTATTGAGAAATTCTATATTCCTGTCTTACTTTCCTTTTACGGGTTATTCTCTTTTATGAAATTTTGAAATTAACTAAGTTTTTGTCAAACGTTAAGAAATGTAGCGATTGTAGACTCATTAGTTTAATGAGCCATGCCGTTAAAATACTGTTGCATATTCTTCTAAACCGAATTAACAAGTGCTAAGAAATAATTAGTCAAGAGCAGTTCGGGTTCCGGAGATGCCTTAGAACTAGAGAAGCACTATTTTCTATGCAAACACTCCTTCAACGATGTTGGGAGGTAAGAAAACCCGTATATATGTGCTTCATTGATTTTGAAAAGGAATTTGATCGCGTTCAGCATACCAGACTAATTACCTCCTTGCAGAGCATCCAACTAGATGAGAAAGACATCAAACGTATTGCCAAACTTTACTGGAACCAAACAGCCATTACAAATACCAACAACAGAGAATCAAAGCCAATCAGTATTGAACGAGGCGTAAGACAAGGCTGTATACTATCTTCCACCCTCTTTAACGTGTATTCTGAGAATCTATTTAGGGAAGCTTTAAAAGATCAAAAAGGAATTATCATAGGAGGAGAAATAATTAACAATATACGGTACGCCGACGATACTGTGATTCTAGCTGAAAACATCGACGATCTGCAGGAGCTAATCAATAGAGTTGACATGGAATGCACAAATTGGGGACTCTCGATAAATATCGATAAAACTAAATACATGGTGACCAGTCAAGTGGATATCGGCGCAACTCAACTGATATTAAACCAAGAACCGCTGCAGAGAGTTCAGAGATTTAAATACCTTGGATGTTGGATTACCCAAAATCTAGATCCATCATTCGAAATTCGATGTAGAATTGAACAGGCAAGAAACTCATTTCAAAAATTCAAGCCTCTATTATCCAATAACTCATTAAATTTGGAAATCCGTGAAAAGTTTACAAGATGTTACGTGTGGTCTGTACTTTTTTATAGATGTGAAACTTGGACTTTAAATGCCGATAGGATACTAAAAATTCCATGGACTAGCAGAACCAGAAACGAAGAAGTTCTTCGAAGAATGGGACATCAACGAACTCTATTAAATATTATTAAGAGGCGTAAACTAGAATATCTTGGACATATAATCAGAGGACCAAGATATGAGTTCCTTCGGCTAATTCTCAACGGTAAAATCGAAGGAAAGAAATGGATAGGACGGAAGAAACTCTCTTGGTTGAGGAATTTGCGGCTGTGGACAGGTTTGACAGCGGACCTATTGATACACGTAGCCCAAGACCGAGATCAGTATAATAATATTATAAGCATGGTAGTCGCCGACGTTCCGTAGGGATATGGCACTCTAAGAAGAAGTTTTTGCCGAAAAAATTAAAATATATTTTTCTTTTGTATACTCTTGTTAGAGATTTCTAATTTTGAAATTCTTTTTCTACAGAGTAGATTATTTTAAACTATATTATATTAAATTTAAAAGAAAGAAAAAATTTATATACTGTAGAGAATATTTAGATGCAAACTGATATTGAGAATCTAGTTGTAAATGGCACTTAATCAAACTCCTACTATTCAAGCAGCTAAGGCTCTTGCAGACTTTGTAACGGAAATTATTTGCCTACCACAGAGGGCATTAACACAGGGGATAGAAAATTGGTGGAAGAAACTATTGGGGGTGGAGATAAGGCAAGCAAAATAATCGCTACTTGTGCGAACGGCACTCAGGATTTGGTAGGAGAGCTGAGGTCGTGGATAAGTAATAGATAAGGGGGTGGAATGGGGCAACTACACAAAATGAAATAAAGGGGGTCATTAATCTTTTGGAATAAACAAAATAAAAATAAACAGGAAACACCTCAAGGAATTTAATATAGGGCGCCACTTGAGGTGCCTAATTACACCTGTCACAACCACTAGTTGTAACTAGGAAAATAATTAGAAAACATCAAAAACATATCTTTTTCAAACTCAAAAAAAGGTTAGTTAAAAAAAAATAAAATGTTAAGAAAACAAAATTCAAAATTTATTTTTCTGTCACCACAGTTACAAAACAAACGATAATTACAAAAACAATGTTGCTATCGGTTTACAATTCTAGACGGTGGGGACACTATAAAAACTTACATTATTAATAAATTGAAATCATATAGATCTTTCAATGCAGTTTACATTAAGGTCAACTTTAAAAAAAAACCAAAACAAATTCAAAACTTATGGTTAGTTATGTGTATAAGAATAAGTAATTATTATGACAGTTAGCCAAATCCTAATTTTTATAATTTTACTTATTACAATTTTTCAACTTGTCATGAAAGCAATTATTAATGATAAATGTCTATTTTTACTTTAAAAAAAAATTAACAAAAAAAGGTACCTGACTTCACTAAATATTAGTTTTGGGGCTGGAACTGGTTTTCTTAACACTGCAAAATAACACAAATGCGTCTTCAAGCTTCAGAATGGTCTGGAATGACCAGGGACAAACAAATAGACGAAGGAAGTTGAAGTTGGGCTGGATCATCGGGCTTCGGGTCAAAAAAAATTGCAAACATCTAAGCTTGGCTTTTCAAAACTTCATTGAAAATACGATGGCCTCTTATATCGTTGTAACACCTTACAAATCTTCCATTTAGGACATAATACAACACATATAACTTTCCACAAAGAGGATCTGTCGGCTTTCTGAATATTACACGCCGAGCTCTTAACTGCCACCACACTACACATTTTCCCAAACTACACATTTGACAAAAGACAAAAAAAAACGAAAAAAACATTACGAATTTGAAGAAAAATTCGGACTCTAATAAAACTACAAACGCTCTTGACAGCGGTTTCACCGAGAGTCAAGAAATTATCTTTTAAAATTGATCGCATAACTTAAAATAACAAACACTTGACAGGAATTAAAACGCAGTTTCAGGCGGTTTGACGATCAAAGGAATATCGAAGAACTTGGACATAAACAAACAATAAAATGATTTATTAACACAAAAATCGACTTGGCGACGTGAAAAGAACGAAATAATTCGGTGTTTAAATACGTACAAATCGGAAATTGAAACACATTAAAAAACATTTTGCGATTTTTCAAACATTTATGAGGGGTGTTTAATATATCACCTATACGAGGGGATTTCAATATATTAAAGAATCAATGAAATTGAAAATGCTACAACTTTTTACCTACATTTAATGGCGATTCTCTGAAACTGGTAAGTTTCGTACAGAGATGTGATAGATACTAGTGTTGGGAACTATCGAATAATTTGAACTATCGAATAATTACTAAATGAATGAATTTAACTATCGAATGAATTCATTCGAATAAATTTATTCATTACTAATTTAATTGAGTGCATGCCCAGCAGGCGGCCATGTTGAAACGATAGTTTTCTTTTTACTACAAACTTTGTACTTTGAAAACTACAGTTTTCTACTACATTTTGATCAAGAATTGAGAGGCTGAGCATTATGGATTGGATAAATTGCATAAATATGCAATATTATTTTTTATTTTATAACTTTTAACTGTACTTGCTTACTATACAGATAACATATCTATACATTTTGATTCTAATTAATGATTTTAATTACTTGTCGAAAGATATTAATTAAAAACAATATTATAATATGTAGTGTATAATCAATAAAATAAATATTTTAGGCCAAAAATGACAAATTCATGTACTGATTAGTATACCTACTATAATTTAATAATTATATATAATATTTATGTTTTAATTAAATATAGGTAACGGTGATATAAATATATACCTATTTTATCTAAAAACAACAGATTTTAATTATGTTTTTAATTTGGAGATACTTTTTATAATTTCTTAAATCACCTGATCAATTTTTTAATTGTATTTCTGTATTTCATCTAAGTAGGTATTTCTATAACATGAATTACCAACTACATATTAATATTCATTCAACTGATTTTACTAAAAGTATTCGTTCAGAAAAACATTCAACAAATGTTGAAATTTATTTGTTATCTACTAATAATAACGCTGATTGATGAATATATTGCGATGTACCCATATATCAATTAACGCTAATACAATGAATGATTTTTCAACCATTCAATAATACTAAACAAAGGTACAGGAGTTTAAAATAAACAGTAACTTTTGCTTCCGCATCTTTGACTAATGATGTAGATATTCGGATGATTTCAATACTCGGATTCAACGTATTCGGATGATCTAAATACTCGGATTAATTATTCGATTCCGAATTAATTCAGAGAGAACGAGAGAAATGTGTGATATGGGTGAAGTCAGAGTAGAGCGTGCTTATACGGTGCTTATCTTACTATGAACAATATTGCAATAGGCAAAGGCGAAAAAGGATAAAGTTAAATATAAACAATAAATTAACAAGCACTAATAGAAAAAAGGTATAGTTGTTATTATTTTAAGGATTTAAAAATTATTATATTCCAGTTTTTTATTTAGACTTTTGATTTATTATATTGTTAATATTTTACTATTTACTAAATATTTTCTTTAAGACCTGATTATTTTTGTTTATAATAAATAAACGCACCAAGCAGTTCTATCATAACATTAACAATTATTAAATTCGTATAATAGTTCAAGAAAACATAACCGTTCCCGTTACTTGTACTTGGTATTGACTTAGACGGAGTCGCTCTCCCAATATTCCGAATCCTAAAAGATATGCCGAAACCAGTAGACCGTATGGTGAATGTGACTTCAACAATCTATACGTGGGTGAGTAGTATTCTCATTCGGATCTGTAACCGAAATCTGCATCGACTGTGAATTCAACACAAGACATCCGAGTAGTATTCGCATTCGTATTCGTATCGTCAAAAAATAATCGGAATACTCCGAGTAATTGAATATTCGGATTCAACGATTATTTTAATTCGAATTCAGACATCACTAATTATCTTTGACCCATCTGGTATCTGCCATCTGGTCTTACTGTGATACATACAGATAACCCGCTTCGTCAATGTTCTCAAATTCTCAGTTTTGAATTGTATTATACACGTGTATGTACTTTGATTTTTTTACAATTCTTTGTCTTTCAAACACATTTTTAGGAAACCAGATATTTTTAGGAATTCTACATTTCGAAACTGATTTCATTTTAGTATCTGTTTGAATTTTGTTCTGTTCAGAACCACACGTTACATTCAGAAAAATGCTTAGATCTGTGAGTAAAACTTCCGCAGTATGGACATTTTTTACAAGGCGGTCTGCTAAAGACGTATTTTGGAATTGTGTAAAAAACAATTTAAGTTTTCTGGTAATACCTCTAATTTACGTGACCATTTAAAGCGAAAGCATCCGGGAAAATTAACATATAGTGCTAGAGTTTGCCAACAACCACCTTCTAATGAAGTGGCTTCATCTTCTACATCAAACCATCCATCTACCACTTTGACGAGCACCGGGAGCGCTAACTGCGTAGTGGAAATGGAAAATTCAAATGCCTTAATGTTTCGTGAAAACCGCGTTAATAAACCACGACAAATGGAATTATTTTGTACAAACAAAAAGGACAAATTATCGGAAAGTGAGCGTGAACTGATCGATAGAAGCTTAATTAAGATGATCGCACTTGATTATCGACCAATTAGCATCGTTGAAAATATTGGTTTGCTATACTATTCAAAACAGTTGCAACCGTTATATACTTCTCCTAACAGGAAAGTATTATCAACACAAATGATACCGAATGCGTACAATACAATTTTTCAACAGTTATGGGCAATGTTAAATTATGTTGAGCATGTATCAGTAACAACAGATATCTGGACATCAGGCAGCACAAAAGCCTTCCTGACATTAACTTGCCATTTCATCCACAATGATAAACTGTGGAATACAGTTTTAGCGACAGAAGAATTTTCAGAAAGGCATACCGGAGAAAATACTGCGAACATGCTAAAGTCAATGTTTGAAGTATGGAACATCGACAAAAAAATTGTAGCTGTAGTTAGTGATAATGGCGCTAATATAAAAAACGCGATAATTGAGCATTTGAATCTACGCCATCATGCGTGTGTAGCGCATACATTAAACTTAAGTGTACAAGAAGCCATTTCCAAAGACGAAACGGTAAAACAATTAATCGCGAAGTGCCGGACAATAGTGTCGCATTTTAATCATAGTGTCGTGGCTTCCGAAAGACTAAAGTCCATGCAGAAACAACTTCGTTGCCCTCTATATAAAGTAAAGCAGGATGTTTCCACCAGATGGAATTCTACGTTGACAATGATGGAAAGATTACTATTATTAAAAGATCCACTGTCAGCTATAATTGTGTCACTTCCAAATGTACCACCTTTTTTGACGATTGCAGAATGGGAAATAATTAGTGACTTGGTGCCTGTTTTAAAACCCGCAGAATTGATGACATCCGAACTATCAGGGGCAAGATATAGCACCATGTCACGAATTATTCCCCTTGTGAGAGGAATTCAACATCTTTTGATGAACAAAAAAACAAAATCACCTCCGGGGAAGTCCCTTAAGGATGGTCTTTTGGATGTGATAAGTAGAAGACTATGCATGTTGGAAACAAACCAGTTATGTGCCAAGGCAACTTTCCTTGATCCGCGATTTAAGAAAGTAGGATTTGGTTTGCCGGCAAATGCTGATAATGCACAAAAATTAATTGTAACTGAATTGGCAAACATTTTAAATCTCAAAAGCGGTTTACAAAACCAAGAGACCGATTCTTCTTTATCAAACGATTTGTCCAACGAAAATCAAACAAACGAAGGCGATGACCCTTGGGCACATTTTGATGAAAAAGCTACAAAAATTAGAAGTCAATCCACTCCATCTTCAGAAGCAAATGTTTTGATTAAATCTTGATAAGCCCATATTGAAGAGAGAGGAAGATCCAGTTAATTTCTGGAAAACACATAAAACAGCATTAGGTGAGCTGTATAATTTACATTTAAAGTACTCTTGTGTACCGGCAATGTCTGTTTCCTCGGAAAGAGTATTCTCTAAGGCTGGGCAACTAATAAACGACCGAAGAAACCAACTTTTTTTTTTTTTATAATTATGTTTATTTACAATCTACATAAAAAAAAAGAGTATTAAGTAAATGTGATTACAGGTTTTGCGCGTGAAGGGGAGACATCCAATGATGTCTCACCTTATTCTACTTTGGTTTAGTTCTGAAGAAGGTCTTGAGGCCAGGTTCTATGTAATCTTCTTGTGGCTGGTCCATTGTTGTATAGTTCCCTTACTAGCTCATTTTCGTGGTGAATGGTACGTTCATTTTGTGACTCCGTGGCTCGATGAATTTCGTCTCTTATGAAAGGAACCTTTAAGTCATTATGGAGTGTTTGGTTACTTACGTACCATGGCGCATCCACTATCGATCTTAGTACTTTAGACTGGAATCTTTGGATAATATTCAGCGACGTTGGTTTTGCACAGCCCCATAGGTGTAGTCCGTAGAACCAGATAGGTTTGAGTATGGCTTTGTATAGAAGAATTTTGTTTTGGATGTTAAGTTTTGATTTACGTCCAAGAAGCCAATACATTTGTCGGAATTTTAAGTCGAGCTGCTTTCTTTTGGTCTGGATATGTTTCTTCCAAGTGAGTCGTTGGTCAAGATGGAGGCCAAGGTATTTAGCGTCTGTTACTGTTGGTATTCTTATATTTTCCATCCTTACAGGTGGGCATATATTGTGACGGTTGGTAAATGTTATTTGAGTTGATTTTGTTTTATTTACTTTTGTTCTCCATTTTGTATACCAATCACTGAGTATGTTCAGATGATGTTGCAGGTTTTCTGAGGCTTGTATGGGATCTTCATTTACGGCTAGTATTGCTACGTCGTCAGCAAAAGAAGCGATTGTAGTATTATTGGTCTCTGGTATATCGGCTGTGTAGAGTGAGAAAAGCAGCGGCCCTAGAACACTACCCTGCGGGACTCCGGAGTTGATAGGACAGAGGTTGGATTGTTGGTCTTTGAATTTTACAGAGAAATATCTATTTGATATGTAGGATTTAAGTAGGAGGAAATAGTTACTGGATAGTGCTATTTTTACTTTGTAAAGCAGACCTCTGTGCCAAACTTTGTCAAACGCTTGTGAGATGTCTAGAAATACAGCGTTGCAGTATTTCTTTTCTTCAAGACTTTTTGACATTTCATTTATCATTCGATGAATTTGTTGGGTAGTGGAGTGATTTTCCCGAAAACCAAACTGATGTTTTGGAAGCAATGTAAGGAATTCATGATCTGCGTATATTCTTTGAAGTAGCAATCTTTCAAAAACTTTGCTTACGGTTGGGAGCAGGCTGATAGGTCGATAAGATGTTACTTCATTGGGCTCTTTTCCTGGCTTGAGGATCATAATGACTTCAGCAAATTTCCATATTTTTGGAAAGTATGATAAGCTTAGCATGCGGTTAAATATAACTGTTAGCAAAGTTATGGCCTTACGAGAAAGTTGTTTTAGTACTTGTGCCGAGATTAAATCATAACCTGGGGCCTTTCGTGAATTGAGTTTGTTTATTTCTTTCCTAACTTCTATAGGAGTAAAACTTTTAATTGGGAGGGACATTTGACATGCTGCGCTAATTAGTTCTTCCACTTCTTCATCAGGGTCTGCCGGCTCTGTTTGAAATACGTTTGTAAGATGTTCAGCAAAAACGTCAGCTTTTTCTTTGTTGGAACAGGCCCATTCGCCATTTGGTTTACGGATAGGAGGAATGGTTGTGTATGGTTTCTTTAGCTTCTTAGTGGCCTTCCATAACGTCTGGTCATTTGCTGTAAGATTTGTTATGTAATGTTCGAAGGTTTCGTTGTTTGCAGCTTTGATGGCTACTCCAAGTTGCCTTCGTAGTCTATTGAATATATGTAGGTCTATGTTATTTCTAGATCTTTGCCAAGTTCTCCTCGCACGACGTTTTTCAGCAATGAGTTGGCGAATGTGCAGGGGAACATTTGTGGTATGTGTTGGTTTGCGTTCAGTTCGTGGTGTAGATTGCCATGCCGCTTTTTGCACAAGTGTGGTGAAGTATTGAGCTGCTGTATCTATGTCATGTGTAGACTTGATCCGCTGATTAAGATGGGTGTTTTCTTCTAGGTAGGATTGAAAATCTGCCCAGTCGGTGTTTTTTGACGTGAGTCGAGGAGGTGGTGGGCTGTTTATAACTGTGGTACTCAGGCTCATAATAACCGGTGTATGATCCGATGAGAGATCATAGCTGGATTCTATTAGACAGTTGGTTCTGGACACTCCTTTGCTTATGTAGTAGTCCAGCAGATCTGGAAGTTTTCTTGGATCACTTGGCCAGTACGTAGGGATTCCGTTGGTGTGGCAATCATAGTTGTTGTCGGTCATTGCTTTTAGAAGATTACGACCTTTTGTTGTTATGAGTCTTGAGCCCCAGTGTATGTGTTTCGCATTCCAGTCTCCCCCGGCAACGAATTTGCTGCCAAGTAATTGGAAGAAGGCTTTGTATTCATCTGTGGAGATTGTGTGACGAGGTGGGCTATACATTGCAGATATGTTAAAGTGCCATGGTGTTGAATTTACTTGAACGATTGTTGCTTGTATTTTTTCTGTTGCATAATTCGGCAATACATGATGTGATATGCAGCTGCGGATGATTACCGCCGAGCCACCATGAGCTGTACCATCAGGATGAGGTGTGCTGTATGTGGTATAGAGCGGAATATTGAACGTAGTCAGATCGGTAAAGTGAGTTTCTGAAATAAGCAGAACGTCAATTTTATTTAAGTTTAAAAAAATAATTACTTCTTGCTTATGGTTTAGCAGGCCGTTAGCGTTCCATGTGGCAACTCTAAGTATGTTTAAGAATTTCTTTGGTTAATGACTTGTGTTAGTAAGTTTAATATCATACTGTTTTGACTCATGAGTTGTGAGAACATGTTTTTGAACTCGTTTAGGAATGTTAATAGTTGTTGTTCTATATTAGTTTTAGGTTCTGAATCGTGATTTGTTTGATTTGCTGTCACGTTTGCATATGTTCTTTGATGGTTTTGTAGAGTATTTAGCTGATTTGTTTCAGTATATACATGTGGACTGTTGAATGTTGGTCCTTGAGGCTGTTGGTTTCCTCTTTTCTGCAAATGTCTGTTTTCTACTAGTTCCCTGTAGACTACACAGCCTTTATAGTTAGCAGGGTGACCTTCTTTGCATAGTGCACACTTAGCTGGAGTGCTTCTAGGTTTTTTACAATCTTTTGTATTGTGTTGTCCTCCACATTTAACGCAGTAATGCGGTTTAGTGCAATATGTTTTACTATGACCATATGCTTGACATCGCATGCATTGAATGATTGAGTTTCTCTTATTTGGTGCCTCGACTGCTATTTTTGTGTGACATAAGAATTCTAGGTTGAATATGTCTTTGTTGTTACTGTTGGGTTCAAGATCTATGAAAAACAAAGATAAAGGTTCCTTTGTTTGCCTGTGTCGAATGTTAGTTACATTGCGAACTTTATGGCCGGCTTTTTCCAGTTCCTTTATTATATCTGTTGTGGGTATAGAGTGATGAATATGTCTTATTACCACTCTATAGGCACGCTCTTCCTTTATTTGGTAAGTGTGGTGAATGATTTCTTCTTCTCGTAAATGTCTTATCAGTTTACGGTATGTATCTATTGTATATGTTATAATCTTGACAGTGTCGTTTGGTAGAGTTCTGGTATAGTAGGTTTCTTCCTCCACAATTTGTGCAAAGTTATCGACCATATCTTTAAAGTTTTTGACGCCATATACGAATATTGGAGGTGGTTTTGGTATTTTCTGTTGTTTTTCTGTTTCAGTCTGTTCAGAGCTCTCAGCGTTAGATAAAGCACTGTATCGATTTTGTATTTTTGTTGGTGGTGAGCTTGGAGAATTGGGATCATTATTTTGTTTTGAAAATTTACGTTTTTTGACTACTTGCCATGAGTTTTTATTTTGGGTTTCTTGATCGTCGTCTTCACTAGACTCCATATCCGTGTTTTCTGAATGACTAATTGCAAGTTTTAGCTTTGTGTTTGAGGTCTGCCCTACAATAGATGGGTTGCTTGGGTTGTAGTAAATTGGTTGGGGTTGTGGGGGAAATTGTTGTGGTTGTGGTGGAAGAGCGAATTGATTTTGTGGAATGTTTGATATAGGAGTATTTGCGGGTTGCCAGTATATGTGGTTTGGTGCATGTTCGGATGTGTATTCTAGTGGAGAATATTGTTGTGGAGTTGGGTACATGTTCTTAAATGTTTGTTAATAGTGGACCTGCTGCTTACCTGCAATTTCTGCTGATACTACAATAGACACTGATTGTTTGTGTTCCGTGTATGTGAATTGTTCATTGTAGAAAACAGAATTTGGTACGCCACTGCCACTTTACTGTTTATTTTAATAACTAGAATTTTTAATAATTAGATTTTAATTGTTCTTATCGGTGGTCACTTTTTGCTATCGCACTCGGCGGAATACGTCCTTACTCTACGATATACAAGTGAACACTAAGAAACCAACTTTCGAGCAAAAATTTAAATGACATTATTTTTCTAAATAGCACTGTGCAAGACTTTGAGTTTTAGTTTTAAAGACCAAAAAAAAGGTGAAGTGAAAATGTGTTTAGAAAAAACTAGTAGTAAATGATTATTTATTTTTTAGATTGGGTATGCACCTATCCATTTTTTTTATTAGATTAGATATAAATCTCAACTTTATATAGAAAACCGTACTTATTTCTCTTTCGTAAAAAGTTTTTATTCGACTTTTTTTTAATAGATTAAAAGGCAATTTATATATTTTACCTAAAAACAACAAATATTATGTTGTTAGTTTTATACTTAACTTTATAAAATGTCTTACCACGGGTCAAGTATTTAATTCTTTCTCTTAATGTCATCGACCTCTACAAGATGAAATGAGAAATTAGGCATTATTTTTTATTATAACTTATAACTGTACTTTTTAACTATAAAAAAAATCTATAATTTTTATTCTAATTAATGATGTGAATTATTGATTGTGATTACTTGTATAATCAATCAAATAGATCAATTAATATTTTGAGGCTAAAAATGGATATAGTATGTACTATTAGTATGTATTTAATGAAATAAAATATTGTTGGTCACGCTTTGACGAAAAGATGATAAGAATAAAAAGTTAAACCAGTGTTGGTAGCCAATATTTTAATTAGAAATTACCTTGATAATATGCTATCAGATAGACAATAAAATCCTATAAATTTTTATATACGGAACTTATATAAAGCTTCTATATAAGTACCAAGCAACAAAAATAAAATAATATGTTTAATTTAATTTATTAATGTTTTGTCCTTTTATAACGGTTTCCAAAGTGGAAGTCGAAACATGAAATAAATTTAATTCTAAATCGTAAGAATTGTGGCTTATTCCCAAATAAAATTGTAAATTGCATAAGCTGCCACAAGGAAATAGCTTCAGAACAATACTAATAGTTAGTGAAGTTTTTTATTTATTAGATTAGGTACTTATGTAAATTTCCGAACTTAAATCAAGAATTGAAGTTAAAATTAATTCAGACACAGAATTAAATGCGGATAGAAAATTGATATTAATGGATCAAACAGAAAGCAATTCTATCGACATATTATTAGCAAATGTAGATGAAAAAACTAGAACTATATTAGAAATTAGAAAACCTAGAACGTTTATTCAAGCTACAGATATTATTTCTAGACAATTTTATAATGATCAAAGAACTCAATCTTTAAATCCTTTTAATAAATTTAATAAAAGTAAACCCAACTTTCAATATCATAAATATATGCCAAATCATAACCAAAATTTTAATTTTAATCACAATTCTAACTTTAAAAATTTCCGAAATAGTACAAATAAAAATTTTCATCAAAATCGACCTAATTTTTCCAATTTTAATCAACAATATACAGATTCTTATTCACATAATCCTAATTTTAATCAACCCAGTTATTCGAGGCAAACATTTCCTAGCCAACCCATAAATATTCAATCAAGACCAATTAATAAAAAATATTTTACTAACGAGCAAGTATTCGGTAAACCAAAACATGTTTTTGATCCTCCAAAAATGCTTCAAAAAATACGTATCAACCAGAACCAATGTCCACTACATCGAGAATGCCTTCTGTTATAAACAAAAATTCCAATTTCAATAAAGGGCTCCTTAAAATTTTCAAGTAGAAGAACTTTATAATCTGTCAGAAGACGAAATAGAAAATAATCCTTGTTCATGTTCCCGTTATCAAAATTATCGTTATTCTCAAAATTACGAATACGAATCCCAAGACCCAGATCAGTCAAATTTTCCTGAGCGTATTCAGCAAAGTCCAAACGATTAAGAAAACAAATTGATCTAAATAATATGGTCCCTAATTCACTGCCATATATCCAAATAAATTTTCCAACTCCCATAAAATTACTAATAGACACAGGATGTCACCCATTTCTTCTTAGACCTTACATTCCAGAAAAATATTTTCCTGAAAAAACTACTCGTCATACAACTCCTATAATTACTTGTGCAAGATCAAGCGAAGAACAATTTAAAGCTAAAATGCCCCTTTTAAGAGAACACAAATTACTGGATAGCCTAGATTTTGTACTATTTGATTTTTATAAATATTTTGATGGTTTTATCGGAATTAGAGATTTACGGAAATTACATTTAAATTTAGATATAAATCGTGGAATTCGTTTTAACAAAACGGCAATGATACCGCTAAACTATAGGAAAAATTATAATATTTAAAAAATCGAAATCCCTGCTTTATCTACAAGAATAAAGGAAGTATATACCTCCTTGCCTAGTGGTGATTTATATTTACAGGAAATAGAAAACGAAAACAAAACAATAAAGATACCCTCTTGCCTAATAAACATAAACAACGGAAAAACCAAGATTCAATTTATCAACAAATCTTTCCACACTGAACTAATCAGTATAGATGATAATTTTTTAAATAATTTTGTGGAAAATTTTGAAACAAATAATTATAATTACATTTCCATGGAGGAAGTTATGAATATTTCCACAAATAACAATGATCTTAATATAGAAGAAATAAATGATAATATTGAAGAAAATTTCAGAACAAAACATTTAAACAAAGAGGAAAAGAAAGCACTTCGGATATTAGTTAGAGAATATCGAGACATATTTGGCGGGTGTTGGAGAAAAGTGGTATAAGTGTAAATTTTAAGTTTCGAGAAAAACGCAATTATAGTTTTTTTCAAATTTATTATTGTTGTTACGGATACAAATAAGATATTTTCGTTAAACAATTTTTGGAAATGGCTTTGAATTTGTTGGATTAAAATAGATCTACTAGTGAAAAGGACCTAGTTGTACAATTTTTTAAGAAAAATATGACTTATATCACTTTTCACAATTATTTATTAAAGAACAAAAGCCCATCCGGAAGATATAGTAACAAATCTAATTATTAATTATAAATAAAAAAATGTGAAACTGAAAAGTTTTATGTTTAGTTAAGGGGGTACATTTATAGTCAAATACAACGTAAAAGTTTATTTAATTTTTAAAAATTTTAATTTCTGTGTGTACACTCTCCTCGTCACTACTATTTTCATCCTCGGGTAACGTATTTGGTATATCCTCCTTCGTAGTTAAATTTCTATAAAAATCATGAAATGTTTCTGAAATATAAGGCAATAGCTCTATCAAGTTCTTTTTTTTATCGATGTTTATTGGATTGGGACCTTTATATGACAGAGGAATTTTTATGTTTTTAGGCCACGTATTATCTTTTCTTAAAAAACATACGCTTTTAAATGGTTCCTCTACATTTAAGCTACTTTTGTATTCAAGGACACCAGGATTCTGTGAAAATCTCAACCATTTCATTTGTTTCCACATGACTTTTTCTCCTAAGTTGTTAATTTTTTTTGTTGAAGGACATTCTTATACAAAGAAGAAAACCCAAGAAAATCCGATCTGCACATTTCAGTAACTAAAAAAGTTCGCTTATTTCCACATAATCTTACCAAATTCATCCAGTCTCTTGGATGTTCTATCGAACATGGATATCTTTTCTTTTTTTTTTTTTTGAACAAGAAGGAACAAGAAATTTGTGGTTAATGTATGATAGATTGGGATTCTCTTTTATCATGAACATTGCAGGTAGAAAAGAGTTCTTGTTTTGTCCTGCACACGTATCAGAATATAAGATGCTCTCTTTTATTTCAGGTGAAATATGTGAAATCTGCTTGTATAAGCATGACGCAATCTGATTTGCACCCCGTCCAGCTACGCCCTCATGTCACATAAAACACATTGCTTGATTATCATTAAATCTATGTAATGTTAAATTAAAGGTCCACAACTGCCTTTTATAAAATGCTATTGAAGTCTGAAGATCAGGTGTGGGGAGACACTGTTGCAAATCAAACGTATAAATGATTTTTGATTCATTTTCTTTGATGCTTAGCCTCGTAAGCGTTTGATGCTTCTTGTTGGTGATTATCAAGAAGATTTTGAATTTCTTGCATTTTTTGTGCATCTTTAGTTGTTTTCAGGAGCATATGATATTTATCGCATGTAGCGCAGGTATCCTTTTTAGGCTATTTGATTTTTATTTCCATGGAATGGAATACTTCTTGATATTTGAATTTCGATACTGGGGTTTTCTCGTGAGGTAGCCATTTTTTGTATTCTTCATACATTCTTGTTAAGTTATAGTAATGAGGAAGATATATCTTTGATTAGTCACGACGACAATAGTGACTCTCATACGTTGGGATTGATCCAATGTGAACTCTTACTAATTGAAGATCTTGTTCGGGAGTTTTGTTAGATGGTGAGGCAAGACCTCGCAAATCATCATGTGGCATTGCAGAAGCTGAAGAAATCTTGTTTTTTGTCACATTGGTTAGAAACCGTTCTGTTTCGTTAAAAGTTTTTAGGAAACAACTTTGACAAACGTTAACTAGTTGACCATTTAGTGGTAAAAAATATTTGTGTGACAGAAGCCTATTTTTATGTTTTTTGTTTTCTAATTTACGTTTTGTGGTTTTCTTTCCGTCTGTTGTTATAAGCCTAGCTATAAAAGACACGCGTTTGTTAAAGCTCGCTAAAGACCAATATTCTTTGAAAATTTCCTGTCGTTTTTCTTCAGTTATCCTGTCTTTGCATTTTAAGCGGCAACTTAATAGCTCCTGACATGTCCGTGCTTTTATAACCTTCCTACTTTTTGTGGTGTACGATAACCCAAGGTTTCTTTTCTGCTTTTGTTCCTCACGAATTAGACTAGTTTCATTTTTTAGCGATTTTCGTCCAGGTTTATTTTTTAAGATTTCTCTTCCTGACTCATGTGCAATAAGTGCTGTTGTATCTTTTTGCAGCTTTTTCTTTGGGATGTCATTATCGGAGTCAGTATCACTTTCTTGTATATAATCTGAGTCCGCGTCACTATCATCAAACGCCTCCTCATTACCTGGATATTCCAGATAACCTTTGTCATCGTCATCAATCCCACATACTTGATCAATAACTTCTTCCAAAGTCTTTCGAACATTCGGTTCAGAGAAGGACAGTGAAGGTGCAGGACTTGATCTATTATCTTCATCTGGTAAGACAGGTTCTTCAAGTAAAACATCCGCATTTCCCATCATGGAATTTTCATCTAAAAACCCAGATTAATATTAGATTTTTGAAAAACTAATAAATTTTGTAATTTTTCTTCCAGAAAAATGAAATTGTCACGCCAAAATTGGTTTTTACTTTTTATGGAAATTCGGTCCCCTCTAGAGAAAACCGAAAATATATTATTTTATGTATAAAATGATAAGAAATCTGAAATTGGAATTGAGTATGTAAGTTAAGCATCAACTTTTACATACATTAATTTTAAAAATTTTTAGAGATACAAATTAAAGTAACGCCACTGGTTAAAGTTAACCAAAAACAATAGGCATATTCACCAAGTTATAGTTAAGTTGCATCTAGAAAACTTTTACGCAAAAATAAATGTTGTTAATCTAGTATGTCGTATAAAAAATAATGATATTACTGTTTTAATTATTATTGTACAGATAAATAATCTCGAACAGGAATTAATGTTATATTACAACTAGGTGAGGTATACTATCACTACACTACTTATTACATTTCTCTCGAATACTTAAAGCTTATTTAAAAGGTCAAAACAAAAGTGGATAAAACCAACAGTAACACATGTGCAGTACTAAACCACAAATGACAGACAAGTCGATTGAGCGGGTACAAAGCGGTCATTATTTTAATAGGGAAAAGCGAGTTAAGTCAACCTAAAACTGCACAGTTTGAATTTCTATTGCCGTAACTACTAGTATATCTCAACATACATCATCAGTTTTCAATTTTGAAGTTAAAACATTTGTGATATGTCAACATATAATGTTTTTCCCTATATTTTGTAATGAGATTATAATATATTTTTACATATACATTTATTCACAATCATATTTTACCAACTTTTGATATATTTGCACTTGTATCATTATTCACAAATAATATTAATCATAAAATTATATAGGGAAGACTATTATTACTAGACTTATTTCAGTTTTCTCTATAATTTTTTTTTCTGTCTGGCAGATGGAGGCATAACAAATAGTACTAGAATACTTATAAAATTTTTCACTATATTAAATGATATTAAAAATACTTATATCATGTAACACAAACAAATAACACCTGCTTGCCTATTAAATTGACTTATATCACTTCACCCTATCAAAGATACATGCATTTGAAAGTGGTATCTATGTTTAACTCATTTTTTACATTTTTCGACTTATATCACTTTTCCCCAACACCCGCCATTTCATCATCCTAATAATAAATTAACGGTTACGAATGAAATAAAGTATAAAATTCTCTCATTGAGAATGATAAATCTTACATTTCACTTACATCCAATCCCACTTCTTCTCTACAAAGGAAATGCAATACATTAGTCGCATCCTTAGCCTCTTCTAATGAGATTGACCGTAACACAAAGAAAAAACTAACAACATACAATGGGAATATTGCAAAGTTTTATGCTTTACCAAAAATCCATAAACCAACACTATCGGTTCGTCCCATAGTAGCTTCCATTGGAACTCCGACTGAAAATATCTCAGCTTATGTTACAGACATACTTACTAATGCATATAATTATGAAATTCAATATTACATCAAAGATTCTTTTGAGATGGTAAATAAATATAATGGTTACATATTACCATCTAATTATGTCCTCGTTAGCCTTGACGTTGTATCCTTATTCAGCAACGTTCATTTAGGAATATGTTTGACATCAATAGAGATCAACTGGGACCGTATTAGATATTGTTGTTCCATGTCTTATGACAGATTCATCAGTATCGTCGAATTTCTCTTTAATAACACTTACTTCTCTTTTAATGGTAAATTCTATCAACAAACTTTCGGTACCCCTATGGGAGCAAAGATTTCTCCTATCATTGCAACTTACGTTATGGATTATGTGTTAGACTCAGTCATTCCTTTACTATCCTTTCAAATTCCATTTATTAAAAAATATGTTGATGACATAATTTTGGCTATACCCAATGACAAGGTAGATGAACTATTAGACACCTTTAATAGTTACGACCCCTACATCCAGTTCACTATAGAGAGGGAAGATGGTAATTGTTCCGTCCCCTTTCTCGACATAAGGATGATTAGGGAAATCAACAACATTAAAATAGATTGGTATCAAAAACCGACACATTCTGGTAGATACCTTAACTACCACTCTTACCATAATAACTCTACCAAAGTCAACTTAATCAAACAGATGAAAAATAGAGTAATTAAACTTTCAGATTTATTATTTCATATAAAAAACCTACAAATCCTTCTGAAACTTTTTATTTCAAATTCTTATCCAACACCATTAGTAAATAAGATTTTGTTTAACACTATCCATAACGAAGATACTTCACCTTCCATCGTGACTAACAATGCTGATCCTGATGTCTTAAGTAGGAACCCAGTCTCGGATACTCATATCAATAAATATTTTTCATTACCCTATTTCAGAGATATCACTCCGGGGTTAACAAGGATTCTAAAAAGTTTTGAAAATAGCTTTTCTAATAATAATAATAACATTAAACTTAATGTGGCTTGTAGATCAGCCCTAACAATTAATAATTTTTATTCGAAGATAAAAGATAAGACTCCCATAGATAGGCTTAGTAATATTGTCTACAACATTCCATGCCTCTCTTGCAACAATTCCTACATCGGCCAAACATCTCAATTATTGAAATCACGTATTACACTACACAAAAGTGATTCTCGACTTCACCCTGACCGCTGTGCATTAGCCAAACATGTCCATTCCACTGGTCATCACATGGACTATACGAACACTACAATTCTCCACCGTGAGAGCAATAAATCGAAAAGAGAGTTCATTGAAATGTCTTATATTTTCCTTAACGATTTTTCCATCAATGTTAAGAGTGACATTAAGAATCTAAGCGATATATACCACTTCTTACTTAAATCAGATACCAAGAACAATACAACATCACAGATAACCAACTTGACTGATATATCTATTAACAACTAACCTACTTTAATAATAATTTTCATTAACAAAAAAAAAAGACAACATTCCCTTGCTTTTCTTAGATACATCTCAATAAGATATTATTACAATAATACATGAACAATATACTAATTAAAAAAAAGAATTTCAATTAGAAATTCTAAACTAATATCTCCCCAGACTGGGATCTAACTTCATCGGTTTTACCAATGAGCCTTAACGACATTGATATCAAAAGAACTACTTGTAATTGTTTCGGCGCTTGCGTTCTATGAAAACAGAAGCTCACATTCAAACTTTACAACAATTAAAAATTTAGGTATTGCCGACAATTCAAAGAATTACTTCCTTTAAATGTAGTTACATTGGGTTTTTCGATTGTCCTTGGGTAAACCTTTGCGTTTTAAGTTCAAAGCTACCATACATTTCCAACGTTCACAAATAAACTTTTTTGCACATAGTAACAAAAAAACACCACTATGTTGTTACTAGCTAAAGTTTTTTAACATCATAACTCGACATTTCTAAAATTTCACGGTAAGGTAAATGTTTTTTATTAGATAATATATGGTAGCTAATTATAATTTATTCTCTTTCAGCCCTGAAGAAGCCAAATTCTCTTTGGCGAAAACGTTAGGTGAAATAATTGATACACATTAGAGTTTTTTTTGCAGATTTCCCCAATATTTAAGAGTTTACTATTTAACTTATCTGCAAAGATTAAATTTCTTTTCTATATATATATATATATATATATATATATATATATATATATATATATATATATATATATATATTATTATGTTAACGGCTTGAATAATTTAAATATTTATATCATTTGCTTAATACACATTTTTTGTTTTAGATAAAATGGCTTCTTCAAGTAAGCATTTAACTTTGTCTGAGATGGAAGACATTCTAAAGAGTGAAGAGTTTTGGAAAGATTTGGATGATGCCGATGAAACGACAGATACTCTCCAAGAAGTACAAAATAAGGAGCAAGCTGCAGACAAATTATTTAACTATTCAGGTGAAAGTGACAGCAATGAAATAGATAATGAAATTTACAGTGAACACGACTCTGATAGTGAATTTGAGGTTAAACTATTGCATGAATACACCGAGATGATGCCACGAATAACGCTTCAGGTAACAAAACAGCTACTTTGAACACTTCAAAATTAGCTTGGTATGGAAAAGATTCTACAAAATGGGCAAAACAATCGCCAAAAAGGTCCAAAGTACAATCTCATAACATTATAAGAGTTTTACCAGGACTGAAAGGTTCTACCCGTCAGAATCCACTACTGTGTCCTAAAGAAGCTTGGAAATTAATAATAACTGATGACATGTTGCAAATTATTGTTGAACATACCAACACAAGAATTGACTTAGTATCCTCAAATTACGCTACATTCAAACGACGTAAAAACTCTCTCTCAAAATTTGCCCCAACTTTCTTTGAAAGAACAGATAAAATTGAGATAGAAGCTTTTATTGGACTTTTATTTATGCAAGGTATATTTAAGTCTAACCAAGAAGATTTAAAATCATTATGGGCAACAGATGGTACAGGGAGAGATTTGTTTAGATGTTCGATGTCACTTGCACGATTCTTATTTTTGCTAAGCTGTTTAAGATTCGACAATCATATTAGAAGGTCTGAAAGAGTGAAAACTAATAAATTGGCAGCTATATCCAACCTATTTGAAACTTTTGTAAAAAACTTCCAACAGAACTATGTTCTAGGTCCTCACGTAACAGTAGATGAAATGCTGGTACCATTCAGGGGAAGGTGTGCATTTAGAATGTACATACCTAATAAACCTGCGAAATATGGTATAAAAGTGCAGATCTTAGCCGATTCCCAAACACACTACATGTATAACGTGGAGGTCTATTCAGGAAAAATTCTCCAACAGAAACAAAAATCGCTATTTTCACATCCAACTGAGGTTGTTCTTCGAATGATAAAATGTATTGAAAATTCCAACCGTAATGTCACTGGAGATAGCTGGTACACATCAATGGAATTAATCAACGAGTTAAGAAAACGAGGAGTTACATATGTAGGTACAGTGAAGAAAAATAAAAGAATGATTCCTCCAGAATTTATGGCCGACAGAAAGAGACCTGCTTGTTCTTCAGAGTTCTGATTTACATCAGACAATACTTTGGTATCATATGTCCCAAAAAAGGGAAAATCTGTTGTTTTAATATCATCAGTGCATCACGACAGTACTGTTGATCAGAGCACTGGGAAACCCGAAATAATTATGTTTTACAACCAAACCAAAGCAGGTGTAGATGCTTTGGACGAAAAATGTGCAACATATTCCACTTCTCGAAGGACCCGTCGATGACCTATGGCAATTTTTCACTGTATTTTAAATGTGTCTGGTGTAAACAGTCGAATAATATATCAGTTTTCCCGAGGAAAATAAATATCCCGTTACAATTTTTTAAAAGAACTAGGCATTGCACTGTACACGCCACATATGAAGAAAAGACTTTACAACGTAAATGTACCCCGGAAACTTCGATGTCTCGCAGCGAATATCCTTGGAGTAGATATAGATGACACACCTACACCATTGACTCCGCCGTTGCCTGGTCCCAAGTCCAGGATGAGAAAGGAGAAGGGTTAAGCAAGGGACTAACTATTCCTTCTTAAAAAAAAATAGTTATGAAAACGAAGCACATGCCTCGGATAAGGACGGATCTTTTAAGACGACAAAAGCTACGACAAAGGACAATGAATATAGGAACCTGGAACGTACTAAGCCTATATCGGCCTGGAGCCCTAACTCAGGTGGTCAAAGAACTTGAATCCAGAAACATGGACATAACTGCTTTACAAGAGATTAGATGGACTGGAGAAGGTACACTAAAAACTAATAAATCAGTAGTAATTCTCAGCGGAAGCGAACGAGAACATCAATTCGGAACTAGTTTTATAGTCAGGGAAAGTCTTGTGGGGTCAGTTTTAACTTTCAAACCCGTTAATGAAAGACTTTGTTATATCAGAATCAAAGGACAACTACATAACTATTCCCTAGTCGCTGCCCATGCACCGACAGAGGAAAAGGAAGAACATGTAAAAGATAACTTCTACGAGAAACTAGAGGAATTGATAAATAATTTACTTAAGCAGGACATGCATATTATCTTAGGAGATTTCAATGCAAAGATTGGGAAGGAAGCAGCGTACAAACCAACAATAGGTAACCATAGTCTTCACGATGTTAGCCACGATAATGGAACAAGGCTAACAGACTTTGCAGCATCCCAAAATCTACTAATAAAATCGACAATGTTTGAACACAAGAATATACACAAACAAACATGAGTCTCCAACGACGGCGTTACAAGAAATCAGATTGATCATGTTCTAGTAGATGCCTGGAGAAGTAGTAACTGTCTAGACGTAAGAAGCCTAAGAGGAGCTGATGGAAACACGGATCATTTTCTTGTAAAAGCGAAGATAAGGACAAGAATAGCGTCCAAAAAACACACAAGAATACACCAACACAATTATGGAATACCGAAGTTCTACGTAATAAGGAGACAGAACATAAATTTCAAAAGGCTATAAAAATCGCTCTAGCACAGACAGAAGACTATAACAACATAGACTCAGCTTGGAAAAATATCAAAGTAGCTCTGACAAGCGTATCAGATGAAATACTAGGACACAAAAAGAAAACAACAAAAAAATGGTTCGATGATGATTGCCCGAACTCCATATTAGCAAGAAATATGGCTAGAAGGAACATGCTACAAAACTCCTCGCACAACAACAATGAAATGTATAGACAAAGAAGAACAGAGACAAAAAAACTAATGAAAAGGAAGAAGATAGAGTATCAGGAACAAATATTTAGAGATATAGAAGAAAAAAGAAAGAACAAACAAGCGAGGCAGTTCTTTAAAAGTGTTTCAGATATCAAGACCGGGTACCAAGCAAGAACAGGAAACTTTCTTCAAAACGACAGTGGACAGCTTATCCCTGATGACAAGGAAATCTTAAAAACCTGGAAGGAATACTTCTATCAACTATTGAATGACCAATCTAGCAGAAGTACATCAAACATAGAAGTACATACAGCTGAAATAGAAGACCAATACCCGACATACGAAGAAGTAATACAGGCAATTAAAAAAACTCAAAAATAATAAGACACCAGGTAGCGATGGTATACCCGCAGAGTGCTTAAAACATGGAGGAGAAGCGTTGTACAGTTCGATATATAAGCTAATTCAAGACATTTGGCAAGAAGAAACAATGCCAGATGAATGGAAAGAAGGGGTTATTGTACCAATACATAAAAAAGAAAACAAAAAGCAATGTATTAACTACAGGGGAATAACATTCCTAAACACCACCTACAAAATCCTTGCAAACATCCTGCTAGAAAGAACCAAAACATACACAGAACAAATCGTTGGAGATTATCAATGCGGATTTAGACCGGGCCGCTCTACAATTGACCAGATATTCACAATAAAACAGATAATGGAAAAATGCTGGGAGTTTGATCGTGAGCTTCATCAGATGTTCATAGATTTTAAACAAGCATTTGATAGAGTATGTAGGGACAGACTGTGGACTGCGATGCAGGAACTTGGCTTTCCAAAAAAACTAGTCCGGTTAATACGGATATGTATGGAACGGTTACGATGTAAGGTGAGAGTTGGACAACAATACTCGGAGACATTTGAAATAAACAATGGACTAAAACAGGGATATGCACTTTCACCACAACTCTTCAACTTAGCTCTGGAGCACATAATCAGAAGTGCAAGAATCGAAAAACCGAATACAGTATTTCATCGAGAAGGACCAAACTTACTGTTCAATCACAAATTAACCCCTTAATTTGTAATCTCACATTATTCTTAACTTCTTAATCTTTTATAGTTTCACCGTGTATAAGTTTGCATTATATATATTGCAAAACCATATCGTATGATAATTTAATATTAGTTCATTTACCTACAACTAAATAAATTGCCGAATAATAATATTTTCTAATTGAACTTCGTAAGTGTCGCAATTAAGGCGTAGATTAAATTGTATTATAAGCAAAAGCTAGGTGGTGTGAATGAACGAAGCAATGACCTAAGGTGCTTATGTATCTATTATGTGTGAGATTATAAATTGGGGATTTGAGTTCAAATGAACACAGTCTATATTGAGTAGTTACCGAACGAACACCATATTGTGTAATTACGAGTTGCTGTCAATAAATAATCACTTTTACTCCACAACTTCAACATTTATTAACCCTACCAGCATCGATCGACGAGAAGCGGACAAAGGGGCATACGAACCGAAGCGAACTTCATTACTAAGTTCGATATTTTCCATTGGTCCTTCGTCAAAACATCATCAAAAGGGCGTTAATTGGTTTGGAGCTTCGAAGGAGACGACCCTTAGCGACCTAAATAGCGGTTTCCCAGTTCCGTACAAGATCGACGATCGAATTCGAAGTGTAGAGAAAAGAAAAAAGAAATAAAAAAGACCAGAAAGCACCGAAATAAGGGGTAGGAGCCTTACGAGAGCCTTTGATCATCAGAGAACCTTAATAGCAGTCCTTAAGTCTACTATTCCAGCAGTTTGGAGGTCCAGTTTCCAGCAGAAAAATCTAGTAGCATCCAGAGGTCCAGCTAACCAGTTCCAGTTGCAGTTCTAAGAAGGAAGCAGGAACATACAAGTGAACGTCGGGATAAAACTGTAAGTTTTTGAATATTTATTATCATTTAGAGCAGTGCATTAATTTAATACATTAAAAAGATTATTAAAGAAACTTAAGATTCAAATTGAATAATACTTATTTGAAATATTTTATACTGCATACTTTTACTTAAAATAGTAATAGTTTGTCTACAGCTAATTCAAATCTAATAGCTTAATTATTTTAATTTTAATTATATTCGATAATTTTGATTCTTATAACTTAAAATTCTTAAAACATTTGATTTTCATAATATAGGGAAATATCGTGACAAATCGTTATTTTTATACACATTCAGAGTTCATTCATTCCAAATATATCGTCGGCGAAAGAGCAAAATGGTGTATCTCAAAAAATATCAAAATTGACATTTTATCGCTATCTCGTAAGAAATAGCAATATTTCTATTAGTGCAAAACCATTTAACTGTAAAAAATTTCGTGTTTAAGTTATTTCCGAAAATCAAATCGGTGTATCTCTCCACAGCAAGCAAAAAGGTGTAACTAAGTTTAAAGCGCCAAAGTCGGTATTGTGTGGCTATGTTTAGTTGCAACAGATTGTTCGTCCGGATTTTTACTGTGAAATAAAGCTTAGAAATTAGTTGGGTAAGTGTTAAGCTATTTTTAAAAAAAATGTTCTTTAAGGTAGAATTCATTTGAAAGTAATTTTTGATAGAATTTGTTAACAACTTCAGCATTGAGATACACGTTTTTGAACATATTTATTTGCCAGATACACCTTTTTGCAATAGCTAATAATAATTGTAACAATTATTTTTACCTGGTAAAAAATATGAATCCAAGCCAACAATGGGTTAAAACGTATTAAATCATTATAATAATTGAAATAATTAAATTTTCAATTTTTTTTCAGGCACAATAGCCAATAAAAGACCCAATAAAGTGCTAACCGAAAGAGAACTAGAAGATATTTTGAACAGTGCTGAATTCTGGTTTTCCGATGAGAGTCAGAGCGAGGAGCTTAAGAATTGTAACATAGAAGAACGTCCTAGTGAAGGAAAAATAATGGATCGTGACATATTAGAAACTGTTTCTAATAATAACTTGTTATTGAATGTTTCCAATGATCACAATGATGACAATAATACATTATTATCTGAAAACGAAACCCCAACGAATAATGTTTCTGAATTGGAAATACCTACGAGTACGGAAAATATTGTTATTGAGATACTTTCAAATAACACTGAAGAGCTAAATGACGAACCCCATGCAAGTGAAACGAACAACCAAGCACCTAATGATATTAATAATTCTACCAATGATAAAGAAAAAGAGAATAAGGAAAATGATAACAAAAGAAAAAATTGTAGAAAACAAGAAAAATTTAGTCGAATGTACGGTAAAAAGTACAAAGGTTTGAAGAAAGATCAAGATGATGGTAAATATAGGTTAACTGAAAATCGACCGGCACGAAACCTTTGTTTAAAATGTAAATCTCAATATTGTATAAAATCAAAAAAGCGAGGTTGCTCTAATTTTTCTGAAAATATTTGCATGAATCTGTTTAATAGTTTTTGGCAAAAGATGATATGGGATATGAAAAAAGTTTACGTAGCATCTTTAATAGAAGTCAAGCAACCACACCAAGTTACTGTAGAAGCCAGTCGCAGATCTAATTTTTATGAGTACTACTTAATGAACAATGAGCAAAGAGTTCAAGTTTGCAAAAAATTGTTTCTCAACACCCTTGGAATAACTCAATCAGTTGCCGTCCGTTGGCGTCAAGAATCAAAAAATGGTATTCATGTTGCAGCTGAAAATAAGAAAACACCTACCAAATCAAGAACGGCAAATTTAAAGCATTCAAAAGGGTTTCTATCAGACTTTTTAACAACTTTACCAAAGCTCGAATCGCATTACTGCCGTGCTTCATCTTCACGATTATATTTAGAGCCTATTTCTAAGAAAAAAAAATGATGTATATTCAGCATACAAGGTAGAATGTCAACGACTTTCAATAAAAAGTTTGAGCCGCACTATGTTTCAGTTGGAAATGGAAAATCAAAAAATATCCATCCATAGCCCTAAAAAGGATCTTTGCGACACATGTATGGGCCACGAAATTGGAAATATAAATGAAGAAGAGTACAATAAACACCAAAAAGAGAAAGAAGCGTCTAGAAATTAAAAAAGAAAAGATAAAGATGAATGCATGAAAAATAAAAATATAGTTTGTATAACAGTTGGCATGCAAGCCGTTAAGTTAGCACCATGCGTTGAAGCCACAGCGTTTTATTATAAAACAAAACTGACAGTTCATAACTACACAATTTTTGATTTGGCTTCCAAGACTGTATGGTCCTATTTGTGGCACGAAGGGAACGGTGGGTTAGAATCCTTTGCCTTAATTTTATTAGACTATTTAAAATTTTGCCTTGATGACAATTCTCAAATTAAAGAATTTATTATCTATTCTGACAACTGCGGTTATCAGAATAAAAACAATACGTTGTCTAACGCTTTGCTTTATTTTGCGAGAAAAAGCACGTAACAATCTGCCAAAAATTTTTGACTAAAGGGCATACGCAGATGGAAGTTGATAGCTGCCATTCAGCAATAGAAAGAAAGCTTGTTGGTCGTCGCATATTTTTGTACCAACGGATTACATAAACGTTTGTTTAGAAGCTTGTAAAATCCGTCCCTACACAGTCAAATATGTTGATTATAATTTTTTTACAAACTTTGGTAATATTTTATACTATTCTTCAATTCGACCTGGGACCAGACGGGAAGATCCGCGTATTAACGATTTGAAATGTATTAAATACGAAATTGAAATCTATAAGACGGAATATATTTCAACTTGGAAGAAACTTCCAACAACTATGGCAAATCATGACAACATTCAACTTCGACCATTATATAGCCGACCATTAAAAATCAAATTAGAAAAATTTAATCATTTACAAGATTTAAAAAAAGTCATTGACAAAGTTTATTGGCCGTTTTATGATAATCTGCCTCATAATTGAATGCCTATTTCAATTCAACCCTTCACATTTGATTTATTTTTATTTTTCATGCATTACTTTATTTTGTTTTTGTGCACTAAGCTAAAATAAAAAATGGAACATTTTATTTCAATGTATTAGAATTTATTTTATTATATTACTCTTGCGTGCAAATCCATGTATCTTCATTTAAAAATCTGTCAAAATGGTGTAACTCAAATTTTAACAAAAAAAAAAACAATAAAACTAACATGATAATCTTCTGACAGCTTAAAAATTGCATTTCTTGTATAATTTTGTGTTTTAATAAAAACTGCTCCTATTAAAACGAAATAAACATATTATTTGTCTCTACTGAAAAGTTGCCAAAAATGAGATACACCATTTTGCTCTTTCACCGACGATATAGTATTTTGTAGTATTTGCATTTTTTATATAAAGAATTTTTCTCTCTGGTAACAAGTGATACTATTACATTATTTAATTTGTACTATATAGCCGTGTCACAAAGGTTAGACAAGAGGTCATTTTGCGTTATTGTCTAAGGTAATCTTGTTGACACTAGTTTAAAAGTTGAAATTAGGTCAAACATATTATATTCGTTTAAAATGGAACGATTATATTTAGATCAGGAAAAGCTAGGTCAAGAAATTACGAAGCTTTTATTTGCGAAAACTACGGAAAGAAAAACGAACGAGAGAATATTTAAACATTAAAAGACAGACACTTGATGAATTGTGGAACGACTTTGAAGATCAAAACACAGAAATTGAAGAGAAAGGTTCGAGAGTTGATAAATATTTTACATCTAACTTTTACGAACAAGTACAAAAAAGATATGAAGAAACGAAAAAGATTTTAGAGGAATTTATTAAAAATTCGGACAAGTCTTCGACAAAAATTAGAGAAATAGAAATTAGGATGGGAAAACTTCATCATTTATTGGAAGACGACGAAACCGATGAAGATTTACAAGAGGATTTAAAAGAAGAGGTACAAAAAATAGATACATTAATAATGGAAATAACTGTGGACAATGAACAGGATGCACTAGCAGAAGGTGAAATAGAAAGATTTTATACAATGAAAAGAAGGGTGCGGTCGATCATAAAAGAAAATAAGAGATTAGAGGCGGAAGGATGCAAGAAAGACAAAATAATATTACCCCAAGTGAAGTTACCCTGTTTTGAAGGAAGGTATGAATCCTGGGTAACATTCTATGATATTTTTAAACGTTTGATACATGAGAATAATCAACTATCAAATGTGGAAAAAATGCAGTATCTGAAGACAAACCTCCGAGGAGAAGCAAGTAGAATAATACAACATTTAAACACAACAGAAGCAAACTACAGTGCTGCCTGGAAAATGTTGCAAGATCGATACGATAATCCAAGGATGAATCTATTTATATTAATAGACAAGATACTTCAGGCTGCGGAGATAAAAGAAACGTCAGCAAAGGCGCTGAAATCATTACATGATACTCTCCACGAATGCTTAGAAGCCATTAGTGGACTAGGTGTAATGACAGAGTCCTGGAGCCCTCTTATAGCAAGGATAAGTATGTTAAAGTGGGACACAGAAACCAGGAGATTATATGAAACGTCAATTCAAGACAGTAGGGACATTCCGGCATATAAGTCAACACAGGAATTCCTACAAAGAAGATTCCAGACATTGGAGATGTTGGAAACAGAAAGGAAAGGAACAGATTGTAGACAACAGGTAAAGAAGAAGATAACCTGCGTCGTGTGTCATGAAGAACATAAACTGTTGAAAGGTACAATGTTTCTACGTCGACAAGTACGTGAAAGAAACAAAATCGTAAAGGAAAAGCAATGGTGCGGTAGATGCCTACTACACAAAAGGGAAGTACCATGTTATTCCTCTCATAGATGTGCAGAATGTGGTGGACAGCACCATTCATTACTACACATGTCAAAAGGTCAGCATGATAACAGAAGGAATTCTGAAAACAGAAGGCCACAGAATAGACCAAATTCTAGTGGGTGCCAGTATGACAACAGAAGGAATTCTGAAAACAGAAGGGCACAAAATAGACCCAATTCTAGTGGGAACAGAGGTGACAACAGTTACGACGGATCGTCAAGGAGACAAGAGAATGCCGTGAGCTGTTTAAGTCATCAGAATAAAGAAGAAGTGCTACTTGCAACGGCATTAGTACGAGTAAGAGACTCAAAAGGAAGCTCACAATTGATGAGAGCATTGATTGACCAAGGCTCGCAGTCATCATTCATTACGGAGCAGGCCGCTATAAGTCTCGGAATAAAAAGAAAAGCTGTCCACGCTCAGATATCTGGAATTGGCAATGAAGACCAAAGGACGTCGAAATGGAGCGTAACATTAAACTTAGAGGCGCATTTCAAAAATGAATTTGAAATGAAGACCGAAGCAATTGTGCTAAGAAAAATAACAAAAAATCTACCGGAGAAAGAGATACAAATGAAAGAAAGGAACCATAGGAACTTAGTCCTGGCGGATCCAAATTTTAATGAAACAGGTTCAATAGATATTCTATTAGGAGCCAAAGAATATAGTTTGATATTACTGGACGGAGTAGATCGAACAAAGAATGGTTTGCTGGCCCAAAATACAAAATTGGGTTGGATAATGTCAGGGATAGCAGAGCAAGAGAATATCCCTAATATACAAGTGCTCAGCATGCTATCTAGACGACAAATGGATGAAGACAGAAAACAATACTGGAAGTTAGAAGAAGTAGATCAAAGCAATACTCTTTCAGTAGAAGAAAAAAAGTGTAAAGGATATTATAAAAGAACAGTAAAAAGGGATAACGAAGAAAGATTAGAAGTTAAAATACCCTTCAATTTTAGTACAAGCCTATTAGGGGGACTCACTACAGCAAGCATATGTGAGACTTCTGCAATTAGAGAAGAAATTTCAAAGAGACACAAACCTAGAAGAAGAAAAGGTGGTGTTGTGCGCTCGTTGTTGGTCCCAAGGAATCTACTTGCAGTAGATTACAATAACTTACATTATTTTGAAGTGACATATGAAGAAAAAGGAAGGTGTATAGAATTAAATAAAGGAGAGTTGGTATGTTCACCAATGGGAATCATTAATATGGATACTCAGCCAAACTGTATCTTAAATGAATTATATGATAGAACGACCAATACCACTTGCAATATAATAGAATACACGATAAAGAAAACCATTGCTAACCATCAGTGGATTCCTCATTTAACCACGGGACTAGTCACTTTATTCATTGTTATGTTGATTGCCATTACGTGGAAGGTAGTCAGATATTTTCGAAACTCCAAGAGAGCCAGAAAACAAAGGCATCAAGGTTCTTACATCCAACCTCATCCAGAGCCTCGAAGACATACTTCATCACAACCAAATTTAGGTAGTACTTTAAAGAAAGCCCCTCCTAGATCAATTTCACTTAATGAGCTTAGATTTGAATTAGATAGTTTAGCTGAAACATGAATTCTAAATAATCAAATTATAGGTAGCACTGCTCGGGTGAGATAATAATTCAAAAACCGAGTGAATTAGTGTTATGTTTATTATAATTATTATTATTATTTATATTATATATGTGTTTAAATATTTTCGTCTGTTTGGTTTATATAGTGGCCAATATGTTCAATCACAAATTAACCCCTTAATTTGTAATCTCACATTATTCTTAACTTCTTAATCTTTTATAGTTTCACCGTGTATAAGTTTGCATTATATATATTGCAAAACCATATCGTATGATAATTTAATATTAGTTCATTTACCTACAACTAAATAAATTGCCGAATAATAATATTTTCTAATTGAACTTCGTAAGTGTCGCAATTAAGGCGTAGATTAAATTGTATTATAAGCAAAAGCTAGGTGGTGTGAATGAACGAAGCAATGACCTAAGGTGCTTATGTATCTATTATGTGTGAGATTATAAATTGGGGATTTGAGTTCAAATGAACACAGTCTATATTGAGTAGTTACCGAACGAACACCATATTGTGTAATTACGAGTTGCTGTCAATAAATAATCACTTTTACTCCACAACTTCAACATTTATTAACCCTACCAGCATCGATCGACGAGAAGCGGACAAAGGGGCATACGAACCGAAGCGAACTTCATTACTAAGTTCGATATTTTCCACTTACTACTGGCATTTGCGGACGATATAGATCTAATAGGAAACACGCGATTAAGGATGAAGGAGACTTTCGTAAGGTTTGAGAAGGAAGCAGAGAAGATGGGGCTCCAAATCAACGAAAGCAAGACGAAATATATGTATATGAGCCGCAATAACCAAAGCAGGGACAGAATCGGTCAGAACATTACCATCGATGACTTTAACTTTGAGCGCGTTAGAGAATTCAAGAATCTTGGAACAACAATAACTGAAGACAATAACGGATCACGAGAAATAAACAACAGGATTCAGGCCGGCAACACATGTATTTTTGCCCTCCAAAACCTACAATACGAAGATACAGGTCTATAAAACAATCATACGACCCGTTGTGATGAATGGAAGCGAAACGTGGACGATAACAAAGGCAAATGAAGAGAGACTACGTGTTTGGGAAAGAAAAATCCTAAGGAAAATCTTTGCTCCGGTGCTTGATGAAGCATCAGGACAATATAGGATAAGAACTAATAAAGAGCTTGAAGAACTTTACCCAGACGCCGACATCATAAAAGAAATAAAGTCCAGAAGACTCCAATGGGCAGGACACCTCAGAAGACATTCTGACGAACGAACAGCAAGACTGGTGTGGGAGGAAGTCCCAACTGGAAGGAGACCACGCGGACGCCCTCGTCTCCGGTGGCGAGATAATATAGCAGGAGACCTGAGCACTATGGGCGTGGAGAATTGGATGGAGGTTGCTCAAAACAGAAAACAGTGGAGGCATGTTGTCGAGTCGGCTAAAACCCACGAAGGGTTGTAACGCCACGGAGTAAGTAAGTAAGTATCTGCACCATTGCCAATACAGAATATATCTAAAAGGAAGAGATGCGCAATTTGTCCCGGAAAAAAAAGACCGGAAAACAAATACATACTGTTTTGTGTGCAAATTACCTATATGTTTACAATGTGCTCTAAAAATATGCCCAAATTGTAAATAGGAATTTATTTTACATTAAATTAGTTTACCATTATATAAAAAAGTGTTTATGACTTAAAATAAATGAATTAGCTAATGTTTTTTTTTATTTCAGAATTTTAAAACTGGGTCACAGTGACCGGTCAATAGCAGCTGCGAGATAACTTTTTGTCGGCAGCAGTTACGGGTTAAGGAGGGAGGAATTATATAAACATAAACAGATAATTCCACTGGAATCCGCCGACCACAGTCCATCCGATGAGAAGGTATAAATAGGCCTGCACTTGTTTATAACATTCATTCATTAATAAATAATAGTTCAGTTAATTGTATTAAGAGCGTGTATTTGTAGTTCGGCAATAAGTAATTTGTATTCTATTTTGAAAATAAAGTTTTTAAAAACAAAGTGTTTCCGAAACTAAATTTAATTCCGGTTAAT
The DNA here is from genome assembly GCA_918026665.1 of Diabrotica balteata. NCBI lineage: Eukaryota > Metazoa > Arthropoda > Insecta > Coleoptera > Chrysomelidae > Diabrotica > Diabrotica balteata. The sequence continues at coordinate 75,916,416 of OU898284.1, forward strand.
GAAAATACTAAATTTTATTATCTCATGAGGATCGTAAAAAATTGAAAAAATCACGCAACGTTCATTTATTTAACAGCTTTATAGGAACTGACCTCGTTTGCGGCAAAATGCAAAAAATTGTTACGAAAGCTGCACTTTTCATCTTTAAAACGCATTTTGACTTTTATCAATCAGGCACTCTAATCAAAAGATATGGAATTTTTACAGTAGAATCTTCATTTTCATTTAAAAAATTTTCACGCGCGTAACTGGCATTCAATATCGCCGGTCGTTTCAAGCGTTGTTTCAGAGAGAACGATTCATTATACAGAAAAAAATATTAATAACATTTTTTTTTTTAAATTAACTCAGCTAAATTTCTTGTTTAAAACATTTTTTCTACGGCATACTAATTCTTAGTTACTACTAATTGTATTACGGTTTCACAATATTAAGAATTATTATGCAGCTGATTTGTAAAATGCGATTATCTCGAAAACTGTTTAGTTTTAAAGTTGTTAACAATTATATCTTTTTTGTGTTAAATAATGTATCTGTAATATTATTTGACATAAAAAGCGCTAACTTGAAAAGCAAAAAAAATAAAGCCCAAATTTATGCCACATATGTGGCACCCATTATCAGCTATATCAAAGCATGCAACAAATTACAATTCCTTATAGTCAAACGACGTCAGTTATAAATTTTTATATATAAATGTCCACAAACATAAAAATTATAAGGAAATATATAATTTTTAATTTTTAAATTTAGTTATAACCACAGAAAATAAGACCGAAAAACGTGTTGTTTTACATTTTTGACCTGGCCGTGGTTATAAATAAATACCCGTTTAACGGTCGCCCGCAATAAACTTCTTAGAAAATTTACAATTTATGATTCACAAGTCGTCGGCTTAGTGACACAAAAATGTAACTACATTTTTTCACGTTTTGACATATTTACACCATTGAACTTACCTTAGTGAGTTCTATTGACCGAAAAAAATTGTATCTCTCCGAGCACTCAAAACCCCAATAAGGAAGTTTTCGTAACTACATTTTTTAACAATCTTTTAGTGTCACAGAAATGTAAGTGCTGTTACATTTCTGTGATACTACGTTTTCGTACTATAAATAAGCTGATATTGAGTTACCTTTTTGTGGCATAAATTTTATTGCACTGAATAGTGGTTGCAGGTAGTATCTGTGGATTTGATAATTTGTTTATTACGTTTAGCAGGGTGGTCTGTTGTATTTGCAGTTTTGTTACAGCTGTGAAACACGTGAATCAGTTGATAATTTGTTTATTATATTTATCAGGGTGGTCCGTTACCTTTCCAGTTCTGTTGCCAATGCTAAAGCAATATTTTACAAAAGACGACTGGCCATATATAATCTTACTGTTTACGATGTCAGGACCAGAAATGCTACTAATTATATGTGGCATGAAGGAGTGGCTGGCAGAGGTTCGAATGAAGTGTCCTCTTATCTCTATAAATATCTACAGGACAATTGCGATGGTAAAGAGTTTGTTTTAATGAGTGACACGTGTGGTGGCCAAAACAGCAACGTAAATATATCTGCTATGTTGCTTTACGCTGTTCAGACATTGGATATTCCAAAAATTGACCATTGCTTTTTTGAACCTGGCCATTCGATGATGGAGTGTGACTCGGTCCATGGTCATATTGAGAAAGCATCAAAAAATGTGAACATATTTGATCCCACTGGGTGGTACACCATTGTAAGAACGGCGTCAAAGAAATCAAAATACACTGTACACGAGATTGGACAGGAAGAAATTTATGATTTCAAAGCTTTTGCCACAATTTTAATAAAAAACAGAAAAGTAGACATCGATGGTAGTAGCATAAATTGGCTAAAATTAACATGACTGCAGTACAGAAAAGACAATAATAAACATATATTTTTTAAATATAACATGGAAAATGAAAATTTCGGGTCTTTTGAGGTTACCCGAAAAGAAACTAGGAAATTTTCCGTGCCAAATTTAACAACGGCATATGAAGGAGCAAGGCCAATAAAAGAGGAAAAATATAAGGATTTAGAAGATCTGTGTAATAAAGGCATTATTCCTTCCCAGTACCATCTCTTCTTTAAGTCGTTGCTCACCAACAATATGGACAATCAATCAGATTAACATGATTAAAATTATTGTTTGATAAGGCTTTTAAAGTTTATGTTTAATTAAAAAAAATATTTTATGACTTTAAATAGTGTTATAAACATCTCGATGGGAATAACCACAATCTATTTATTAAAAAAAATTTATTGACGTTTCGACTTCTAAATTCAGAAATCATTGTCTAAACATTTTATAAAGTTTCTTCTTTTAATAAATAATATTGTGGTTATTTCCATCAAGACTTTTAAATAGTATTTAATGCCACAAGAAAATATCGTCAGAACAATAAAAAGTTATAAAATGAATTACGATTATTAGTTTTATTATTATTATTAATAAATTGGGTAACCCTCAGTAGAGAAATTAGATGTAGGTACAATTTTTGCAGTAGTACAATTTGTAGTAGTACAATTTTTTACCATTTCATTTTAGAAAAGCTTAGTCTTAATCCTATTATAAAATTATTTTTATTTAAATGGCGTAGTTAAGTTTTCGGACCAGGTAGAGAATAATAAATTTTAATCTATTGCACTTTTAATTATTATACCTGCCACTCAGTATGTTTATCTCTCGAAACTTATCCCTATTACTCCAATACAAATGACTGTAATAGGATTAAGATTAAGCTTTTCTAAAATTAAATGTCACCTACGTAAGTCTCAATAGACTTTTCAGTTAGTGACACAAAAATGTATCTCCGCTACTTTATTTAATTGTTGATATTTTGAGAACACAATTTAGCCATTGTTGTGTATGATTGTATTACCGTAATGACAACATTTATAACATTAATAATTCGGAACAAAAAAGTTGAGGATAAACTACAAGTCATTATAAAATGCAAATCATTTTTTAAAACCCTTAAATAAGCTCTCCTGAAAAGTAGTCATTTTTAAGATACATTTTTGTGTGACTAAGCCGACGAAGTGTTATTGTAGCGGTTTGACCATTCGCACCTATAATAATAAGGTCCTAATAGATAAGATTTGGAAAGTGCTAATATACAATATTTAACTGCATTTAAAGTAACAGAAAATATTTGTTTTATACTTATTTAAAACTTGTAGCTTCTCATAACACAAATTATTATTTCGTAAAAGTAACTTTATATTTGTAACATTCATATACATATTTTACTAAAATAAATACGCCAACACTGTGACGCGGTGCCTTAAGTAAAATATATTTGGTTATGTCGAGTGACCTAAATTAGTTTTCTGAGAATAGATATTTTAACCTGTCAGTATTGTTAATACACAAGTTTTAAGATAACTGTTTTTTCTTTCATAAGAAAAAATACTTTTTGGCTGTAAATAATTAGTCTTAACCCTACACTGCGCAATTTTTTATTTCGTTTCCAAAAAAATCTGGGCGATGTAATTGTGTCTACAGAACATGGAAAAAATAAAAAAAAATTTTTTTTTACAAAAATAGTTTATTTTATACAAAAATGTTGTTGTGACAGATCTGTCACATTGCGCATCAAAGTGACAATTTCAGTTCTCGTGAAATTTTATAAAAAAATTATTATTTTTGTTTAGACAAAGATGTGCACCACATTTAGAACATTTTATAAAGGAGACTGACTTACAGGTTGGTAATTTACACCTTTGTCTGGCTTCATCATATATAGGCCAGTGACCAATGGAGTCCGTCCTGATATCTTTTGGAGGTACAAAACTTACTGTTGCCGATTTTCTTCTTTTTTCTTGCAACAATTTTTCAACGCTTTGATCAGAAGGTCTTCCACGTTTCAATGAAAAATTAACACTATTAGCCTTGCATAAACACTGGGCTATCTCAGCCCGAAATTTGGGCTGAGTTAAACAGTTCTTATTTTGAAGTAGACAACATCTTCTATAAAGGAGCCAACTGTTGACAATAGTCATATCTAAGAGGTGATAAAATAACCGGAGATACCATTTTTTTGTCCGCATCTTTATCTTATAACGACCAATATAACTGTCCATAGCGTCAACTCCATCCATATGAGCGTTATATTCAGGAACCAAACTTGGACATTCAATGATGATGTACTTATGTTGCTTCCTGTCCCAACGTTTGGCCTCAGTTAGTGGCATTTTACCTTTATATGTTGAAAGAAATGTAACAGGTTTATTATCCAACCAAATTACTGAAGATACCTCAACACCATCAATATCACATACAAATTCATGAGAAGATCCTCTGGGTTCTTTTTTGAGTTCCTGGTCAGAAGGTAGCTTACAATTAGGTAATCTCGATCGTCTTACTGTTCCCAACGAGTAAATACCACGTTGCAATAGGTAGACCATCAAAGGTATCGAAGTATAAAAATTGTCGAAATATACTCTGTAATTTTCATTACAAGGTATTATTCGGCAGAGTCTGACAACAACGTTGGCACTTGATCCCAAGTCGGGTTCATTTATCTCACGAAATTTCGGATCATTTTCTGAACCTGTATAAATTTCAAAACTGGATGAAAAACCATCCGTTCCGCAGAGAACATACAATTTGTATCCCCATTTATGGGGTTTCGATGGAAGATATTGCTTCATATGGTGTCGAGCTTTGGTGGCACACAGCTGTTCATCAACGGATAAATATTTTTGAAGAGGAACTGACTGAAACTTGCTGTTGAGTGCATCAACAATGGGCCGAAGCTTATGTAAACGATCATGATTAGGATGATCTCTTGGTACAATCAAATTATTGTCATTAAAATGTAAAAACTGGCGAATTTTTTCGAATCTCTTTTGAGGCATAACTTCTTTTATCTGGGGCAATCCTAAAGAATTGGACCAGTAACTTCTAACGTTTGGCATTTTTACTAACGACATGTATATACAGATGCCAACATATTGTTTTATATCATTAGCAGTAAGCATAGCAGGTTTACTAGGATTAGTTTGTGTCGAATACAAATTAGACTCCGTGGTGATTTTTTCAAAAAGACCCTCATCAAAGAAATACAAAGAAGCTATAAGGTGTTGAGAGGTTAAGAATATTTTCAGGAAGCTCGGATTTTCCCCTGAAAACTGAAAAGTCTTCGTTTCGAATTAAGTTTTTCTTACGCCATATTATTTTTGAATACTTTTCTTTCAATTGCTGTGCTTCCTTTTTGGTATCTCGCAATAACACAGAGACAGATGGAGGATCGTCAGTATTATTCACGGAATTAATTTCACTATCTGAATACTCACTACTGGTTGATTCTTCACGTTGTATTACAACTCCATCTTCTAGTTCTATAGGCATAAATCTAGGTCATCCTCCTCCTCTAGTTCATCCAGTTCACCATCTAACTCGTCTTCACTATCAGTCAAGTTGAGGATTGCTTCCTCAAGTTCTTTTTGAGTAAGAGGTCTGAAGCGGCGAGACATGGCTAAAAACCTAAAAAAGGTATATTTTGTTCAAGCCCAAGCAATTCAAAAATAACCCACAAATATTTCAAATAGTTACTCTCATGCGCAATGTGTCTAATATGTAACAACCTATTTCAATTCCATTCTCAGCGGAAATCTGAATATTTGTTTTAAAAATAATGAATTGTAAGAAAATGTACTTACCTTATTCAAAATAGTTAAAATTCCAACAGAATAACTGGTAAATAAAACCCACAAAACTAAATTATTTGTACAAGCTTCCGCACGTGCTAATCGTCCAAATGCTGATGCGAACAATATGGTCCGTTATTTCATTGAAACCAGCTTTAGACTAAATCCGACTTTATTATCATTGTAGATAAGGTTGTAGCAGAATGTACACACCGCGCAGGGTAGGTTTAAACGTATTTAAATTAAAAATAACTGCTTTGAAATTGAGACGTGTCATATCTGTTACACTGCGCAGTGTAGGGTTAATTTATGTGTTTTTAATCCAATCTAATAAATAAATGGTCAAACGACATCGCACACATTTTATGGAAAATATAATGTCAAAAAAGAACATAATCTCCAACAATACCATCCCAAACATTTATAGACCACCTAGTTTGACTGTGAGTGTTATCAAAATAGGGATTACTTGATGCATAGTAATGAAAATTATACCGATAATTATATAAACATAAACAGATAATTCCACTGGAATCCGCCGGAAACAGTCCATCCGATGAGAAAGTATAAATAGGCTTGCACTTGTTTATTTACTCCGAAACATAATACATATACACAACATATACACTCCGAAAATAAATTTAATTGGAGCAGTCGCAGTAGTATTCCTGGAGGTTGAAGCAGTTTCCTGAAGGCGAATTGTAAGAAAATTCCCAAGAAAAAGCAAGAGTCAACCGTTGGTCTTCACAATTTATCTGGAGAATCTACGTACCAGCATAAAAAAGTAAGTTACTGAGAAATTTTACATTACTGCCTTAAAAATAGAAATAAAAGACAAAATTGATAGGCTATTTTACCTATTTTGAAGACGTTTCGCTTTCGTATTCTGAAAGCATCATCAGTTCATCTAAAAAGTACAATATGAGAACCACACAATCATGGAAAAGATGTTATAAGTGTTACCTTAAGAAGACATGTAGCAGTCAAAGATATTAACAAGTTTGTGAATAAAACTCAAGTAAATGGACATTATACGGTAGTATTGTATAAACAATCAATTAACTAAGAACATTTAAAAACTTATTAAAAATTAGCACAGCAACTGACCATGTGGTCTAAAGTATAAGTAATATTTTATTTTATCTTAAGTAGTGAAAAAGAACCAAGAAAATCATAGATTTACTTCCAACTATTTGATAATTAATTATATATATATATATATATATATATATATATATATATATATATATATATATTATAAAGAATATTTTAATGCAAACTGATATTGAGGATCTAGTTGTTAATTTAAACAAAATGGCAGTTAATCAAACTTCTACTATTCAAGCAGCTAAGGCTCTTGCAGACTTTTTACCTACATTTAATGACGATTCTCTTAAACTCAAAAGTTTCGTACAAAGATGTGATAAATACTATCTTACGTACGGACAAACCACAGATAATACATTAAATGATTTTACTTTCAACGTTATTTGTTCGAAATTGCAAGACAATGTTTTAAATTTTGTTATGTGCCGACCATATTTAAATACCTGGCCTCTAGTCAGAGAAACGTTAAAAAATAATTTTGGCGATAGAATTGATAGACAAACGCTAACTAAAGAATTTTTACAATTAACTAAAGGTAGAAACGAAAACATTACTGATTTTGTTGCAAAAATTTCCCAACTTAAATCAAAAATAGAAGTTAAAATTAATTCAGAAACAGAATTAAATGCGGATAGAAAATTACTATTAATGGATCAAAATAAAAGCAATTCTATCGACATATTATTAGCAAATGTAGATGAAAAAACTAGAACAATTTTAGAAATTAGAGAACCTAGAACGTTTATTCAAGCTTCGGATATTATATCAAGACAATTTTACAATGATCAAAGAATTCAATCTTTAAATCCTTTTAATAAATTTAATAAAAGTAAACCCAATTTTCAAAATCACAAATATATGCCAAATCATAACTAAAATTTTAATTTTAATTATAATTCTAACTTAAGAAATTTCCAAAATAGTACAAATAAGCATTTTCATCAAAATCGACCTAATTTTTCAAATTTTAATCAACAATATACAAATATGCATTCTTATTAACTTAAGAAATTTACAAAATAGTACAAATAAACATTTTCATCAAAATCGACCTAATTTTTCAAATTTTAATCAATAATATACAAATATGCATTCTTATTCGCATAATCCTAATTTTATCCAACCCAGTTATTCGAGGCAAACATTTCCTAGCCAACCCATAAATATTTAATCAAAACCAATTCATAAAAAATATTTTACTAATGAGCATGTGTTCGGTAAACCAAAACATGTTTTCGATCCCAAAAATGCTCCAAAAAATACGTATCAACCAGAACCAATGTCCACTACATCGAGAATGCCTTCTGTTAAATAAACATTTCAATTCCAACAAAGGGCTCCTCAAAATTTTCAAGTAGAAGAACTTTATAAACTGTCAGAAGATGAAATAGAGGATAATTCTTCATGTTCATGTTCCCATTCTCAAAATTATCATTATTCTCAAAATTACGAATACGAATCTCAAAGCACAGATCAGTCAAATTTTCCCGAGCGTATTCAGCAAAGTCCAAACGATTAGGAAAACAAATTGATATTAATAATATATACTCCACTCCACGAATATACGACTGTTTTAAATTCGCTTTAAGGTGTCGACTTAAATGGTCCAATGTGCTGAATTGTACAATGGTAAATTCTCCCCATTTTTAAAATACTGTTATGACAGATATACACCTTAGATTTAAATATGAAGTTATGATCTAAATATAGAATTGATAGTTTATAGAATAGTTGTAATTCAGATTTTGAAGTATACTCGTATAATTACTCTCATTGACTTTAGTATTGTAAACAAGTTGATTTTTGAATTAACTGATTTAAACGAAGTGTAACAATACTTAAGTGATTAAATAGTTTAATTTATTTAGTCGAATATTCAATTAGTATTAAAAAAACAAAAAAACTTACTCTTACTCTTATTCTCCTAATCACCATTACAAACAAATACACTACACTAAACTCTGTCTTAACGGACACGTCTCTTCACCAGACACCTCTGTACGGACTGTTTTTAAAACTAAAATCAGTCGGCGATTTATGAAACTGTATGTAAATTTTCGTTACTTTTTAATATCTGTAATGACTCGGTACTTTAACTATCAATAGCCGCCATGTTATATCCGTTACTTTCGGAACTTTTAAGAGTATATCCACTCAAAGCAAACAAAAAACTAACAAAGTGGAATACTAGATTCTTTTCCTGGTTTCTGAACCATCGTTCTCCCAATTTCTTTTTATTTATATTAAAAATATTATATTTCTTTTTATTACCGTTGTAGTACCTGATAAAGTAATACAGGTACCCGGCGCGCCTCTTTGGTGTTTACATTTCACCGAAATCCAACCCAAATGGCTGATGAACACATTTTAACTTCATAGAAGTAATTTTTTTTGTTATCTTCGGATTAATTTTCACAATAAATTTTGCGTCTATCTGAACATCTATTTTGACCCCCTCTCTACGTGTTGCATTATTTATTTGTAATACGTCACTCGATTTACCAAAAATCAAAAATTTTTAAAACTCAATTATCTGGTTAATAATTGTACAATAAATATTTTTACATTTACACCTTTTTTTGATTGGAACGGGAGACGTACATTCGTTAAATAATTTTGAGTCGATTTTTTTGCACTCAAGTGTATATTTCCTTCACTTTTCTCTGTAGGAATAGCAGTTTTTGTAAGACCCATGATAGGTTCAAGTCCAATAAGCATCAAATGTTGACATTTTTCGATAAAACATTCAGATTTAAAATGATCTGAACAGACTCTTGCTAAAATAATTTTTAAAAAATCGAAATAAAACAAAAACATATTTACTTTTAAATTCCAATACATTGCAAAGTAAGGTTAATAAATACTTACCATTTTATTTTGTCACCACAAAAATCTATCCACTGTTGAGCTCACTCATCTTTTGGAATAGAAAAATATCGCACATTTCTATTTTTTGTATTCCCATACCAATTGGAACATTGTTTAACAGCACAATTTGGCATTATTATCGAAAAACTAACATATAATATATATATATATATATATATATATATATATATATATATATATATATATATATATATATATAACTAACTAAAAAATAACATATAACATACCTAACATAACTACATAACATGTAAAAACTAACTAAAATGCAAAAGACTTAGCTGGACGTAAACAAAGCAGACTTCACGCATGTGACGTATTGAAAAAATGGTGGATTTTGGTCGGCGCAGTGATGTGCAAAAACGAGTCCACGTAGAGAGCATACCTGACCTGATCCACAAAAATACCTGGATCAACCACCTCTACATGCAAGACGTCTGCTTTGTTTACGTCCAGTGTTTTGCATTTTTTAACATTACTTTGCAATGTATTTGAATTTAAAAGTAAATGTGTTTTTGTTTTGTTTCGATTTTTTAAAAATTATTTTAGTAAGAGTCTGTTCAGATCATTTTAAATATGAATTAATTGGATTAATGTATAATATTAATTTTATTTTATTTAATTTAACATATTTCGTATCAATTTTGTACATATTTGAATTGCCGCCTTCAAAATGGCGGATTTTGGTCGTAAACGCGATTAGCTGTTCAAAATAGATGCGCGTGAACATACCATGTTTCCTTATATCATGATCAGTGTATTCGAAAATTTCATTTTACTATATTGTAAGTATCTAAACATTTTATTGATTTTTACTTAAAGATCTAAAACTAAAGAAATGTAAATAATAGATAGCTGCAAGATTATTATGGATCTAGTACTTGTCCTGTAGAATAACTTCATTAAGTTACGACAATAATAAGCAATTTTAAAACATAAAAATAGCGTGCTCTCCCCCATTGTTGTGGGGAGAGATGCCGCTAGTAAGCCTGGGTGAAATACTGCATATCTTTTTTGAATGTTTTTGGTTAATATCAAACTATAATTATTTTAAAAAGCAGCAGCAGCTAAAAATAATTAAATGAATTTATTACACAGCTAATTATAATAGAGTATCAAATAGAGGTTCGTGGACCCAAACTAATTTGGATGCTGCCATAGATCTTATACAGAACCAAAATGTCAGTATCCGATCAGCTGCAAAGTCGACCGGTGTTCCCGAAAAAAGCTTAAGAAACAGAATAGCAAAAAACAACTTTTTAATGCAAGCAATGGGTCCTGCACCATTGCTTGGTTATGACGCTGAGCGAAAATTGGTCCAACACATTAATGCATTACAAATTCGTGGATTTGCGCCTACAAGAAGAGCTGTAAGGAAAATAGCCTTTAACCTTGCTGAGGCGATGGGTATTAATAAAGCAAAAAGAATTGCTGGTGCAGATTGGTTTAAGTCGTTTACGAGAAGGAATGGTACTCTTTCGGTTCGCAAAGCTCAAGGATTATCCAATGCTCGAGCAGAAGGCATGAACAAGGAGGAATGCAAGAAATACTTCGAGCTCTTAAATGAAACATTAACTGAACACCACTGTTGCGTAACAACAATACTTAATATTTTTAGTCTATTTTTGTATCATATTATTTAGTTTATTTTTGTATCATACTGTATATTAGTTTAGATATATAAAATTTCTTTGTACTCACTAATAATCTGTAAAGCGCCGTTATCTTGCATTTAAATAACTTTCTACACAAGTTTCTAAAACCTTCATAGAATCGTAACAATGAAAGGATTAGTATTTTCCAAATTACCCTCTGACGCATTCCAAAATTCCGCAAGTTGAGACAAATACCCTTATCAGGTAGTTTTTATCAATGATTTGAAAGTTAAAGGTATTTGAAAAATAAACATATCTTTTAATACGTCGAGGGTCAGGGGGAGATTTCGGAATGTTATTGATTGAGGGGAGAGAGTGGACATCAGTATCAGTTCAAATTCCAGCACTGAAGGAGCGACAGGCTCTACTCGCCCCAGCGGCATATTAGTGTTTTAAACCAGTCGGTATATTAATAAGTTCGTGTCAATATTGTATCACCGACAAGTGTGTATCATATGCAAGTTATCGGCGTTTAAAATACATTGTATTTGTTTAAATATATTTGTTCAAACGTTCTTTTCGAATCTTCATTTTTCCCAGTTTTCTGGGTGGTCCTTCAAAGAAATACCCATTTCCCTAAGGAAAAACCTTGTTCCCAAAAAAAAAACAGCGACCTATTACTGGTGCGCGAAACAAAGGCATCAGGACAAAGGTGTAAGGACAAACACCTACATCTTCGCTCAACCACCTCATCAACAAACCTGGTAGCATCTGGAACGTAGACGAATCAGGCCTACAACTAAATAATGAACCTGGCATTGTTGTGGCTAAAAAGGAAGCGATGTACATGTCAGACAATCAACGGAAACAGGAGAGACGGTAACAGTGGTAGCTTGCGCGAATGCTGAAGGTGCCTTCTTACCTCCTTTCTGTATTTTTAAAGGTGTCAAAAAACAACAAATTGCAAGAATGAATGCTCGCAGGAGCGGCTATCGAAATGAGAAAGGAATCAGCCTACATTGATGAAAATATATTCATTCGTGGTTTCGAGATCACTTTTTACCACGAAAAAGTGTTTGTTACTTTTAGATGGTCATTGCTCACATACGAACTCTCCCGATATTTTGACATGTGCTTTCAATAATGATGTTGTACTTCTATATCTACCAAGCCACACCACGCAATATTTACAACCACTCGACAGGTCCTTTTTTAAGCTCTTAAAGGCCCACTACAGACACGCAGCAAGCGAGTGGGGAAACGCTAATCCTGGAACGAAATTGGAGAGGCGTCATTTCGGTGAACTGCTTGCTCAAGCTTGGTCAAAATCTGCAACTGTGCGGACAGGTATTTCAGGATTCTACCCTTTTAAACCTTCAGCTATTCCCGAAGACGCATTTCTCGCAAGGACAGACTATGATTCCGCACCATCTGACCAAGAATAAAATAATGAAGATGAAATTCCTGTCCCATCAACCAGTTCTGATCCTTCTCCTGTCACTGATCCTTCCACTGTCACTGATCCTTCCGCTGTCACTGATGCAACACTTGAAGAAGCATTTGCAAACCAAGACGTAGCCACTCAGAATTTTTTAATGGGTAAAGAAGATTTGACCACACCATCAACCTCTAAAGGGAAGTCAACTCCGACAAAACTCCTTCTCGAGGTTTCTCCAATTCCCACACCTATTTCAAGGAAGCCATCTTCAAGAAAACAGTCAGCTCAGGTGTTAACCTCGCCAGAAGTAATAGCTGACAAAACCAAGAAACGCTTGGCTCTTGTTTAGAGAAAAAAAAGATAAAGAAAAGAAATTAACTAAAGGGAATCAAACTGAAAATAGTAATAAAAAACAAAAATGCAAATGTAAGAGGCTATGAAAAAAAATATGCTCGAAAAGAAGACAGTTCTTCATCTGAGTCTGACTTTGTTTTAAGTTCAAGTGAGGACGAGTCGGTGCACGACAGTAATGTTTGTGTAGAGTGTTATGAAAATTAAAAGACAACAACATCTAACGCAGATTGGCTTGAGTGCCTCAAGTGTTCTAGATGGATGCATGAAACCTGCACATTGTATGAAGTAAGGTGTAATATGTATGGCCGTGCAGAATTGAAAAAATAAATTAAAACTAACAAATAAACTGTAAGTGTTTTATTTTTATAAAAATTTACATGTAGACTGTTTTTTTATGTTAATTTCCATAAGCCATCTCTCCCTACCCTTGTGCGGCATCTTACCCACCCAGGTGGGTAAGATGGCCAAAGTAAGTTTCTTTAGTTTTCCGATAATACACAAAAAACCTTTTACACAACATTTATTAATCTGGGATATACGTTGAAGTAATGATCAACGAATAACCTGGAGATTAGAATTTTTTTTAGGTTAAACCTATGTTCATTTTTTTAATGTGAGAAGAGAGGTGCTGCATCTCACCCGGTTTTACCTTATATATATATATATATATATATATATATATATATATATATATATATATATATATATATATATATATTATATATATATATATATATATATATATATATATATATATATATATATATATATATATATATATATATATATATATATATTCAATATATTATTGTGATATTTAAAGTCTTAGTGCGCCAAGAAAATTAATTAGCTAATTAATTAATTAATTAATTAATTAAAATTATTGAAATGATATGATTATGACTCTATCACACTTTTTAATTCTATAAAAAAATAGAAGTATAAAAGCATATAAGTAAGAATAGTAAATAAAAAAATATGATATAACAGTATATATTGAAATAAAAATAATGAAATAAAATTCACACTTAAATGTTTTCAATAAACAATATTTCATATAATGATTCTTAAAATTTTGTTCTATGTACGTGAACCTTCAAAATTAATGGTACAAACAATATTAGTTAAAATCTCAAAATCCCAATTATTATTCTAAATCTCCTAATCAAAAATTTATATCTTTTCTAAAGTAATTGTCAAAATCGTGTTATCAATAAAAGAAAAACTGCAGACAAACAACACGATCTCTCTCTGATGATGAGTGGTCCAAATCCTTGTTCCTTGTAGCCTACACTATCTATTCTTAGCAGCTCCCTAGGTAATCAGTAATCTTACAACAAATTGTTGCAAGTTTATCGTCCTTAATGATCTCCTTCAAATGCACGAATCATTCAAATTATGATAGCCTCTTCTCTTTACGATAAACTGAATCTCTCGTTGACCTGAACAGTGACTTGTAGCGTTTACGCTACTGACTAGTCCAATTTAAACCCCTCAAGAAATTTTATTACCCGCCTACGATCGATTTTTAAATGGACATTTTTCCCCACACGCGTAGTAGTCGCTTAAAAAGTAAGGTTGGTCGAGTTGGTACGAGAACGATTAGTTTTGGTCAGAACTCGTCAACGCAGACACGCCAACCGGTGAAATTGTTCACCTTCAAAGTGACGGAATTGGAGCAAGGAAGATAATTTGGGGAAGAATATAATTCATTAATAATAATAGTAATAATTAATTTTAAATAACAAGTATTAATTTATAAGAGTTCCATATAAAAAGGAAGAGTTTTTTGGCGTGTTGCGAGCTCCATGTAAGTAAATCATTTTATACGTATTATCTCTTTATCATATAATCAAATTTATCATTGTATTTAGTATTTCTTTAGAGATTTATTTTTGAGTTCCGAAATAATTTAAATATAAAATTTCCTTGATTTACTTGCAAAGAACAGAAGGTCATTTTTTTTATATAGTTAAACTTAAATTCTGTTTTATTCCACGTCGTTATCATTAAGTTTTTTTTGGTTCCCATTTTGTATCTTAACTTTTTTGGTGGAATATAAAAGGTTCGACAAATGTGGACAGCCTTCTATATTCTGCGCATGTTCTTTTCATGGCGCAAGCTTGCCATGCCTACGAAAGTAACTTCATAAATTTGACATGATGTTGACTTAACCTAATACCTAATGTTTTGATGTTTTGTTTTGGTGCAGTCAATCCATGCTGCTACACCTATTAAATTACATATTTATTAAATTAAATAATAATTTTTAGATTCCGTCACGTGAAAGTATTAATTTCACTTTACTTGAGGATATTCTCGTCAGAATATTCCCTCAAGGACTCAAGTAACTGAATCCTTAGATAGTTAGCAATTTGTGTATGTAACCCGTGGATTTTGCTGTCACCCAGAGACCAGTGACTGGTTGTGGCTTTTGTGCCCAGGATTCGTCTTTACAGCCATAAACTGATGTAACCGTGCCAAGAGGAATTTTCCTATGGACTTATGGGGCTGTAAAGATAAGTTTTTGACTGTGTATTTTTTTTTTACTTTCTATTTACTGTTAACTTTACATATGCATATGATAAGGTAAATACCTTTGTGATAATTTAATTTTTTGATAATTTAATTATAAAATATTCGGGAGGAAAAAGGGACACTTCATGTGTTATTAGGTTTTAACTAGGATTTAGAGAGTCTGACCAAACTCACTTTTTTTTGGATATAATATTTTTGTTAATATAATACAATTTGATATTAAGAGGGACATAAATTTAATGTGGTTTGTTTTTAAATATTATATAATGAGTATGGAACAACTCATTTTTTGGATGTAATATATATATTTAATATAATTGTAATAGAGATTTATCAAGTTTGATATCTTTACAATATTGTCATTAGTACCTCATTTTAGTAGAACTAATTTAAATTTAAATGACTACCTTTTTGTTTTAAGACTTTGGCTACCCTACGGACTATTCTGGTTGTATACTAATATTTCATATTTTATTTGGCCAGTGGTAGTGACTATTCATTTGTTGAGGGGCTATTAGGTCCTATTGTATCTGTACACCATCCACTACCACTGTTATTTGGCTTTGCATTATATGTAAATTGTTTATACACATATACCTATATACATTTGTTTATAAATATATTTATTGTTGCTATTTTGAGTTTTATTTCAGTTCTACTAACCAGTATATAACATAGCAAAACAAGATTATTATTTAGTATTTTTTGTATTTCAGAGTATTATCTCCAGATTCATTTGTTACTTCAAAATCTCAACTATCGTTGAGTTGGCGCCCTTCTTTTCTCTTCTTATTGTTCTCTTTCTATAAATTTATTCCCAGTGACCTTCTTCAGTTGTATCACGTTTGATATTACTAGTCTCATTTCTTTCTTGTCTCATTAGCTCATTATCTCTTGTTATTGTTGTTTATATCTTTAAAGCCACAATCCAGTGCATTGAAGCTAGCCCGAACACTCACTTGAGATTTAGCGTCTCTTTGGCTATTTAACTTTGTTCCTCTGAGCTTAGCCATATTTTTAGTATTTTCATCACCTCTCTTCCAGTTCTTCTGAAATTTGGAAGTTCTAGACTTCCAAAAACCCAATACTCCCGGAGTATTATTCGTTTCAATTGGCTAGACCCAACGTGTGGCTTCTTTTCCACTTCTGCCTTAAAAAAAATATATATATATATCTCCTTTAATTTTTGGTTTTGATCTTGGGTTGTTGTGGTTTTCACTGGTTGTGCTTTTAGATTTTCATTTTAACGTTTAGTTTTGTTTTTCAATTTTTTTTTTGGACATTACCTTATATCTATATCTTAAATCGACTTGTTTTGCTATATACTGTGTAGACTGAATAAATTACTTTGTTTTGATTTGTTAAATAACTATTTTAGCTTAATAATAAATTAATTAAAAATTTAAATAACTAAAGTTAACTATTTCACATATTTTACAAGTCCGGAGTAGCCAGTAAGTTGAGTCACTACCTCGAAATAACAGTTTTGAAATTTTAGGTTCCTTAGGGTGTTGTAGCAGTATATGTCATTGGATTTCATAACTGGACCAAAACAATTAAACATTACTGGTATAGGTATCCCTTCAGAATATTAATTTGAGGACAGAGAGTAAGTTAAACTTTACCTACTTTTACTCATTCTCTCGTATATTTCTCAGTTGTGTAATATGTCTGCGTTCAAGGTAGAGCATCTGTTAGCTCCTGAATTAGAGTATGAGTTGAGAGTCCGTCACTTAAACGATCCATCTTTGACAACGGTGGAAAGGAAAAGGGTAGTGTTGCGTGGTGCATTGAAGCAAACTTCATCCAATCGGAGTTTCGCTGTTCTGTCAGCTTCCCATCTTAATTTTAAGGATGAGATTGCTGAAATAGAGGTTACTCTTGCAGATCTGGTGGTCAAAATTAATTCTTTTGTTGGTTCTTCTAGTGATACTGCCTATGCTCGTTATACTTCTCGGTTAGGTCATGTTGCAGCTAGAATCCATCTGTTAGAAGCTACAACAGAGGAAGAGGAGGAAGTGAAGAGGTCTCTTAATTTCAGAGTTTTGATTCTGGAAGGTGAACTTGATTGTAAAGTGATTCCCCAGGCACAGTCAACTCCTCATAATGCTAGTGTTCCAGTCAACTCGTTTCCTTTTGTTAAGTCTGCTCCTATTCATAAATGGGGTGTGCATTTTTCAGGTCAAGATAATGAGAACGTTGTTAGTTTCTTAGAGAAGGTAGAATGTATGCGTATAGCTCGTGGTAACAGTGAGGAAGAGTGTTACTCTTCTGCTGCAGATTTATTTAAAGATTCAGCTTTTACTTGGTACCTCAATAACCGAGGTAGTTTTGCTTCTTGGCAAGAGTTAGTTGCCAAACTCAGATCAGATTTTCTTCCATATAACTATGAGGATAATCTCCTTGACGAAATCAAGTCTCGTAAACAAGCTCCACAGGAGAAAGTTACAATTTTTATTAATGAGATTGTTAGTATGTGTAAACGTCTGGAGACTCCTCTTTCTGAACCTCATATTGTCAGGATTATTAAGAAAAACTTGTTGCCATCGTACCATTCTAGTCTGGCACTTACAGATATTCCCTCGATTGCTGATCTTACAGAAAAGTGTAAGAAGTTAGAGGAAGTTTTGTCATGGTCTTCTGACAGCGTGTCTAGAGCCCCTATCCATCAGAATTTCAGAAATAATGACTCATCCTATTCTGGTAGGCCTAATTATTCTCGGTCTGGTAATGTCTCTTCTTTTAATTCGAAGCTTACCTGTTGGAATTGTCGTCAGTCAGGACATGGTTATTATGAATGTTCTGAACCTAGAATTCGGTTTTGTTATGGATGTGGACGTCAAGGTGTACGCAAATTTGAATGCCAATTCTGTTCGGGAAACGACAGAAGGGGTGGGTTGGCCCTGGCTCCTACTCCTCGTCAAAATACAGGGAATACAAACACTGTCCAAACTCCTCAAAACCAAGGAACCAGTTTCTCGAGTCTGGATGCCCAAGCTTCCACAAGCCAAACATCTCACCCTCCACCGAAAGACAAAAGACCACAGAACGGCAAATACCAACCGAAGAGAGGACAACGTTAGTTGAGCACGAGCACCGTAATTCTTCTGTAGTTTCTTCATGTAATCCCTTGTCTTCGTTTGTTGACTTAGATATAAACTCATTGTTGGTTCGAAAAAACAAGGATAATCGTCCATATCTTGAAATCTCTATCTTAGGACATTCTTGTTTAGCTTTACTGGACACAGGGTCCAATATCTCTATTTTAGGTTCTCTCGGTATGGAATTTCTCCAGAATTCCAATGTAAATATAGGAATAGATCAAAGTTTGCAAGTGACTACAGCTGATGGTCAAGTCCAACCAATTTTAGGTCAATTCACTACTGAAATTTGTGTTAGTTTTTGTAAAAGAATGATTACATTCTTTGTTATTCCGTCAGTTAAGAATTCAGTCATCCTAGGTATGGATTTTCTGAAAACTTTTAATAGTGAGTTAAATTTTCCTGAATTTTCCTTATCTGTTTCTTCATTTAATATCTCTTGTGTCAATGCGGTTAAAGATATGAGTCGACTTAATGCTCATGAATTAGAAAAGTTAAATAATGTCATCAAATCATTCTCTTCTATATCTTCGAAAAATAAGTTGGGTAGAACTCATCTCATCGAACATCACATTGATGTGGGTTCGTCCAAGCCCTTCAGGCAATATCAATATCCCTTGCCTCAAGCCTGGCATGAAAGCCTAGTTAAGGAGGTAGATGAAATGCTTAAGTTAGGTATTATTGAGCCCAGTACTTCTTCTTTTTGTAGTCCTTTATGGCTGACAAAAAAGAAAGATGGGACTTTTCGTGTCTGTTTTGACGGACGTAAACTTAACAGTATAACTATGAACAGAGATGCGTATCCTATACCTCGTATAGACATCATCCTGAGTAAGTTACAGAATGCTAAATTCATTTCATCTATTGACTTGAAGAAGGCGTTTTTACAGATTCCTCTCAGCGAAGAGAGTAAAAAGCTCACTGCCTTTGCGGTCAATGGAAAAGGATTGTACCAATTCACTACAATGCCTTTTGGTCTTGTGTCTGCTCCACAGACTATGTGTCGGTTAATGGATTTGGTAATTGGTCCTGCTTTAGATCCATTTTGCCAATACTATCTTGATGACATTCTTGTCATTACTCCCGATTTCGAAACTCATATCTCTGTATTGCAGCAGTTGTTTCAGCGTTTAAAAGACGCAAATTTGACTATTAACTTAGATAAAAGTAGCTTTTGTCGTGAGTCTATTAAGTTTTTAGGATATGTTGTAGATTCTCAGGGTCTTCGTACTGATCCCGATAAGGTATCAGCTATTCGTGATTTTCCTGTGCCTAAAAATACCACTCAGGTTCGTCGATTGTTAGGAATGGTGGGTTATTATAAAAAATTTGTCAAGTCTTATTCTACCTTGTTGTCTCCTATCACAGATTTACTTCAAAATCGGAAAAAGGGACAAAATATTGTGTGGACTCCTGAGGCTAATGAAGCTTTCATTAAAATCAAGGAGGCTCTCACAAATTCTCCTGTTATGGTAGCCCCAGATTTTACTAAGCCTTTTTATCTGATGACAGATTGCTCAAACACAGCATCTGGTGGGGTACTCTATCAAATTGTTGATGGAGAAGAACACCCTATAGCCTACACCAGCAAGAAATTAAATAAAGCCCAGAAAAATTATACTACAACTGAAAAAGAGTTGTTAGCTATAATTACGGGTATTGAACATTTTAGATATTTTCTTGAAGGTCGTTCGTTTACGGTCATAACTGACCATAGCAGTTTGGTGTGGTTACAAAGTATGAAGAACCCATCTCCTCGTTTGGCTAGGTGGATTTTAAAATTGGCACAATACGATTATAAAATTGTTCATCGTAAAGCTTCAGGTGTAGTAGTCGCTGATGCACTCTCTAGAACTTTCGATATTAATTTGTTAGACTTATCTTCCTTACAACCAGATGACTGGTATCGAAAAATGTTGTATGATGTACAGAATGTACCAGGTAAATTTCCTGATTTTAAAGTTGAACATGGTGTTTTGTATAAACATGTCTTAAGTTCCATGGATGCCCTTACTGGAATGTCGGATTGGAAGATAGTCGTTCCAACTCCTAATAGAGCAGAGGTTTTGGCCACTTTTCATGACCATCCTACTGCAGCTCATTTTGGTTTTTACAAAACTCTCCGTCGTATATCGGAACTCTATTACTGGCCGAAGATGCGTCAAACTGTACGTAGCTATATCGCTAAATGCAAAATCTGTGCTACATGCAAACCGACAAATCTTCCCCAACCAGGTTTAATGGGTAATTATCGACGGATTGATTTTCCATTTCAACTGATATCTTTAGATCTCATTGGTCCGTACCCTAGGTCCTATAAAGGTTCCCAATATGCTTTAGTAGTTGTTGATTATTTTACTAAATTTCCTTTGGTCCATACCATGTCGAAGGCAACTACTTCTTCTATTATTAAATACCTCGAGAATGAAGTTTTCTTAATTTATGGTGTTCCACAAATTGTTTCATGCGATAATGGACCCAGTTCACAGCTAAGGCTTTCCGCGATCTCATGGCTAAATACAATGTCCAAAAGATCTGGTACAATGCGAACTATCATCCACAAGTCAACCATACCGAAAGAGTGAACAAATCAATCGTGACCGCTTTACGATCTTATTCTTTTCCTGATCAGAGAGCTTGGGATACTCATATCCACTCTATAGTACAAGCGATCAGGACTTCTTCTCACGAAATAACCAAATGTCCTCCATCTTATTTGATGTTTGGTCGTCATGTCCCTCTTTCTGGTGATTATTTTGGTAAGATTTCAGAGAATGCCAATAACTTTCCTACAATATCAGATAAGTTACATCGCCTAGAAGATATTCAGCATCTTCCTGATATTTATGTAGATGTTCGCAAACGGTTGAAAGCATCTTATGCTAGAAATAAATGCCAGTATGACCTGAGAAAGCGAGCCTTATCTTTCAGAGTTGGAGATTCTGTTTTAAAGAGGAACTTTGTCAAATCTGATAAAGTGAACTTTCAATCGGCCAAGTTATGTCAGAAGTACATACCTTGCACAGTTATTAAGGTGATTTCTCCTTTAATTTATGAGTTGAAGGAAACTTCTACTGGTAGGAAACTAGGAAGGTTTCATGTCAAAGACTTACTGGAGGATAAAACAGTAGGTCCACATAACTTGTCAGATAATTTGGATTCTTCATCTTCTGATGAAGATTAACTGGTCCCTTATCACTTCTGTACCAGTTTGGTTTTTAAGATCTGATTATCTATTTTGTTTACCTGGCAAAAAACCATAAGATGTTGTGCTATTTTGCCTTCTATTTTTTTTTTATCTTATCTTAATGTTGGATATTATCCTAGTGTATGGACTTGCTAATTTTGTTGTTTGTTTTCTCTGAAAAGTCCAACTGCATATCATAGGAGTACAGGATGGATATATGGGAATTTCCCCATCTTGAGTTCTGAGTTGAATAGATATTTACAGGGATAATTAGGAAAACATTCCAAATATTTTCATTGTGAGTGTTGTATAGTTTTGTGGATCATGACCATAAAGCTTATGCATTCATATTTACTTACTGTGTCGGTGTTTTAGCGTGGGTTCAGGATTGATCACCCTGGATGTGTGCCCTCACTTGGCTCAGAAATATATCAATACATATTAGTTGTTCCTTGAGTGTCTCTTAGGTTGAAATTAGAATGTGTCATTTAGAATTGGATCGTTCTGATATTCAGCAGTAAGTAAGTCTGTTTAACTTAGTTTGTTATCTCCTATGTTATTACCTTCTCAAAGTATTTGAGTTTTAACATATCTTATTGTATACTGTTTGGTTACCTGTCTCTCTACTAGTGATATGGATTGGCAGATGTGAGTTATCTTTATCTGTATCTTAATTGAGTTTATCTTTACCTTTATGGAGTTTATCTCATACCTGTAATGGAGTTTATCTTGTACCTTGACTGAGTTTATTTCGTATCTTTACCTTGAGTTTATCTCTTACCTTGACTGAGTTTATCTCGTACCTTTACCTTGAGCGTATCTGTATCTTTACCTTAATTGAGTTTATCTCGTACCTTTACCTGAAGTTAATTATCTTATCTGGATAAGTTTCTTTCTTATCTATATCTTATGAATATATACCTTATCTTTATCTTGATTATAGAGTCCTAAAAATCTGTCCTTTACTGTTCTTGTCGTGAGTATAGAATTGGAACACGTCAATAGTACAGTTTAGGTATTACAGTTAGGATCTCTTTTATCTTTCCTTCTACCAAGTGTATAGCTGGTAGAAGTGAGTTTTGTGCATATCCTCTACCATGAGTAGATCTGGACGTGCAATTATCTTTTACCTTTTGTGCATATCCTTTACTATGAGTTGGGATTGCATTTATCTTACTTACCTTTTTTTTAGCATACCCTATACCATGAGTATAGTGGGCTTGCTAGTATCTAGGCTTGTGCCTTTACCGATTGTGTGTTTTCCTACCGCTGCTAAATCAAGTAGGTGTATTGAATTATCTTTTACCTTGTTGTTGATATCCCGAACCATATATATGTTTAGGTTTGTAGTTTCAACTAGTTCTGAGTAATTAGGCCCTCATTTAACTCTATGGTGACGAATAGAATCGGGTCGCTCTAGTGTCAACGTTGGGTAAAGTTCATAGGACTTTGTTTGAATTTCGTTGTTATGAATGGTTCTTGGAGATATTGTGTTAGGGGTTGTTAATACACATATATAATGTAGTTTTAACGATGGTTGTTTTTACTAATACTTGAGAATGTAGATAAGTAGTGTTAAAAGTTAACTTGATCTGTAAGGTTATAGAATTAAACTTAAATGTATACCTTTTTATTATTTTTTTTTATCTTTGGTTTATACTAAATTAACATACATTATCGCATTAAAAAAAAAATGTATGACTTTGTCTTATATTCTTCGTTCCATATTTTTATTTCGTCCTTGATTTTGTTCCAATTCCTGAGCAATTGGTTGACTGGTGAGGAAAATGTTCAATTTTAACGTATCAACGTTCATTGTCGACCCAGCGTTAGATCGTTCTGCCACAAAAAAAAAAAAAGTTCCTTTTTTTTTTTTGCTGGAGATGAGGGAGAATGTAGCGTTTACGCTACTGACTAGTCCAATTTAAACCCCTCAAGAAATTTTATTACCCGCCTACGATCGATTTTTAAATGGACATTTTTCCCCACACGCGTAGTAGTCGCTTAAAAAGTAAGGTTGGTCGAGTTGGTACGAGAACGATTAGTTTTGGTCAGAACTCGTCAACGCAGACACGCCAACCGGTGAAATTGTTCACCTTCAAAGTGACGGAATTGGAGCAAGGAAGATAATTTGGGGAAGAATATAATTCATTAATAATAATAGTAATAATTAATTTTAAATAACAAGTATTAATTTATAAGAGTTCCATATAAAAGGAAGAGTTTTTTGGCGTGTTGCGAGCTCCATGTAAGTAAATCATTTTATACGTATTATCTCTTTATCATATAATCAAATTTATCATTGTATTTAGTATTTCTTTAGAGATTTATTTTTGAGTTCCGAAATAATTTAAATATAAAATTTCCTTGATTTACTTGCAAAGAACAGAAGGTCATTTTTTTTATATAGTTAAACTTAAATTCTGTTTTATTCCACGTCGTTATCATTAAGTTTTTTTTGGTTCCATTTTGTATCTTAACTTTTTTGGTGGAATATAAAAAGGTTCGACAAATGTGGACAGCCTTCTATATTCTGCGCATGTTCTTTTCATGGCGCAAGCTTGCCATGCCTACGAAAGTAACTTCATAAATTTGACATGATGTTGACTTAACCTAATACCTAATGTTTTGATGTTTTGTTTTGGTGCAGTCAATCCATGCTGCTACATCTATTAAATTACATATTTATTAAATTAAATAATAATTTTTAGATTCCGTCACGTGAAAGTATTAATTTCACTTTACTTGAGGATATTCTCGTCAGAATATTCCCTCAAGGACTCAAGTAACTGAATCCTTAGATAGTTAGCAATTGTGTATGTAACCGTGGATTTTGCTGTCACCCAGAGACCAGTGACTGGTTGTGGCTTTTGTGCCCAGGATTCGTCTTTACAGCCATAAACTGATGTAACCGTGCCAAGAGGATTTTTCCTATGGACTTATGGGCTGTAAAGATAAGTTTTTGACTGTGTATTTTTTTTTTACTTTCTATTTACTGTTAACTTTACATATGCATATGATAAGGTAAATACCTTTGTGATAATTTAATTTTTTGATAATTTAATTATAAAATATTCGGGAGGAAAAAGGGACACTTCATGTGTTATTAGGTTTTAACTAGGATTTAGAGAGTCTGACCAAACTCACTTTTTTTTGGATATAATAATTTTTGTTAATATAATACAATTTGATATTAAGAGGGACATAAATTTAATGTGGTTTGTTTTTAAATATTATATAATGAGTATGGAACAACTCATTTTTTGGATGTAATATATATATTTAATATAATTGTAATAGAGATTTATCAAGTTTGATATCTTTACAATATTGTCATTAGTACCTCATTTTAGTAGAACTAATTTAAATTTAAATGACTACCTTTTTGTTTTAAGACTTTGGCTACCCTACGGACTATTCTGGTTGTATACTAATATTTCATATTTTATTTGGCCAGTGGTAGTGACTATTCATTTGTTGAGGGGCTATTAGGTCCTATTGTATCTGTACACCATCCACTACCACTGTTATTTGGCTTTGCATTATATGTAAATTGTTTATACACATATACCTATATACATTTGTTTATAAATATATTTATTGTTGCTATTTTGAGTTTTATTTCAGTTCTACTAACCAGTATATAACATAGCAAAACAAGATTATTATTTAGTATTTTTTGTATTTCAGAGTATTATCTCCAGATTCATTTGTTACTTCAAAATCTCAACTATCGTTGAGTTGGCGCCCTTCTTTTCTCTTCTTATTGTTCTTTTTCTATAAATTTATTCCCAGTGACCTTCTTCAGTTGTATCACGTTTGATATTACTAGTCTCATTTCTTTCTTGTCTCATTAGCTCATTATCTCTTGTTATTGTTGTTTATATCTTTAAAGCCACAATCCAGTGCATTGCAGCTAGCCCGAACACTCACTTGAGATTTAGCGTCTCTTTGGCTATTTAACTTTGTTCCTCTGAGCTTAGCCATATTTTTAGTATTTTCATCACCTCTCTTCCAGTTCTTCTGAAATTTGGAAGTTCTAGACTTCCAAAAACCCAATACTCCCGGAGTATTATTCGTTTCAGACTCTTGGAATATAAGTAGAAAAATATGACTTACAATATTTTGCTGCTTCAGCTTCTGTCAGATACACTAACTCCACAAAAACTCACTAACATTCAACACTACTGCTTGCTACCTCTCGGGAACCACCAGAGAACAATGACTGTTCGCCTTGCACACTTGGAAAAACCTGACTAAAGTCTCCTTCTCAAACCAACCATCCCACCTTTTTCACTCTCATGCAATCAAAACGCGTCATACATCTCCCATTTCTCCATTTCGATAACACACAAATTTTTACCTACAATTATAAAATTTGCTAAAACTTATTTACAAAATAATCTTTTCCTACCAATTCTTAAGAACTAACAAAAACATATCTTTCTAAAATCTATTCTATTGTCCTAATTACTGCACAACATTTATTTGGAAAAACCGCTGCCATTGTCTAGGATTTCACTTAAGCTTATGCAGGTCACTCAAATAAATATATTTAACAAACAAAATAATTTATGCATATCTTACGTTTTGTTCAATACAGGTAATCCAAAAATTTAAAGACTTTCCTTCTTCGAAATGTTTGTTGTTTATTATCCTACTTATCTGAATTATTTTAATTTTTTTGGAACTTTGAAATATTTTAAGCAAACCAATATTTTTCTCGATTTTACATATCATAACAAATCCCCGCCATTTGATCTGCCGAAAACTCTTTGTTAAATTTTAAAATTGACAAAAGTTTTCCAGGATCAAATTATTTCACTATGTTATTAAAATCTACTCATGATATTGATAGATGTCGTGAATGTTAAAAATACCCTGTATATTTCCTGTCTCTATGTGCGCTAATTCATAACTATTTACCCCATTTTCCGTATTGACCCTATATGGACCTTCAAATACCGGCATCAATTTAGCACAATACCATTTTGTAAATTCGACACATTCCTCCACTTCGTCTCAATCTTCTTTGAACCAACTCGATCACTTCTTCGTATTGTCTGGGGCGGTGTCTTCCCACGGTCTTGTAGGCATTGTTGCTTCATTATATATAAAGGCGTCTCTTTGGTAACCGTATTTGGAGCACAATTCAAATAGGTCTCGATCTCAAACACTTTTCTGTCCCAATGTCGATGATGTTCTTCCGCGGCAATTCGTAGAAATTTTGTGACTTCTTGTATAAAACGCTCCGATGGGTTGCTCTGTGGATGAGGGATGCTTATAAATGTTGTATGGATGCCTCTCTCTCTTAATTCCCTTTTAAAACGTTCATTCCTAAAATATGTCGCATTGTCCAATAAAATATTGTCTGGTCTTCCCACTGTTTCTATAAAATCGTCTATCTTCCTAAGTATTTCAATTCCTTTTGTGGTTTTGCATGCGTACAATTTAACATATTTTGAGAAAAGATCCACCATAACTAGTATATGTTTATTCCTTTGCGTTGTTGGTATCAAATCGCTTAACATATCAATAGCAACAATATCCAGTTTCTTCCGAGCTACGACGTTTTTTGTGATGTTTTCATTTTTAAAGTTCCTACTTTTACATTTTTGGCATGTCACACAATTTCGAGTCACCTCTTTGGTTATTGTATAGTCCTGTCGACAAATGTAGTTCTCCCTGAACATAAGCCACACCTTCCTACTTCCAATATGTTCGTTGTCACAGTGTAACTTTAAAAAAACTTCTTTTGCCATTTGCTCCGTGATTACATAGAGTTCTTTACCATCGACCCTCTTAAAATATAGTTTATTTTCTTGTTCAGCCCTTTGTTTCTCTCGTTCATCCAATTCTTCCTGATTTTCCCTGATTTTGGCCAAAGAAAATAAGCCTGCTTCTTCTCTCATTATGTTCATGCCTACGTGGAGAGTTTTGTGATCCTCTTTGCGGAATTGTTCATCTCTCGTCAACGCATCGGCTAAGATATTGTCCGTTCCTTTGATATATTTAAATTCAAAATCATATTCTTGAAGTAAAAGAATGCCCTATGAATTCTATTATTTACCAACCTATTTTTCATTATGGGTACCAACGCTGCATGGTCTGTTTCAATGGTGAATCTTGCCCCAAGTAGGTAAAAACGTAATTTATTTATACAAAATAACACACTGGCAAACTCTAATTCAGTAACGCTGTATTTTCTCTCATACGTTTTGGTTACACGGGAAACAAAACATATTGGCACCTCTATATCATCTTGTATCTGTGATAACACCCCTGCAAATTTTTTTATGGGACGCATCGGTCCTGAAAATGAAAGGTTGCTCATATCTTGGGTGGTGCACTCTTACAGCTGTGGGAAAACGCTCCTTTTAGATTTTTGAAAGCGATTTCTTGTTCAGTTCCCCATTTCCACCTGACATTTTTCTTAAGTAATGCTATTAACGGTATTTCTTTTGTACTGAGGTCTGGTATCAGCTTTTTGAAATAGTTTACCATTCCTAAAAATCCCCGCAACGTTTTTTAAATTGGCTGGCCTAGGGTAGTTATTTGTGACTTCGATTCTCTCTTCTGCAAGACTAATCCCTTTTGTGTCTAATTTGAATCCTAAATACAATACCTCTTTTTGGAAAAACTGACACTTTTGAATATTTAATTTTAATCTGGCTTGATCAAGTTCTTCGAGAATAGTATGAATATGTCGTAGATGGCTTGTTATATCCGGTGAGAAAATTAATAAATCATCTATGTAATGTACAACAAATTCTCCATGCCTATTTAAGATTGTGTGTAATGCGCGAACCAAAGCCGCGCATGCACTCTGTAGTAAAAATGGTACTACCCTAAATCGATACAACCACTCCGTCGATAGAAAAAGCGGTATAATTTCGACACTTTTCTGCCAAAGGTATTAACCAAAAACTGTGTTTCAAATCGATTTTGGAGAAAAGGTGTGATCCTGTGATTCGCCCAAAAATGGCTTCTGTGTTCAAAGGCGCTTCGTATTGCGCGATTGTGTGCAAATTAATGTTTCTTGCATCTAAACATAATCGCAACTCACCATTTCATTTTTTTACGCATACTATCGGGTTGATATGTGGAGAGTCACATCTTTCGATCACCTTGTCTTTGATCATATTTTCAATTTCCTGTCCGACGCTTTGCCTGTATTTATACGGAATTGGATATGTTTTCGATTTAAAATTTTCTAAGTTTTTAACTTTAAAAGAATGTTCATAATTTTTAGCCACTCGGCTTTCTTCATTAATAAGATCTCCATAATTTTCTAAAATCTTCTCTATTTCCTACTTCATGTTTTCTCCACATGTTATTTTTCTTTCATTCTCAGTTTGTTCACATGTGTTCACTGTCCATATTACTTATTCAAAAAATTCTGGATTCTCATCCATAGTTGCCATTTCTTCTCTGTCCTCTTCCGTTATTTCTTCTTTTATTTTTTCTTTATCTTTAATTTCCATCTGGTATTCCGAGCACCATGTTTCGGCTCCTTCCATTTTTCTGCTTATAACTTCCTTTTCTTCCTGCTTTCCTTTCGAACTCTTCTTCTTTTTTTTTTTCATTTTCTCTTTTCCTCTTCGGATTGATTTTTTTCTTGAACTTTCGATTTATCCTCTACCGTCATATTGATTTCTTTATGTTTTTCCTGTCCATTTATCCCTTTCAGAAATTTTTTTCCTATCTATTTCCTTTTCTTCTTCTGTGTTGTCTGGTTCTGCTCTGATTTCCAGTTGATTTTCCGAAAAATTGATGGTGATATGCTTTTTACTCAATTCATCAATTCCCGCTATCATATCATGATTTAGATCTTCGATCACCATACATTGCATAATATAGAATTGGTCTCCCACTCTGATTCCTACTCCTAAACCTTCGTTTACTGTCGTCAATTTTTTATTATTTGCACCCACTAAAGCAACCCGGAATCTTATACACAAATCTGTCCATATTTAATTCTTTTACTAGTTTTTTTATTGATTAACGAAATTTCCGATCCAGAATCAATCAAAATTTTAATCGCTTTCTGTTTTATAAATGCTGTTCAATTTAATATTTTAACTTTATGTATGGCAACACTGTAACAAATAAAGTTTGCCTGTCATTTTTATGCCAAATGTCAGAAGATATATATCCTCCATATTTGTTTCTTTTTGTACACAACACAATGTAATATAACATTTGTTTGTAGCAAGAGAATACACACGCTAATTTTGTGTCTATCGATGTCTATTTTTTTCCACCTTAATTTCCAATAAAAACAATTCAAATTTAACCATTGGTCCTTCGAGCCGGATTAGGTGGAAAACAAGTTTACTAGTATATTTACAAAAGTGTGAACCACGTGAGAACGAGAATCACACAGCACGCCATTCAAGCAAGGAATAATTAAGGTCAGTTCATTCCATATTCATAATATCATTAAACCTTTAAAATATCAATATCCATTCTTTCCTAACCATTTACATTATCTAAGGTTGAGCTTTGGGCTATTTTCGATTTGAACAATTTTTAAGTAGGTACTACAAACTTATAATATTAACACTAATTTACATAAAAAATCATACAAAATGTCATTATCAGGCAGAGACTTTCGAGATCTATATACTTTAAAACGAACTCGTGGGTCAATTAAGAAAAGGGTAACTATTTTACAAAACCATATAATAAAGATTAGAGATTCAACAATTATAGCCGATATAACCGACATTCAATTAAGATACAATAATAATATCAATTTAAGTAATGCATTTGAACAAATACAACAATTAATTGAGCAAAAGTGTGATGAATCTGAAATTAGATGAACAATTTGAGGAACGGGAACAATTTGAAAATAAATTTTATAGTGTTGTTGCATATTTAAAAGCCTTCATAGACAAAAATAGTTCCAACAATGTTTCAAACAGTAATGTTAATTCTATAAATAGTCATGATTCCCTCTCAAATTTTTTGTTACCAAAAATTAGTTTCCAGTTTTTAATGGAGAATATGACCATTGGGTTGGAATTCAAAAAAAGTTTTATGGCAACTATTCATTCAAATCGAACTCTCAATAATGGTCAAAAGTACAATTTTTTAAAGGCAGCACTTGAAGGTTATGCTAAAAGAACTATTTCAGGTTGTGATAAAAATCAAGATTACCTCAGGGCTTGGGAAATGCTTTGTGACAAATTTGACAAAAAGAAATTTCTTGTTAGTACACATATAAAATCACTATTTAATATTAATTCTATGCAAAAAGAACCTTTTTGCAATTTAGAAATCTTTTAGATGAAGTATCAAAGCATTTGTCTGCCTTGGAAGGTATGCAATTAACTAAAGATGCACTATGGGACATGGTTATAATTCATGTAATTTACTACAAGCTAGACAAAACTAATCAAAATAAGTGGAAAGAGTTCCATACAAAATCAGATATGCCTACATTATCAGAATTTCTTGAATTTTTAAAAGAACGACAAGATATATTAGAGTCAATAGAGGAACCTCATTCTAATACAAAGATATCAAATCAATATAATAAACCACCTAGGGAGTTTTACCCGCGTTCTCAAGTAAATTTATCAATGAATGCAATTAAATGCAATCTATGTAAAGGTGAGGATACTATTTATAGATGTAAAGAGTTTTTCAAATTATCAGTAAATCAAAGATGAGATAAAATAAAAGCATTAGAGTTGTGTTCAAATTGTTTACGAATTGGTCATTCGAAAAATACTTGCACTATTGGCTCTTGCAAAAGATGCAGACGCAAACACAATACTCTTCTTCATTATAATTCAGGGTCTTCACATTCAAATAACCAATCAATTACATCAGAGTCAAATGAAGATAGAAACAATGTTACTCAAAGTTCTTCAACTTATAACAATTCAGATATTTCTCAATCACCAATATTAATGCAAACACATTTTGCTTCATCAGATGATCACAAAAAGAGTCAGTCTGTATTATTATCAACTGTTACATTCAATGTAAAAGATAATAAAGGTAATTTTCATACCTGCAGAGCTCTTTTGGATTCAGGAGCTTAATCTAGTTTAGTAACTAAACCATTCTGCCAAAGGTTAGGCTTACAATTAATAACAACCAATTTAGCTATTCTTGGTATTAATCAAACTGTTTCAAATTTAACTAAGAAAACTAATATTACAATTTATTCTAAATTTAACAGTTTTCAACATAATATCACATGTTACATAGTCCCTACAATGACTTCTTCTATCCATCAGAAAACTATTGATATATCCTCAATTAATATACCAAACAATTTACATATGTCTGATCCAGACTTTCATAGGCCAGATAAAGTAGACATGCTCATAGGTGCAGCTCTATTTTGGGATTTGCTTATAGATAAGAAAATCACATTAGGAAAAGCTGGTCCTATTTTACAGAATACAAAATTAGGTTGGATTATATCTGGTAAATTTTCAAGTATATGTCATCAAAGTTCTATTTGTAACTTTTCACAGAATATTCCTGAAGATGACCAATTAAAAAAATTCTGGTTGATAGATGAAATTCCTACTACCAATTCTATGTCAAAAGATGACACTCAATGTGAATATTTATTTAGTCAAGATACATATCGCAATAAAACTGGACAATTTGTAGTAAAATTTCCTTTGAAACAATCTCCTTCACTATTAGGGGATTCTAAAGAAATGGCTATTCAACGATTTCTATCATTAGAAAGAAAATTCAGATTAAAGCCCAAATTTTATAGTCTTTATAAGGAATTCATTAACGAATACATAAAATTTGGTCATATGACAAAGATCTTAAATACTCCAAACATTTTAAATTACTATGCACCACACCATGGAGTCTTAAAAGAAAGTATTACTACACAACTTCGTGTTGTGTTTGATTTCTCACGCCCAAGCAAGTCTGGATATTCTCTTAATGACCTCCAATATGTTGGTCCTAAGGTCCAAAATAATATTTTTGATATCTTAATTCGCTTCAGACTATATAAATATGTAGTTTCAGCAGATATATCTAAAATGTATAGGCAAAGTTTGATGCATGAAGATCACAAACCCTTACAACAAATAATTTGGAGAAATAATCCAAATGAACAATTTTCCACGTATCAATTAAATACTGTTACATATGGTGCTACTTCATCTCCATATTTAGCAATAAGGTGTATAAACCAATTAACTATTGAACATCAAGAATCATTTCCTATTGCTTCTAAATCTATTCTTTCTGATTTTTATGTGGATGATCTTTCAACAGGGTCTGATGATATTATTGAACTCCAGGAT
Organism: Diabrotica balteata; assembly: GCA_918026665.1. NCBI lineage: Eukaryota > Metazoa > Arthropoda > Insecta > Coleoptera > Chrysomelidae > Diabrotica > Diabrotica balteata. The sequence goes on from OU898284.1 coordinate 75,949,588, forward strand.
AGAGGTAGAGACATTTCACTCATCTTAAAATCTGCTCATTTTATATTAAGAAAATGGGTTTCCAATGATGCCCGTGTATTAAACAATATTGGTACATCTGACATTCCCATTGAAATTTTAGAATATAGGAGAATCAGAAAGTTTTTAGAAAACGCTATTTACAAAAAGGCAAATTTTATCTACCATATCTCAAATCTATGATCCTTTAAAAATTTTAAGTCCAGTGACAATCATTTCAAAAATAATTATACAGCAATTATGGTCACTTAAATTACCTTGGGATGAACCAGTTCCAGAAACTATATTTATTAAATGGTTTCAATTCTACAACCAATTGCCTACTTTAAATCAATTAAAAATTCCAAGATTAGCAGTCGGAAGAACCCATAAACTATTGGATCTACATTGTTTTTGTGATGCATCACTACAAGCTTATGCAAGTTGCATTTACATAAGAAGTGTAGATGCTAAAGGTATATATCAAACACATTTACTGTGCTCCAAAGCAAAGTAGCACCCTTAAAATCAATCACTATCCCACGTTTAGAACTACTAGCTTCATTATTAGGGACTCAGCTAGTCGATCAACTCCTTAAAGGTTCTTTTCCAGCAATTCCAATATACTTCTGGTCTGATTCTCAAATTGTACTTTGTTGGTTGAAAAAAGAGCCAAATCAATTGCAAACTTTTGTTGCTAATAGAGTTTCCAAAATTCAGAAAATTACTGAACCATATGACTGGTTTTATATTAACACCAAAATCTTGTAAATTCAAAATTATGGTTTTATGGTCCAGAATTTTTACATAAACCATTTAATCAATTATTTACCATTAATGAATGTAATCTAGTAATTCCGGATTTAAAGAAAGCATCTGCTATACTCACAACTAAAATTAAAGATCCATCTGCTTTATTTCTACGATTTTCAACTTTTAATAAATTGCATCGAGTAACAAGCTATCTTCTTCGCTTCATTTCAAATAGCCGCAAAGCTCCAGAGCAGCGAGTATTTGGAAGTTTAACAGTTTCAGAATTAAATTGTGCTCTTATGCTACTATTAAAATTGGCACAATCAGATTCATTCCATGAAGAATTTTCTTTGATAAAATTACATACCTATTTACCTTCTAAGCACAAGTTTAGCAGTTTTGCTCCATTTCTAGATAAAGACAATTTAATAAGAGTTGGTGGAAGATTACGATTTACATCCTTAGAAACTAATAAAAAACATCCTGTTTTGTTGTCGTCAAAACATCCATTAACAAAACTTATCTTTGAACATAAACACCCAATATTACTACATCCAGGGCCTAACTTATTACTTTCAGCTATAAGACAATTTTATTGGCCTGTTGGACGGACGAAATTTAGCTAGAAAAATTTGTAACAGTTGCATGACGTGTTTTAAATTTAACCCATCATTTGCTTCTTATCCAATGTCAAGTTTACCTGACAATAGAGTAAGGCCATCTCTACCCTTTCAGTATACTGGTATTGATTATGCTGGACCATTCTCACTGAAAGACAAAAATGGTAGGGGATGTAAACTATTAAAATGTTATATCTGTGTTTTTGTCTGCTTTTGCACAAAAGCTATTCATTTAGAGCTAGTATCTTATTTAACCACATATAGTGTTCTATCTTGTCTTAGGAGATTTATTTCACGTAGAGGAGTACCATCCGATATTTATTCTTCTCATAAAAACATTAGGTGGCATTTTATACCTCCTTACACTCCTAACTTTGGAGGTCTTTGGGAAGCTGCGGTAAAAAGTACAAAGCATCACCTAAAACGCATTATGTTAAATAAGCAATTTATTTATGAAGATTTTAATTCTCTAATTGTTCAAATTGAGGGTATCCTAAACTCACGCCCACTATATGCCCTATCTAATGATCCCAATGATATTGAACCTATTACTCCTTCCCATTTTCTTATTGGTAGACCTATAACTACGCTTCCGGATCCTGACCTATCAGAAGTTCCATTGAATCGATTAACTAAACCACAAGAGCTTCAGCATATGTACCAGCAGTTTTGGATGAGATTTAAGCAGGAGTATATTTCTCAACTACATGTACAATACAAATGGAAGGATCCCCCACATCAGTCAAGGTTGGAACATTAGTTTTAATCAAAAATGATCAGCAGCCGCCATGTAAATGGCCTATGGGGCGAATTCTTCAATTAATTCCTGGAAAGGACGGCATCTCCAGAGTAGCAGAAGTGAAAACCGCCACTCGTGTAGTGACCCATTCTGTTAGACATTTGTGTCCACTACCATTGAAAAATGAGACACTATAGTGACATTGACATTATTTTATTAGTTTTATAAATTAGTTTAACTTTGAAGATTCTCTTCAAAGGGGGAATTTATGTTCAATTTAATATTTTAACTTTATGTATGGCAACACTGTAACAAATAAAGTTTGCCTGTTATTTTTATGCCAAATGTCGGAAGTATATATCCTCCATATTTGTTTCTTTTTGTACACAACACAATGTAATATAACATTTGTTTGTAGCAAGAGAATACACACGATAATTTTGTGTCTATCGATGTCTATTTTTTTCCACCTTAATTTCCAATAAAAACAAATTAAATTTAACCAAATGCATCTAAAAATATTAGATTGGAATTAGAATTTTGTTTTTCGTTTTCCGCCAACTGTATAAACTCTCTCGGGTGACAAAATATACCGGAGAGTTTTTTACTTTTGTTTAGTGGATGCCTTATTGAAAATCCTATCTGGATTCATTGCATACTGCTTCCTCGTTTTCTATTGCTACATGATTCATCTCCCTTCTGTTTTGTCGTTGGAATCTCTGATTATTTCTATCGTCCCCTTGTTCGTTCGTATTCCTATTCGGAGGATTTTGTGCAGCTCTATTCCTGTTGTGATTTTCGTATGTTCTATTTTGTGTGTCATTCCTGTTATCGTAATTTTGTTGTCTATTGTAATTATTGAAATTTCTCGGCCTATATTCGTTTGTTGATCTGGGATGTCGGTGTCTCTGGTCATAATTTGATGGATACCTTCTTTACGGTCCATTATATTGGTCATGGTGTCTTCTATTTCTCATTTCTCTTCTTTTCGCTTCTTTTAATTGAAGGAATTGACACAAACTATCAATATCTTGATAGTTTCTCAAAATCACGTAATCTTCCAAAGTTTCCTCAAAATGTCTGCTGATCATTTCTACCAGCTGGTCGGTAGTATATTTGTATTCCAGATATTTTGAATTTTTATATATCTGCAAAGCATATCTTTCTTCAAATATTCCCATTTTCTCGTGATATTTTCCATTCTGTAGCTCTTGGTTGATTTCCCTCTGTTTATTTTTCCCCCAGAAATAGTTGAGAAATTTATTTTCGAAATCTGTCCAATTTTCAAACTCATCTTCTTTGCTTCCATACCATAAAGCTGCTCCTTCTTTCAGATGGTTTCTAATTGTTTCTATCCAATCGTCAAAATATCTAACATGTTGCAATTTGGTTTTCAAATTTTTAACAAACGGTACTGGGTGTGTTTTTCTAATATCTCCGCCAAATTGTATTTTTACCTCGCATGTTCACTGGATAAACATTTCCCTTCTTTCCATGGAATTTTGTTCCTTTTTGATTTCTCCATTTTTCTATCTATTTCTCTCATGTCTTCTTGTAACGCGTTTTCAAATTTTGTTTCTAATTTTTCGAATTCCTTTTTCTGGACAGTCTTAATATCTTTCATTTTAGTTTCTATTTCTTTTCTCTGCATCTCTAGTTTCTTCTCTTACTTTTTCTAAACAGACTTTTACATCATTTTCATATTTGTCCAAACGCTTTTCCATTTTTCTATCATTTTCTTCTAATTTCTGTTCATAGTTTTCCAAACGCCGCTCTATATTCCTGTTATTTAGTTCTATTGCTTGTCTTGTTTCCTTCTGGTTTTCTTCCAGTCTGCGGTTGTTTTCGTCCATTATTTGTTTTGTTTCCCTTTGATTCTCTTGTATGGCCTGTTTTGTTGATTCTTGTATTTGTTGTGTCTGTAATTGCATTAGTTGTAATATTTTCTCTATTCCTGATGATTCTTTTTTCTCCTCAACTATTGTAACATTTCCTTCATTATCCGATCCTTCTTCAACAATTGTTTCCTCTTCTCTGTTATCCTCCTTCCTTTCTTGCATTTTGCTTTGACTCCTTGTGGTCGACATGTTGTTTCTTTTCGTTAATGTTTTTGTCCCCGCCCAATGTGAAATTTTATACCACTCTATACGTTGCAGGACATGACAATATTTCTCCCCAATTGTAATAAATTTTCACGACAAATATCAAATATGCAATTAGTAAAATTCAAATAATTCAAAATAAATATCAAATGTACGATTGGTAAAGAAAATAAAAATCAAATAATTCAATGGCAGTAAATATCAACTAACTACGATCTATCAATAAATCAAAATTTTTATCCACTGGAAAAATTGTCAAAATACTTTCAAATTCAAATTCCCTCAATGTTATATGTTTTTATCTCTGGATCACCTGTACTTATTCCAGATCTCTTTCCCTTCCTTCAAATGTAAAGCTGCGATATTTTCAAGCCCAACGTTTTGGAAGCCAGTTATTGTGATATTTAAAGTCTTAGTGCGCCAAGCAATTAATTAGCTAATTAATTAATTAATTAATTAAAATTATTTAAATGATATGATTATGACTCTATCACACTTTTTAATTCTCTTATCTCAGGGTTATATTCGTGCTTCAATATCTATGCTTCACATGTGAAAGGTAAGGTCCAAAGAATACCGGAATAATAAAAAACATATGATATAACACTATATATTGAAATAAAAATAATGAAATAAAATTCACACTCAAATGTTTTCAATAAACAATATCTCATATAATGATTCTTAAAATTTTGTTCTACGTACGTGAACCTTCAAAATTAATGGTACAAACAATATTAGTTAAAATCTCAAAATCCCAATTATTATTCTAAATCTCCTAATCAAAAATTTATATCTTTTCTAAAGTAATTGTAAAAATCGTGTTATCAATAAAAGAAAAACTGCAGACAAACAACACGATCTCTCTCTGATGATGAGTGGTCCAAATCCTTTTTCCTTGTAGCCTACACTATCTATTCTTAGCAGCTCCCTAGGTAATCAGCAATCTTACAACAAATTGTTGCAAGTTTATCGTCCTTAATGATCTCCTTCAAATGCACGAATCATTCAAATTATGATAGCCTCTTCTCCTCTCGATAAACTGAATCTCTCGTTGGCCCGAGTGAAAAATGACGCTGGGAATATCTTCTCTTTACGATAAACTGAATCTCTCGTTGGCCTGAACAGTGACTCTTGGAATATAAGTAGAAAAATATGACTTACAATATTTTGCTGCTTCAGCTTCTGTCAGATACCCTAACTCCACAAAAACTCACTAACATTCAACACTACTGCTTGCTACCTCTCGGGAACCACCAGAGAACAATGACTGTTCGCCTTGCACACTTGGAAAAACTAACTGACTATCTTTTCTTCTTCAAAAACTAACTAAAGTCTCCTTCTCAAACCAACCATCCCACCTTTTTCACTCTCATCCAATCAAAACGCGTCATACATCTCCCATTTCCTTCATTTCGATAACACACAAATTTTTACCTACAATTATAAAATTTGCTAAAACTTATTTACAAAATAATCTTTTCCTACCAATTCTTAAGAACTAACAAAAACATATCTTTCTAAAATCTATTCTATTGTTCTAATTACTGCACAAAATTTATTTGGAAAAACCGCTTCCATTGTCTAGGATTTCACTTAAGCTTATGCAGGTCACTCAAATATATTTTAACAAAGAAAATAATTTATGCATATCTTACGTTTTGTTCAATACAGGTAATCCAAAAATTTACAGACTTTCCTTCTTCGAAATGTTTGTTGTTTAGTATCCTACTTATCTGAATTATTTTAATTACATATCATAACAATATATATATATATATATATATATATATAATATATATATATATATATATATATATATATATTGAAAAGGTTATGTTTTATTAATTTTATTTTTATTGATAATAATAATGTTGTATTTTTAAAGTATGTGGTTCGTTGTTTAATTTAATATACCTCGGCTAGCTCAATTATGTGTTCTTAGCAATCTGTCACTGTGTGACGTCGACTCACGACGTGTACGACTGTGTGAGTCTCCTGGTAGAGTTCAAACAGAAATTAAACCAAAATTTACTTTAGACTTTTGATATATTAACAAAAATGAACCACGTTATTTATTAATATTGAACAAATTTATTTTGAACAATAAAATTCGTTTGCAACTTGGGTTGCCTTTAAAAATTGACAAAAATAGGAATCGTGTAAACCTTAATATGGTTTAGTGTCGATTACAAAATGTGGAGACTTTGTGTACCTGAAATCTAAATAAATATTGCAATATAAAGGGTTTAAAGGAACTATAAAGAAAAAGAAACTGAACACTTTATTCCGCTGACTTTCAACTTGCATTCAAATATAATCAAAATTACAAATGATCCTCTAAATTATTATCCAACCTCACTTTAAAACAGTTCTGATTTCTTTAAAGAAAACTAACTTCTCGGAAAATAATCGGTGAAATTGGAATATCAATCCTCTCTTCAGAATTTAAGGTACGTACTACTCCAGTTTTAATTTAATGATCATTAATATTTTTCAATTTATAAGGCCTATCGCAATTCTGTTAATTCATGAATTTTAATTTTCTCAATCTCAATGAAATTTCTGTACTCCAATAATAATTTATAACTCAACTTGTTTCTCTTACTCTCTGGAACAAATTCTGGATATCTCTGCTCTTCCAAAACACTGGAAACTGTGGAAAAACTAAATTTTAATCAGACGAGTTGAAAACACTCCCGGCCTATTCCACAGTTTCGAGGCAAGAGGTCTAAAATTAGCGTCGGCATCTCCAAAATAATTTTTTCCGTTGCTAACCGCAACCAACGTTCTTTTTTCTTTTTTTCGTCTTCTATTTAAAATTTATTTAAACCATAAAACTGTCCTGTTCTGACACATTAGTCAAGCCACATTAATTTCTCATAATCACTTTAATCACATCTAATTTGGGAATATAAAAAAAATGTTCAGATATAAAACTTATTCTATTAATAAAATTTATTCTTTTCATCTCCACATCATTGTAATTTCTTATTTAACAAAACCCCTATTAATTTAGCTCCCACAGACTTGCTTGACACTTTAAATAAATTTCCTTCATTTATTTTTTAAAATTTCTATGTTTAAATATTGTTTAAGAATTCTTCTTCTTTTTTTTTAAGGTTTAGACGATTCACCTAGGCAACTAGGCAACTATACTATTCAGAAATTATTAACACTATACCAGGTAAGTCTAAATTAATTTATTTAACAATTTACTAATCTTTTTCTCTCTTTTATTTCAGAGTCGACCCCACATTGTGATGGCTTCATGAAATTCATGAACAACAAACTCATATAAAAATCCATTTAAATTGTATCCTTTTTTAACATATTGAAATCATTTCAATATATATATATATATATATATATATATATATATATATATATATATATATATATATATATATATATTATATATATATATATATATAGATTGTACCAAATAAATTCGGAACATACGAAATATTATGTATTTCGGCTCAATTCTGCTGTAGGTGGTTGACCAACAAAAGTTTGTCAAATAATTATATTATAAAAATCCAATACTTCAGCGGGCTGCTGGATTCTGAAATCATAAAAATTGAAAGCTACACATAAATCTACGATTTTATTATGCTGTCAAACCACTTATAGTCCAGGAAATGAAGCATTTCACCTCGCAATTTTTTCGACCTGCGTGGATTGACTTGAAATTTTAACAGAAGGTAGGTAATAGCCAAGAATCAAAATCTATATCGAACCAAAGTGCGCCAAAGCCTTGGGGGTGGTTGCGAACCCATCTCGGGGGTGAAAATTTTTTTTTAGATTTTAACTACAGGTTTCGATTAAAAAAGTGATTCTAAACAAAAAATGTTCCATACATTTTTTTTGTAAAACTGATATTTTTCAAGTTATTCGCGATTGAAAGTAACAACTTTTAGACGAAAAAAATTTTATCAAAAAAATGTAGAGAACAAATTTGTAGCTTTTAAAAAGACAAATACAATTCATTTTTTAAAATGTTTTTGCGATATAACCGAAATACGGCCTATCAATGTTCAGCGGTTTTCTTCAAATGCCAAATTTGAAAGATTCAAAGTCAAATATCGGGAAAATGGTGCAGTTTTGGAAGAAAACTCACAGAATCTTTTTTTAAAGAGCATAAATAGACCTATCATAAAAAAGACTCTAGCTCAAAAATTGAGTGAGTTATGATAAAAATAAGGTCAATACCTCATTTTTTTATGAAAAAATCAATGAAAACAACCTCCTAACCACCCCCATAATTAAAATCGATCTTCACCCTTCTGCAATTCTCTTTGTACATGTATTGTTAATACGTCCAAGAAGTTTGACCCATTTAAAATGCTTAGTTTTAGAAAAAGTACAGCATAAAGCGAGAAACGATTTACAATTTCATATTTTTTACCCTTTATATCCCCGAATAATTCAATAACTGTACTCTTACACAAGAAGGGAGATATAGCAGACCTGGAAAGATACAGACCAATCAGTCTCCTTAACCATCTTTATAAATTATACACCCGAATAATAACGAATAGATTAGAAACAAAGCTGGATTTTTACCAACTTCGGGAACCAGCTGGTTTCCGCCCTAATTACGGCACAAACGATCACCTGCAGTGCCTAAAAACCCTAATAGAAAAAACTAACAAATATAACCGTCCCTTGGCATTGATATTTGTAGATTTTAAAAAGGCGTTTGATACAGTGGAACTACCGTCCATCTTAAGAGCACTACAAGATTGCAGGATCGACCACAGATATTGTAATATAATTAAAAATATATATGAAAATGCCACAACAACCATAAGTCTATATTTTGCAACTAATAAAATAAAGATAAAAAGGGGAGTCAGGCAAGGTGATACCATGTCACCAAAGCTGTTCATTACCGTTCTTTAGTATGCACTTAAAAAACTAACATGGCAACAGAAAGGAATATCCATCGATGGAGAAAGATTAAACCATCTACGTTTTGCGGACGATATCGTGCTTCTGTCAGATAATCTGGGAGAGATCAAAGACATGCTCCTAGAACTGAATGACATACTACAAGAAACTGGGCTGGAGATAAATTTCGAGAAAACCAAAATGATGACCAATATGGTTCCCAGCGAAGAGATACAGATCAATAACAACAAGGTAGAATTAATCGATAAATACACATACTTGGCTCATGAAATTAGAATAACCAGAGACAACCAAACCTGCGAGATAAATAGACGAATCATGTTGGGATGGGCGGCATATGGACGGACGAGAGACATTTTTAAAACAAATATCCCAATTCACCTGAAAAGGAAGGCATTTAATCAATGCATCTTACCAGTCTTGACCTACGGAGCAGAGACCTTAACTTTAACGAAAGCTACTGCCGAAAAACTGAGGGTAACACAAAGGCGAATGGAGAGATCAATGCTGGGCCTGACCTTGAAAGATCGCGTAAGAAATGAGGAGATACGCCGACGAACTCTCGTAGACGATATTATACTGCGAATCAATAAACAAAGGTGGAGGTGGGCTGGACATGTTGCTAGAATGGAAGACGGAAGATGGACGAAGAGATTATTGTAGTGGAGACCAAGAGCCGACAAGCGAAGTCGAGGCAGACCACCCACCTGATGGACCGACGATCTAAGGAGGATGGAAACAAACTGGATTGCAGCAGCTAGAGATAGAGAGAACTGGAGACGTTTGGAGGAGGCCTATATCCAACAATGGATGTGAAAATTCGGCTGGATGATGATGATGATATCCCCTAAAATACTGATTATATGAAAAAAATAAAAATGTACTAAATTGTAGCTTTTTTAATGACTAAAATTTTCCTTTATTTAGATTTGTTGTACAATGAATATTTGGCGAGATATAACCGTTTAAAGCATCGATTTACGATCAAGCACCATCTTTTTCGAGCCCTTTAAACTCACTCCATTTAAAAACCAAGGGTTCCAAAAAGATTTCATTCACAGATCCTTGTAGCTCTTAAAAACCTCTACAAAACCGTTTTTGAAGAAACACTCTATCGTTAAAAATGAAGGAAATACGTTAAAAAAAGTAATTAATTTTTTTTTTCCGGAAAATTTCGTTAGTATAGTACAATACATTTCGGAGCATAATAATCTACAAAACCGGTATATTAGGTAGTGGGGCGTTATACATTCGAAATTTTAAGCGTTCTTATTTTGAAATCTCATACATAACAACAGAACAGAATAAAACATCTGCTCATATGTCTATGGCTTGGCAATGAAAATATCAGAGCAACAGATTGGGGATGGTATTCCAAAGATGGTTTGTTATTACCCATACGCATGAGCGTACAACCTGCACCCAATGGACTTTTGTTGTTGTTGTTATAAATGTAAATATTTTCAACTATTTATGTAAATGTATAAGAATATATGGTGCCTTTTTATGTTGATATTTTTTTTTGTATTTAATTCTACTTTTTTCAATTTATATCTATTAAATTAATCTATAAAAACTACAATGTTATAAAGGGTGATATTCAAAAGTTGAAAAGTTGCAAAATTTTCGGAAAAAATTGTTTTCACCTATAGCACTCATAACAATTGATTTTTAAGGGTTGAAAATGTATGAAATTGTATTTTAAAGTACAAAAAAATCACTATTTAACTAATCCAAACCAAATTTCACTCATCTTAAGATTTGTAATGTTATTTTACAATTTTTCAAAATTAGGGGTAGTTTTCACCCCTAAGAACAATTAGGGTTCGTCGACATGACATAAACTATAAACCAGTAGGTGAATTGAGCCTAAATCCAAATTTTTATCCAAAGCGAAATCATTTTTTAGAATTAGTAATTTTTTACATTAATCTTTAACAAGGGTTGCTTTTTAAGGGTTGAAATATGATGGAACTCTATACAAAAGTATAAAATAATCGTTATTTAACTAATTCAAACCAAATCTTAGCCATATTCAGATTTAATATGTTATTTTATAATTTTTGACAATTAGGGGTAGTTTTCACCCCTAAAACACATCAGCGCACTTCGGTTCGATATAGATTTTGATCATTGGGCTATCACCTACCTTCTGTTAAAATTTCAACTCAATGCATGGAGGACGAAAAGATTGCGAAATTTTAACTTTTTTCGAACTTCATTTCCTGAACTATTAACGCTTCCTTTACGCAAACAACATTGTAACATTGTTGCGAGACAGATAGTTGAACGATATTTTATACAATGTCTATACCCAGGTATGGATTTATTTTTGTCCAAGTTTTATATTGGTCCACTATTTCAAATGCAGTTCAAACAGACATATATTAAATTGTATGATCCGTTTTAAATTCGTTCAATCTGTATATATATATATATATATATATATATATATATATATATATATATATAATATATATATATATATATATATATATATATAATATTGCTATATATTATCGCTAATTGTTTCTTGATGATTTTTTTTTTCAGTGAACAGACAATCAATATAATTGAAAATTTGCATATTAATTACAAAATAAGTGGGTAATAATCCTATGTAGTATTTTTATTATCATTATTTCTTATTTTCGAGAAAGTCACTTACGATATTTTACGTTGACCAACATAAAAGTCAATTGTAGTATGTCACACTTACTATGAATTACGTTGGGCACTACATGAAACTATTTATCGTATGTTATAGATACTACATTCTTCTTTCTAAAAAATGGTAAATAATTATTGTAAGTAGTAGATGATATATTCGGCTTCGTTTATTAACCTCATTTTAATAAAAATGTTCTGGGGTATTTTTAGGAAAGTATGCAATAAAAAAGCATGAATTTATTATTAATAGAATCACACTACCATATTTTATTGATAGAATAACCGTTATTTGCCATACATCAACAAAACTTAAATTTTATTATAACAAACAAACTTCTGGTAACACAAAAATAAAAATACAATATAAACTATAATAACTTTCTAATAACTTTAAACATTTAAGAGAAATTGTGCAGTCAGTAACTATTCATAATTTTTGAAAGTTATTAGTAACAAATTATCAACACTTATTAATATGGATAACATAAAATTAACAGACTTACTTTGAATGGCACAAAAAATAATACTTATTAAGTAAGAGCCCTTTAAAATGAAAATAGTTAAAAATAAATTTAATAAAATCATTCATCAAATTCAGAATTGTGATCATTATCGCTTACATTCACGGATGGGAGATCTGCAAAAAATCCGCGATAGCTGCTAGGGATAATTTGAGAATTACACATATTCATCAAATCATCTTTTTTGGCCTTAGCAATAGGAAGGGTACTTTGGTACAAGGGTTCAACTGATGTAGAAGAATTTGTTGAACATTGTCGCCTCGTACTTTTTGTTGTCGAAAGAACATAGTAATCATTGCTAGCCATATCATACTTATAATATAATTTATTGGGATCTTCAGGTTTCACAAAAACTTCTTTTATATTGTTCCATTGTACTTTATCTCCACTATTGCTTTTCATCCAATTTCCATTAAACAACAATTGGAAACTGGAGAAATCAGTGTGTTGCATTTCTTCCACTAAATAAGGTTTACCATCTTGTTTGGCCCAACGTACCAAACAGTACCACTCATGTGGATTGTAAATCAGTTTGTTTTTGGCGGATCTTTCTATCAAAGCGTGGACACTATCGCCCTGAGTGTGTCCAACTTCTAAAAAGCAGTAACGAATAGTAACTTTTAAAGTCGATGCGGCATACAAATACATGGCATAAACTATGCGATTGCGGTTTTGGCCCACACAATTATCCGACCAAAATCTAAATCATTTGTGCCTACGTCCTTATCCCTTTCCGGCCGCGCGTATACGATCGTGCGTTCATTTTCGATAGTAAAAATCAAGGTCATCATTCTAATTTTTGGGAACTGAACAGCAAGCGACGATCATGCGGTTCTTATTTTAAACGAGAGGTAAAAGCATTTCGTTTAATATTGTTTCAGTGTGCATCTAGGTGGAGACAAAGATGGCTGTGTATTTTGACCAACGACTCGGTAAACGTAAGTAAATATTTTTTACTCTTCCGATGCGAAATAATAAAAAATATTAGATTTGTTTCATTAACTAATGATCAACTATAATTCAGATACCAGATTTTTTTAGGTAAACGATTGTTTCTTGAAAATATTGGTGTTTGATTTGGCTACCGCACGATCGTGACGTTTGGGCTAAAAAAAATTATTATATTTATTGCAAAATACAGACATTCATGGGTTTTTGTTTGGAGATATCATTTTGTTTCTAGATGTACTCCTTACTAATGAATTGGCGCTGGAATTAATAAATGATGGCAATAATTCTGAAATAGAAGATCCGTTCGATGAGGAGGATGTTGACGACCCGTCTGAATTTTCTTTAGTGCTAGATTCTGATTGTGATCGCATGCCCGATACTGAAGATAATACTTTGTTGAATGAACCGGCTTCTACTAGCAACATTCCTGAACAGAAAAAAAAAGAAAAATGGAAAAAAGCCTTTAAAATTATGGAAAGAAGGCGCATTTCAACAAAAATGTCATAGTTTTTCTAATCAAAACCTACAACCCGTACGAAAGCCGATTGAATATTTTGAGGACTACCTAAAAGATGAGTTTTTTGAGGACGCAGTTATTTGCACAAACAATTATCACATGCGTAAAACGGGCTATCTTCTTAATACTAATACGAGAGAATTAAAGATTTTCGTTGGTGCCCATTTGATAATGGGATGTATCCCATATCCCAGATTACATATGTATTGGAGACAAGAAATGCAACTTGAGATAATAACAAAACACATTACACGCGAGCGGTTTAAAACTTGACGTACAGCGTTTCATGTAATTAATATAGACACGGCTGAAGAAGGTGATACCAATATACTCTGGAAGGTACAACCAATTATCACCAGAGTGAAGAGGGCTTGTGATAAACTGCTAAGAGTTCAATCATATTATTCCATCGATGAACAGATGATACCTTTCTGCGGAACATGCCCAAAAAGCTTACGCCAGGTAGTCAAAAATAAACCGCGTCCACAGGGGTTAAAAATGTTTGTAGCAACAACCAGTGATGGCATTATGATAGATTTTGAAGTCTAAAAAGGAGTGAGAACACCTTTCCTGATAAATCACTTGGATTAGGAGCTGCTGTCATACTACATCTATCCAAGTCAATTCCTCCGGGAAGTTGTATCTATTTCGATAGATATTTTAGTTCAATTCCATTGTTGGAACGCCTGTCAGAATTGGGGATGCATGGTTCTGGAACGTTAATGTTTAACAGATTGGCTGAACGAAAACGTATACCTTTTAAAAAAGATGAATCGGGGTGAATCACAACAGTTTCTCTGTAATGATATAGTCATCGTTAAATGGATGGGCAACAAACCAGTATTGGTAGCATCCAACTGCACGTCAGCTGATGAAACAGTTAAAGTGAAACGATGGGATAAAAAGCAGAAACAATACATTGATATTACTATGCCAAAACTTATTAACAACTATAACCAACATATGGGAGGTGTATATGTGCTTGATCAATGTATGGAATACTACCGTACATACATAAAAACAAAGAAATGGACTCTGAAGGTAATACTTCATTTTATAGATTTATCGGTCGTGAATGCTTGGCGTCTTTACAAATCCCAAGCTATTGCTTCTCATATCCCCAAAAATAAAATTAAAGATTTACTTGAATTTCGACTTGAAATAGCTGAATGTCTGATAGGAGCACCAGCAAAAAAACGTGTTTTAAACGGATGAAACTAACCTACAGATTGAGAATGTACATCCAGATCTAAATCCTAAAAGATACAGACCATGTCTTCAACCATCAGAAACAAGACGATACGACGGATATGAATATTTTCCGCTGTTTGACCAAATTGACAGTCCCAGATCATGCAGGCTTGAAAACTGTGGCAGCAGAACTAAATAAGATGTGAAAAGTGCGATGTATATCTGTGTTTGTCGCGAGTGAAATCATGTTTCAAAGACTATCACAAGAACTAGCATTTAAAATGTTTACTTAATGTGAAAATAATAAATAAATAAATAAATATCGTTAATACCACCTTTAATACTTTAGTTTTGTTAAAATTAACTACTGCTTCTTGTACCAACGCACGATCGTGCGTTCATGTTCTGTAAGCCCAGAACACACGAACGTGGCATAGCTGTATTTGTGGAGGGGAGGACGTAATATTTTTTTAAAGATTTTTTTTATGTTCTTTAGTCTTTAAATATAACATATAACAAGAAAAAATTATAATTTTCACAAAATAAAATCTTGCGCCTGAAAGGGTTATGTTTTATGTTATGTTTCACTTTTTTCGGATTTACTCTGTACGAGTACTAGAAACCAATTCGCTAAGAATTTCTGCTTAGTTGAAAATATGTGTCGTGGAATGCAAATTTTAGATTCTCCACGTCTCTTTTAACATCTTTATCAACGTCTGTTTTGCTTTGCAATTTTTAGAAAGCACAGATAAAAGCGGAAATCTGAATTGTGTTTCGAAACTATTTTACGGTTTTATTGTCAGATATCGCTATTGTGTCCGTATTGAAGCCATTTTTATTTATCGATGTTTACTATTTAGGTGCGCCTTGGAGACGTGACAACGAGCGCGCCTTGCTGACAAAAACGTCGGTTTTTCATTGTGACCTTGTTCGACCGCTAAAAGTTAACGATAAACTAAATACGCCGGCTTTGGAAAACCGTATGCATCCTGGAGACTTTCTATAGCCTTATGAAACGTTTGAATGAATGATTTAACATCTTGATACCACGTTACAGCTGAATCAATTAAAAGCATAGACAATCCTTTCAACGCGTGATGATCAGAAATATTAAGACGGCCTTTATACACCGTAATGCCTTCAATAAATGCCTCGACATCTTCATTTGATTTTCCCGAAAACCGATGTTTACATACTGAGAAGTTGGAATTGGAAGTACTTAGAGTTTGGGCTTGATTGTTAATACCTTGTATACTTGTAATTAAGCTCTGGAGCATGTCTTGCGTCAGCACTACTTGTTGAACTGTTTTACCTTTCTGAGCCATGTTTTTAACTTTATTTCCTGATCGAAGAAATATAAACAGGTTAGAGTAAATCACGTAGAGAACTGAGACAACAGTATCTAATACCGATTTAAAATCTTTACTAATACTGCGGAACTAAAAATAAACCAGTGTCCACTACTGAAGTCTTTTTACTACGGTTAAGGAACTGAAAACCAACCAGTATCCACAACAGATTTTGTTCACTTTAGAACGAAACACACAATTAAGTAACACTGAACTTAACTTTCACAGAAGAAAAACAATGCCACTAGGAGGGCGCCAATTTGTAACTGGAGTATGTTGTTATTTTTCCCTTTAATTATCGTTGAGTTCGTTCAATTATTTTTACTTAGGAAAAGAATGGATTTTCAATGTTAACAGGTATTTAGTTAGCACTGTTCTTACATGAACAAACTGAAGATTAACAAGACTTAGAACAACAAGATTAAAAAAAACATGAAGCGTTATAACCTCTAAGTAAAAAAAAACTAATAATCCGTATGGCCCTTATTCTAGTAGGACGCATGACACAACATCACCAATACAGGACGCAGAGCGACCTACAGGGTAGGCAACATACACAACACATTGAAACACAGGTTGCATACACTTAGGAGATTTGTTACAAATTATTAAATTTCTTATGGATAACATTGAAGAAACTATGGAGGAGATCCACGAAATCGAAAATTTAAGATTTGTATAAATTTTTTCAAAACATTTTTACATATTATTGTTTTGTAGGTTGAACAGGAATATACTGTGGAAGAGTTGCTAATAAGTTGTGTGATGGCTAGACCTCCTTTATGGGATTCCAGACTATCAATAAAAGAAATGTAGAAAAAGAAAGGTCAAAGACAACTCGTGATAGGCAAGAGATATACGCCGAATTTGGATCTAATCCCCAATTCTCTATTGAATTTCTTATAAAAAATGAAGAAATCTGAGGGATACTTACGTAAGATTAAAGAATGATCATATGCCTAGTGGCTCTGCTGCGCCAAAAAAAAATTGAGTATTTTGACTCCCTGTACTTCTTAAGTGATACAGTTAACTATAGAAACACAGTTTCAAATATAAAATCAAGTGTTGGTGCTAGTGGTAGTTCTTTGTCACCTTATGAAAACAGCGAGCCTTTAATAGAGCTGCCAAGAAGTACTAAGAATAATAACTTAGAAGAAGCAATTATTGACACACTCAATAAAATAAATCAAGAACCACCACCACCACCACCAGTACAGACAGTTATTTTAAATCCAATTTGTCAAAGGATATCAGAAATGTTGCAATATATGTCCCAAGGACCTAGAAGCCTATTACAAATTAAGTTAAGTGGCATATGATGGTGCCAAGTCATTTTTAGAATAGTTGTAGTTTATATGGTGGTAGTATATTAGTATATTATTCGTCTATTAGTTGTAGAATATTGGGATCGTTGTAGTTTATAAATTTTAGTATAGTTAGTTCCACATATTGTGGAGGTTATGTCCACATGTGCTTGTTTATTTTTTGAACTTTTGCAAAATTTTTGTTATACAGTGCAAAATATTATGTATGCTGTTTCATTGTGTTCAGTTAGAGTGTAGCACGTTGCAAAATTGTTAATTTTGATATTACTCCGGTTTTAGAAGCATATTTTAAATAAAGCATATATTGAGGTTAAGTGTACCTCATTCATTTGCAAAAATAATGTCTAAGTTATGTTTTAAGTGCAACAAATACTGAAATACCGACAAATGCAACATAACAGGCATTCTTGGCTATCCCTGTGACTTATGTTCGAGATTTGTATGCCGTATGTGCACAGGCTTACAAGTGCAAGAAATTCGGTGCATACTCAGCCCATCTAGGGTTATGCTGTTTGTCTGCCCGGATTGTCGCAAACACATAGGAGCACCTGGTCGCCCCAAAGCCTCAATTGACATGACTGATGATGTTTATGATGGTAATCTCTCTGATTTTCCTAGAACCAATGTTGACATGTTTTCAAACAGTTTAAAAACTTTGATTGATTCTGATTTGACACCAAAACTCAAAGCATTGATTTCTTCCTTTAAAGATGATATCATTACTCATATTACAACAAAACTAAGTGCAGCCCAGGAGACTGAGGCGAATAATCATTCAGTAGCACTTAAAAATCACTCGGACCAAGTTTCATCGAAGGTGGATGGTTTGAATATGGCTATACAAAAAGCCCAACAAGAGATTGTGCTGAATAGACAAACCATACTGACGAGTAAAATTGATAATGAACCCACTGAAAATCCGAGTGACATACCTTCCACTGCATCAGTCATAAGTTCTGCTGTGCCAAGTGCTACGCAGTCTCTCTTGAGTAATCCCAGGCCCAGTGAAGCTACCCATCATAATGCTCTCAGAAAATCTTCATATGCACTAGTTTGCGGAACTAGTGCCTGCTCAGACCAATTAAAAGGTGTGCCAAAAGCAAATTATATTAAACGCTCATGGTTTTACCTAGGTAGGATGCAAAACTATTAAGAAGAAAATATTTTAAATTGGTGGAAGCTGATAATTAAAACATTGTGGTGTATTTGGAAAAAGCAATTTCACAAAAACAAGGATAACCGAGGCTGATAACGAAGATATTGAGTGGTGATCAAACCCTTTATTTTGAAAACAGTTTCATTTAGGCATTCAGTGACAGAAAGGTACCAAATTTTGTTAATATAATTTAAATATTGTAATAATTTCAATTTTAAGATAGTTATAAGATATGTTATTTTAAAATACTCATTGCTCATACACAAACAAAACATCATAGCAATTTTGGCGCCCACCGCGGGGCTCTGTATTTAAAAGAATTAGTTTGAGAAGATAAGTGCTCTCATATAATTAAATTAATTTTCATTAGAAAGAAAAAAATTATAGATTGTATTTTAATTATATTGGAACAAGTCTCAAAATGTCTGAAGAAGATGTGGAAGTAGAAAGACAAGCTGTACAAGAGGAGAGTTTAGTTCAAGTCCCACAAGATACTGTAGAAATGAATCAAGAAAATGTCAATATGGCAGCTTTGATGTCATTAATGATGCAGATGAACAAGACAATGGAAGAGAATACGAAAAAAATGGAAGAGAATTCTAAGAAGTCAAAGAAGACATGAAAAAAATGGAACAGAAATTAGAAGAGAATTATAAAAAATCAGAAAAGAAAATAGAAGATAATAATAATAAAATTGTAAAACAAATAGAAAAACAAATAGATAAAAAACGTGAAGCTGCAGAGAAAAAAGTAGCAAATGAAATAAAAAATATACGGCATGACTACAAGAAAAGGATAGAAAATGAGAGGGCAGAAGTAAATAGGATTATTCAAGATAATAAGATAGATATAGAACAGAAAATAGAGTTGCAGAAATGCAACTTAGAAGTTAAAATTAACGAAGACATGAGAAAGACGATAGATGATATTTCACAAATGAGAGACATAGGGAGACCTTACTTAAATTTAACAAATGAGACTGGGATTAAATTCTCTGGTAATATAAAAAATTTGCATCCTAGAGTATACATAAATAGATTAAAACATAAATTAAGATTGGTGAATATTATTAATGATATTAAAGATTATATTAGAATAACACTAAGTGACAATGCGGCAACTTGGTTTGCCAGTATTGTAAATTATTTGGATAATTTTCAAACATTTGAAAATAAATTTTTGAATTATTATTGGGGTGAATTAGACCAAGCTAAATTTAGGGAAGTTCTATATTTTGGAAAGTATAATCACAATTTAAGATCAAATATGGTAGATTATGCATGAAAACTGATAACGGTTGCAAAATATTTAGAACCACCACATAGAGAGGATGAAACAGTCTTAAATGTATCTAGACATTTTGATGCCGATGTTGTGCAAACAGTAACTGTACAAAATATTCAAACAATAGATAGTTTTATTAATTTTATTCAAAGGATACAAAGAGGTAATATGACAAGTAACAATGATATTAGGATGAATAATAATAATAATAGATATGGTAATAATATGCAAAATTTTAATAACAATAACAATAATCAAAATAGACAAAATTTTAATAACAATACTAATAATTATAATAGACAAGATTTTAACAATAGGAGAAATACAGAACGACCTAATTACAACACACAGGTAAATTATGTACGAAGGAATAGAAGCTGCAAAGATAGTGAACGAAATAGTACAAGGCAAGAAAATATGAGTAGAAGTCATAGTAGTGAAAGACACAGGACATTAGATCCAAGTGGTCAGACACAATCTGACAATTCTAACAATCCAAATTTTGTGCAGTAAACTTTCTGAATTACAAGTTGGGCCATTGCCATTATGAAAAACTTTCTGAATTTATTTCTTTAGATGAAGATAAAATTATTGAATCTATTAATTTGATTTATATAAATGCTATGGCCAAAAATAAAATGATTAAGGTTATGATAGATACTGGTTCAGAAAGAACTTTAGCCTCGGAAAATTTCATTTTTAATACATTAAAACTATCAGATATAATAAACAATCCAAAAATTAAAATTGTTGGTGCAAATAATAAGAAGTTGGGAGAAATTAATAAACTAGCCAATTTTAAAATTAATGTTCTTAATAAAGAAATTAATATGCAAGGATTTGTTGTCAAGGATATATATGTTGATATATTAATGGGAAATGACGATTTGGAAAAGAAGAAAGTAAAGATAGATTTTGAAGAAAAAATTGTAACTTTGGAAGGGCAAATAATTAAGTTTATGCAGAAAGACGAGGTGGAAGAAGAAATAAGAGTTGAAAAAATATTATTAAAAGAAAGCAATGATGTTTATGAAGAAGAAATGTATTTTAATGATAGGGAGATATCCCAAAATAATGTAAAGAATAATTGTAGTGAATATTTAAGAAATGGAAATTTTAAGCAGACGGATGCCTACGAGGTGGAGTGAGTAAATTCGGAAGCAAGGAATAATGATTACATAATGAATAATAATTTTATTTGTAAAGAAGAAGATGTGATAAAAGTTTTAAGTTGTCCTGAAGAATATAAATCAATAGTCGTTTCCATATTGCAGCAGGTGTTAATAAAAAAAAATATAATTGCACAAAATTATATCCATAGTATAAAAGTTAAAGAAGAAGTAAACAGAACAATTAATAATATGTTAGAAGATGGAATTATTGAGAAGGCCGATACTCGTTTTATAAACCCTATAGTAGTAGTACGTAAAAGATCAGGTGAAATCAGGTTATGTTTGGATGCAAGGAATATTAACAAGATCACTGAAAAGCAATTTGAAGCACCAATGAGAATAGATGGAATACTAGGAAGAATTACAGGAATGTCATTCTTCACTAAAATCGATTTACAGCATAGTTTCTGGTTAATACCTATAGAAAGAAAAAGTAGACAGTATACAGGATTTCAGATAGATGGAGTAGTATATCAATTCAAAGTAGTACCATTTGGACTTCAATCATTTTGCAGTGTTCTATGTAGATGTCTTGATGATATTTTGGATCAATATGAACATTTGGTAATTTACTACATTGATGATATATTATTGTTTTCTAAAACGGCTGAAGATCATGAGAAACACCTAAAAATTGTAATCAACAGATTAGACAAAGTTGGACTAAAAATAAATCAAGAAAAATGTACATTTTTTCAAAAAGAAATAATATATGTAGGTTATAAACTTAACACTAAGGGAATTGAAATAGATCCAGAACGGTCACAGGTCATTCGGGAATATAAAACATCACACAATTTAAAAACTTTAAGAGGATTTATTGGAATAATTAATTAATATAAAAGGATGATACCAGATCTAAGTATAAAAGAAATTCCATTACTTGAACTGCTGAGGAAAGGTGTAAAATGAAAATGGGATCAGAGGAGAGAACTAGCATTCCAAGAAATCAAAACCATTTTTCTGTTAAATCTAAAAATATACCAGCCTGACTGCACAAAGCCATTCATATTAAGAACAGATGCATCAATAGAGAGATTATCAGGGGTATTATTACAAATACACGATGGGGTCGAATACCCGATACAATTCATTTCAAGAATTACAAAGCCACATGAAAAATGTTAATCAGATTCAGAATTAGAACTAGCAAGTATTATGCACTGTGTCACAAAATTAAGATTTTATTTGTTGGGTAATGAATTTACCATAGAAACAGATCACCAAGCTTTAACATCTATATTCAATAACAAATATGGAAACAGTCGAGTACACCGTTGGAGCCTACTACTGAGTGAATATAGTTTTCAAATCAAATACATTTCTGGAAAATCTAACATAGTGGCAGATGCTTTGTCAAGGTTAGGAAATACATCACAAAAAGAGCAGCGAACAATAAAAATTGGATTAAATCAGTTAGTAGAAAGCACTGGATTATATTCTAAAGAAAAAATCATAACAGATCGGATCAATTTGAATGAAAAACAAAAAGTCCTTAGGAAAGATGGGGTGTATTATAAAATAATTAATGGCATAGAAGTATATGTAATAAGTAGAACTTTGGCAAGGAACATATTGAAAGATTTACATAAAAGTTACATGCATATTGGTTCAAGAAAGCTATGAATGCTATTTAAGGATAATTATTTTGCAAAGAATGACATAAGTATACCACAAGAAATTATACAATGTCAAATATGTCGAATAAAATAAAGAAAAGAATTTCAGAAACCAGAACACATATAAATCTAATGTTGCATATGAAAAACTAAATACAGTTTTCATGGATTTCATCTCAAATTTAGTTCTCAGTCCAACAGGAAATATGCATATACTAGTGATATTTGATTTATATACAAAATTTATTAAACTATATCCATGCTCAAGAACAAATGTTAAAACATTGAAATTATATATTAATCAGTTTTTCGAAGAAATAGGATCATTTAAAAATTGCATAATAGATAACGCTACATATTTTAACAACCAAAATTTCGGGCATTTGGTGAGAAAAAGGGGATCAAAATTCATTTTACAAGCATCAGACATCCTCAAGCAAATCCTGCAGAAAGATATATTAAAGAAGTTATAAAATATTTAAAAATAGTATGCCAGGATCAACATGTGACATGACAACAACATATCAACAAGTAGAATATTTTTTAAATAATACACATAATTTAAATACAGAGGAAGTACCAGAATATTTAATGTTTGGTCATATAGGAAACAGAAAATGGATTAGTGAATATAACCAAGATAGGTTAGAACAAGTAATACAGAGAGTGAACAGGAGAATTATGAGGAAAGTTGAAAAATATATCAGACGACAAAATCGAACAAATAAAAACCCAATCACATTTCAAAAAGGAGATAAAGTTTTAATTCGTTCACTGAGAAAAGGGAATTTGAGGGAAAACCGTTGTAAAAAATTACAACCAATTTTTGAAGGTCCATACAGAATCGAAAATCACAATGGACAAAACAGTTATGTGTTGATAGATGCAGATAATAAACTTAGAGGGATATTTCATATTAATGACATTTTCAAATACCATGAAGAGATTGAATAATGTCTACTATACTTTTAACACTGATAGCACTAAATAATAATAACACCACAAACAGTTCACTGATAGATCCATTTCATTAGACAGACTTGATTTGTTGAGAAGGACAGATGTGGGATTTCATTGTTGTGGAATAATGTATTAATTTGACATCATGCTTTTGGTATTTCTGAGCAGGTGTTGATTTTGTCCTTTGTTTGTGCCCTAAAAAAACCATAATTTCAATTAGGGTTAGGTATAAAATAATTTATAATATAAATTTATAATAATTTATAATATAATTGGGGTTATGTATAAAATTAATTGTAAATGTCTTTCTAAAAACAATATGAAAAGTGTAAAACTTACCATTCATATTAAAGAAACTCTTTTGAACTACAAGAAGGACAAGGAATGGTTTCCTAAATCTTGTCTATTAATAAACACTAAATTATAGGAGCTTATCTTTAGGTTTGTTCCAACCATGAATCACAGACAAGTTTCTGACAGTTTGTGGATTGTTCCCACTGCGCATGTCATCAAATATCTGACTTCCTGATTGATTTGTGATAGGTAGGAATTTGTCAATTGTCGGTTGTCATCTCCATCCTCTCATTTCTGCTCTTATTTTGTGATTGAGCGACTGACTGTTTACATACATTTTACCAAACGACTCAGTGTCAGTAATTTTTACAGATTTTAAATAAATACCCAATATATTAAAAATGGACGTAGAAGGTAAATATATTTTAATTGTACAGCGTTTAAACCGACGAGCAGAAGGTTAAAATAAAAATGTAACACAGTGCTAGATGGGTTGTAGCGTTTACGCTACTGACTAGTCCAATTTAAACCCCTCAAAATTTTTATTACCCGCCTACGATCGATTTTAAATCGACATTTTTCCCCACACGCGCAGTAGTCGCTTAAAAAGGAAGATTGATCGATTTTGTGCGGAAGCGAAGCGGTCAGTTTTGGTCAGAACTCGTTAACGCAGCCACGTCAACCGGTGATAGCCTACTGCAGCTCATTTTGGTTTCTACAAAACTTTCCGTCGAATATCTGAACTTTACTACTGGCCGAAGATGCGTCAAACTGTACGTAGCTATATCGCTAAATGCAAAATCTGTGCTACATGCAAACCGACAAATCTTCCCCAACCAGGTTTAATGGGTAGTTATCGACGGATTGATTTTCCATTTCAACTTCATATCGTTAGATCTCATTGATCCCTTATCACTTCTGTACCAGTTTGGTTTTTAAGATCTGATTATCTATTTTGTTTACCTGGCAAAAACCATAAGATGTTGTGCTATTTTGCCTTCTATTTTTTTTTTATCTTATCTTAATGTTGGTTATTATCTTAGTATATGGACTTGTTAATTTTGTTGTTTGTTTTCTCTTAAAAGTCAAATTGCATATCATAGGAGTACAGGATGGATATATGGAATTTTCCCCATCTTGAGTTCTGAGTTAAATAGATGTTTACAGAGATAATTAGGAAACACTTTAACATTTTCTTTTATTGATGTTTGCATAGGCTCGTACGTAGACTATGGCCATAAAGCTTATGCATTCATATTCACTTACTGTGTCGGTGTTTTAGCGTGGGTTCAGGATTGATCACCCTGGATGTGTGCCCTCACTTGGCTCAGAAATATATCAATACATATTAGTTGTTCCTTGAGTGTCTCTTAGGTTGAAATTAGAATGTGTCATTTAGAATTGGATCGTTCTGATATTCAGCAGTAAGTCTGTTTAACTTAGTTTGTTATCTCCTATGTTATTACCTTCTCAAAGTATTTGAGTTTTAACATATCTTATTGTATACTGTTTGTTTACCTGTCTCTCTACTAGTGATATGGATTGGTAGATGGGAGTTATCTTTATCTGTATCTTAATTGAGTTTATCTTTACCTTTATGGAGTTTATCTCATACCTGTAATGGAGTTTACTTTGCCTGAGTTTATCTCGTACCTTTACCTTGAGTGTATCTTTATCTTTACCTTAATTGAGTTTATCTCGTACCTTTACCTTAATTGGTTTATCTCATACCTTTACATTAAGTTAGTTATCTTTACCTTTACCTGGATAAGTTTATTTCTTATCTATATCTTATGAATATATATCTTATCTTTATCTTGATTATTGAGTCCTAAAAATCTGTCCTTTACTGTTCTTGTCGTGAGTAAAGAATTGGAACACGTCAATAGTACAGTTTAGGTATTACAGTTAGGATCTCTTTTATCTTTCCTTCTACCAAGTGTATAGCTGGTAGAAGTGAGTTTTGTGCATATCCTCTACCATGAGTAGATCTGGACGTGCAATTATCTTTTACCTTTTGTGCATATCCTTTACGATGAGTTGGGATTGCAGTTATCTTACTTACCTTTTTTTAGCATACCCTATACCATGAGTATAGTGGGCTTGCTAGTATCTAGGCTTACTTGTGCCTTTACCGATTGTGTGTTTTCCCTACCGCTGCAAAAGCAAGTAGGTGTATTGAATTAGCTTTTACCTTGGATTTTCAATATGTTGTTGATATCCCGAACCATATATATATATATATATATATATATATATATATATATATATATATATATATATATATATATATATATATGTTTAGGTTTGTAGTTTCAACTAGTCCTGAATAATTAGGCCCTCATTGAACTCTATGGTGACGAATAGAATCTGGTCGCTCTAGTGTCAACGCTGGGTAAAGTTCATAGGATTTTGTGTGAATTTCGTTGGTATGAATGGTTCTTGGGAATATTGTGTTAGGGTTGTTAATACACCCCAATAATGTAGTTTTAACGAATGGTTGTTTTTACGAATACTTGAGAATGTAGATAAGTAGTGTTAAAAGTTAACTTGATCTGTAAGGTTATAGAATTTAACTTAAAATGTATACTTTTTTTATCTTTGGTTTATACTAAATTAACATACATTATCGCATTAAAAAAAATGTATGACTTCGTCTCATATTCTTCGTTCCATATTTTTATTTCGTCCTTGATTTTGTTCCAATTCCTGAGCAAATGGTTGACTGGTGAGGAAAATGTTCAATTTTAACGTATCAACGTTCATTGTCGACCCAGCGTTAGATCGTTCTGCCACAAAAAAAAAAGTTCCTTTTTTTTTGCTGGAGATGAGGGAGAATGTAGCGTTTACGCTACTGACTAGTCCAATTTAAACCCCTCAAGAAATTTTTATTACCCGCCTACGATCGATTTTAAATCGACATTTTTCCCCACACGCGCAGTAGTCGCTTAAAAAGGAAGATTGATCGATTTTGTGCGGAAGCGAAGCGGTCAGTTTTGGTCAGAACTCGTTAACGCAGCCACGTCAACCGGTGAAATTTTTTCACCTTCAAAGTGACGGAATTGGAGCAAGGAAGATAATTTGGGGAAGAATAAATTAATTCATAAATAAAATACATATCTTAGTAATAATAATAAGTAAAATTTTTAAAATCAATAATCTAAAGAGTTCCACATAAAAGGAAGATTTTTTTGGCGTGCTGCGACTCCATGTAAGTAAATCATTTCATACGTATTATCTCTTTATCATATAATCAAATTTATCATTGTATTTAGTATTTCTTTAGAGATTTATTTTTGAGTTCCGAAATAATTTAAATATAAAATTTCCTTGATTTACTTGCAAAGAACAGAAGGTCATTTTTTTTATATAGTTAAACTTAAATTCTGTTTTAGTCCATGTCGTTATCATTAAGTTTTTTTTGGTTTTTTTTCTCTAACTTTTTTTGGTGGAATATAAAAGGTTCTACAAATGTGGTACAGCCTTCTGTATTCTGCGCATGTTCTTTTCATGGCGCAAGCCTGTCATATCTACGAAGTAACTTCGGAAATTCTGACATGTTGACATAACCTAATGTTTTGATGTTTTGTTTTGGTGCAGTCAATCCATGCTGCTACACCTATTAAATTACATTTATTAAATTACATAACCTTTTAGATTCCGTCACTTCACTTGAGGATATTCTCTTCAGAATATTCCCTCAAGGATATTAGTAACTTTGAATCCTTAAATAGTTAGTAACCCGTGGATTTTGCTGTCACCCAGAGACCAGTGACTGGTTGTGGCTTTTGTGCCCAGGATTCGTCTTTACAGTCATAAACTGATGTAGCAGTGCCAAGAGGAGTTTTTCCTATGGACTTATGGGGCTGTAAAGATAAGTTTTTGACTGTGTAATTTTTTTTGTTACTATCTATTTACTGTTAACTCATCATATGCATATGATAAGGTAAATACCTTTGTGATAATTTAATTTTTGATATAATCTAATTCTAAAATATTGGGGAGAAGAAAATACATTACATGTTTTTATTGGGTTTTTAAATAGGATATACAGAGTCTGACCAAACTCACTTTTTTTTGATATAATATTTTTGTTAATACAATACATTTGATATAATACAATTTGATATTGAGAGAGGGACATAAATTTAATGTGTTTTTTTTTTAAATATATATAATGAGTATTGAGAACTCACTTTTGAGATAATATAATTGTAACAGAGTTATCATTGTTGATATCTGTACAATACAGTAATTATTTCTCATATTAGTAGAACTATTTAAAGTTAAATTACTACCTTTTGTGTTAAGACTTTGGCTACCCTACGGACTATTCTTGGTTTATACTAATATTTCATATTTTATTTGGCCAGTGGTAGTGACTATTCATTTGTTGAGGGGCTATTAGGTCCCATTGTATCTGTACACCATCCACTACCACTGTTATTTGGCTTTGCATTATATGTAAATTGTTTATACACATATACCTATATACATTTTTTATAAATATATTTATTGTTGCTATTTTGAGTTTTATTTCAGTTCTACTAACCAGTATATAACATAGCAAAACAAGATTATTATTTAGTATTTTTGTATTTCAGAGTATTATCTCCAGATTCATTTGTTACTTCAAAATCTCAACTATCGTTGAGTTGGCGCCCTTCTTTTCTCTTCTTATTGTTCTCTTTCTATAAATTTATTCCCAGTGACCTTCTTCAGTTGTATCACGTTTGATATTACCAGGTCTCATTTCTTTCTTGTCTCATTAGCTCATTATCTCTTGTTATTGTTGTTTATATCTTTAAAGCCACAATCCAGTGCATTGAAGCTAGCCCGAACACTCACTTGAGATTTAGTGTCTCTTTGGCCATTTAAATTTGTTCCTCTGAGCTTAGCCCTATTTTTAGTATTTTTTTCATCACTTCTCTTTCAGTTCTTCTGAAATTTGGAAGTTCTACACTTCCTAAAATCCAATACTCCCGGAGTATTGAGGTTTCAGGGTGTGGCACACCCAGATAGTCTTCTTGTTTATTTAAGGGTGATCTAAACCAAATAATTTATTATAGTTATTTATTTATGAAATTAACAATACGAACATACATTATTTATTAGTTAAGGCATTTATGTATCACTTTCTGTGAAAAATATGAAAATTAAAACATAAAGTACCCGAAGCTTAATAATAATTCACTATTAAAATAGATGAATATTTCTAGGTCTGGGTGTATTACACCCAACCTTATGCTCGTCGGGTTAATGGATATGTTTTCATGGTTATCGGTAATTTAATTTATTTAAAAATCACATTTTCATTGTAGGTCTTGAGCCCTATTTGATATTTAATAGAACCTTAGAAGCACAAGAATCACAGCCATTGTCAGGACAGGACACCACCAGTCAGTAAATTGGACTACCAACCAAAGCAAGGTTTTACTGAATATTTCTAGCAAATACCGTGGAGAAGTTGGTACATTTCAAATAAAAACATTAAAAAAATTATGGGAAATAGTGGCCCAAGAAATAAATCTACAGACGTGTACCAATTTTAATGCAGGCTATTGTGAAAACCGATGGCGAGTGCTCGAAAGAGCGTACAAGAAATTTATTGATAATAAAAACAAAACTGGGAGAGGAAAAAATTTTTTTGAATGTGAAAATGAGTTGAATGAGATTTTTAAAGGTAAGAAATATAAGCAGTTGACTCTTCCGAAACTGTGAGTGCTGCAGAGAAGCGAAACTGAGGCTGTGATCCGTCCCAGTACATCCAAGCAAACAGTTCGGTTAGAAAAGAGTATGTAACAGTTTTCAATACTTCAACAGATGCAAAAAGACAGAAAGGAGTACTATGACACGAGGATAAAGCTTGAAGAAGATAAAATCAATATTCAGAGAGAGAAATTAATTGAAATAAAAGAACGAAACAAAATATTGAAAATGCTCGAATTGTAGAAATAATATGTAATTTTTCATATTTTTTTAGTTAATTTGTATAAGTTAGGTTATTTCTTTAGTTAATAAATGTAATTTTCCATGATTTTTTTTCTTTAGTTAATTTGTATGTGTTAGGTTATTTCTTTATTTAATAAATGTAATTTTTAAATACACAAAAAATATTTGTCGTTTTAATTATATTTGTTTTATTTACAATGACGTTTTATTCACCAAGATAAATTTTTACTTAGAGAAACAAATTCTTCTTATGTAGAGTGAAAATAATAAGGTAATAAAAACCAAGGAGCAAACCAACCATGCTATGGTCGGACCAGAAGAGACAGAATATCAAATGAAGAGATAAGGAGAAGAAAGTGGAAAAAAATATCCTGCAGTATATAGAAGAGAGAAGACTAAAATGGTATGGCCACACACGCAGAGCAGAAAGTGCATGAAGAACAAGATCATAGAAAAATAAAGTTGATAAAACCATATCAAGAAAGGACTGGAAGACGGAGATGGAAGGTTGTAAAAAATGGATGTAAGTCTGGCTAACAGAAGGAAAACATCTAAACTAATTAAAATATGGAAAAACTGCGAAGAATAACAAGAAATACTAAGCTCAGATTTGTCAATGTCCTTATCTTTACTATTGCAACATATGTAGCCAAAACAAGGGAATTTAAACAAAAATCGACAAGCTATTAAAAAAATAAATCAAACATATCTAATTTACTTCGGCCACCACACCCTAACTAACAAGGGCTTAAGAATGAGCAATATATATAATATATATATATATATATATATATATATATATATATATATATATATATATATATATATATGTATATATAATATATATATATATATAAATATATATATATATATATATATAAATATGTATATATATATATATATATATATATATATATATATATATATATATTTATAGACTCCGACAAAGTTTAGTTTGGGAATATGATTCACAAATCGACGATGCGCAGTGGTTCTTGTTTAGTAGTGTTACCATAGAAACGGCCAGTTTGCTGTTTACCAGTGTCTTAGGTATCGCAGAGAGTGTTTGATTTGTTGATTTGATCGTGTTGGATATTATTTTATTTCATATTAGTACTTAGTATAATATTGGTAGTAGTAATAAGTGAATTATTAAGTCATTTAGTGTATTTATATTAAGTGTGTTAGGTTTAGTTTTAGTTTAGTTTAACAATATGGCTTTTAAAAAGATAGGAACAAAAGGGCTGGGATTAAATACCCAAGCAAAGGCAATAATTTATAATGTTGCTACATTTATGGAACAAGAGGCGGCATATTTCAAAGCAACCGAAAATCTGTTAATACCTTTAAGGAAATTGACGCAAGTATTGTCAATGATATTTT
Source organism: Diabrotica balteata (assembly GCA_918026665.1). NCBI lineage: Eukaryota > Metazoa > Arthropoda > Insecta > Coleoptera > Chrysomelidae > Diabrotica > Diabrotica balteata. The sequence continues at coordinate 75,981,060 of OU898284.1, forward strand.
ATTTTCTTATATGTGTATGTGTTTGTGTGTGTGTGTTTGTGTGTGTGCTGTGTGTGTGTGTGTGTGAAAGATGTGGCACGGAAACAAGTCCATCGGCCACAGAATGTTTTATTTATGTTTAAAGATATTTTTTGTTCTTGTTTGTTCCTTTTGTTGGATACATGTATAATTCACTAAAGTTATGCTAATTTAAATTTCTACTTTCACATCTTTAAATGTAAGGTGGGGTGTATCTGGAAATATGTATTTTGCGAGTTTTAAACAATATTCTCCCATTTCTGTTCATATTTCAGTCTAATTTTATTTTTTATTGAGTTAAATATATCCTTTACTGTATAAATATTGCAAAATACTTCATTCTGCACTGTTTCCTTAACTAGAGTATCAGCTTTTATATTCCCTGGTATACCTACATGGCCTCTAACCCAAATAAATGTTATATTTAAATTTACAATAATGTTTATAAAACAACATAACATAGGACACTTCATTTCTTGAAATTTTGTAGTTTTTGAGTATGTTATTGGATATTAACCATGTTATATATTGAGTATGTTATTGGATGTTAACCAGGTAGTACAGTTTTTTAGTAAAAACACTGATATAGATACATTTTTAACAAAAACGGTAGATACAATTCCTTTGCAATTTTACTTACTTAGTAAACAAGATTTACTTTCCAAATATTTTAACTATTTCTATTTATTTAAGGTATTTATCAAAAACTAAAGAACAAAGAAATAGGATTTCCAGGGTCAAAGGAATCATTAAGGAAAATCATAATTGGATTAGGCTTTAGGTAACACAGTAAAATAATTATTCAGCTGAACAGATAAAACTGTATAATGGATAATGTATTTTAAATTGATATTTTATTGGCATCGTTTTAGTTAAACTTATGATGAATATGAATAGTGTCTTTTCAAAAGTACTAAATATTTGGATAATCTATTTCGATTCCGGTTTCCGAAAAACTGTAAACAAAAAATACGATACGATTCTATATAATTTTTGTTTTTAACAAATAAATTGTTCTCACTTCTGTATGTTGTGATACATTTGAAATTTAAACCATCATACTTTTGAAAATATATATTTCAATTATCTTGAACAAATTACAGGTGGAGAAAAACCGAAGACAATAGGAGTGTCCTAATGAAAAAATATGAAATTCGTTTAAAACGAATAGAATATTTAAAGAAGTTAATTCAATTTCGATCTGAGGGTAGAACCATAGTTTATACCGATGAAACATATATACACAGCAGCCATACTTTACCATACCACTGGTCAGATCAAAGTGGAAAAACTTGTAAAGAAATCAATTTAACCGGAATTATAAAAAATTATACAAGCCAATAAACCACATTTTCCACGAGTTTATGTATTAGATTATGAGCTTGAACAACATGGACATAAAGTACTTCGCTTGCCTCCCTATCATCCGGAGTTAAACCCTATCGAAAAAATATGGGCTTTGGTAAAAGGTAGAGTGGCCACTCATAATCATTTAACATAAATGATATTGAAAATATAACAAGAACAAAATTTTCAGAAGTGTTAATAGAAGAGTGGTCTAACATATGTAAACACGTAAAAAAATATGAAAACACTCAAATCGCAAAAGAACATTTATTAGACTCTACGCTGGACCACTTATAATTTTTATTAATACTGGTTCATCCGAAGAAAGCCTTTCTGATACTGAAGATAGTGATTCAAATTTCGAAAGAGACGTGTTTTTGTGTGATATTCCTTTGTCATATAACAAAACATAGAAGTCTTTACAATCTTACTCTTTAGAAAATTTAAGGACATTATTTAATTGGTTAAAATAAATTCCTTATTTTTTTTGTGTTGTTGAAACCCTTCCTTCCTTCCTGACAATGTTAATAAATTGTAAGTATTGAGGAATTTGTTATTTATTAAAGTACTCCTAATAGTTTTCTCATTATTTTATCGAATGCCTGACTATAAACTTCATAAATATTAAAAACTATAAAAATAAAAATTAACAAATTCATTCTCACTTTAATTGAATATACTTATAAAAATTTATTTTAAAGCTACCGGTTTCCATCCGCCACTGGTAGAAACGGTCCGCCTTTCTGCGCGAAACACTACGTCACATTCCCAAACTTAAGTTTGTCGGACTCATATATATATATATATATATATATATATATATATATATATATATATATATAATATATATATATATATACTTTTTTCTTTTTGGGTGTGATAGTCAACAAAAAATAGAGCTTTGCTAAGGCGTACTATTTATTCTGAATCCGAGCTTTCGGTGGTTGTTTGTCACCTTTATCAAGGTCTACAATGAAAAATACTGTGTTATAAACTTTGACTGATGCAATATAAAAGTTATAAAAACTTACCAGAAAGTAAGATTCATAGCATATAAAACACAACGTTAAATAACATAATATGACATGAATTGCTGAAGGCATTAAAACTGTTAAAAATTTAAAAATAACTTAAAAGTTAATGAATACGTTACAAAGTTTAAAATGTAAAAAGTAAGACGACATGTTTGACAAAAAAACAGTCGTCTTTGCAGGTTTGAATTCAGTCACATCTCACGAACAGAAAGAGGCAGTAGGAGGAACTATTGTTGTTTAAATAGTTCGATGTAACTACAAAAAACAAACTTTCAAACTGATGTCTAACAATATACCGTTTGTGATTTTAAGTACTACCAACCATATTACCAACTTTAAATTGAGAGGGAAATTTAAAAAAGTTCATTATATCAAACAATAAAAAGAAAATAGTATTTAGTAAGTAGGTTTAGAAAAAACAAACAACCAAAAACAAAATGAACCTATCTGAATAATAACTGAAGTTAATCATGATAATTATAGCAATTAATAAAGGAATTTAAGAAACAAGACAAGAAACACTCTGAGATGCAGAAGACCTTAGTCAAAAGTCAAAATAAAATTGTAAATTTTGCTAAGATTCTGGATCTCAGATCTTTTATTCAGATTGTTGTTATCACTCTTGCTGATATGTACCATTTCTAAGAATGTTCTCTTAAATTTATTTTTCTCTCTGGCTAATATTTTTACATTGTTGAAATCTATCTTATGGTCTAGATCGATAGTATGTTCTGCCAAAGCACAAGTGGGTTTATTTAGTCTACAGTCACTCTTATGAGAAATGATACGACTAGACAGATTTCTTCCAGTTTCACCAATGTACGTGGATGGACATTCAGTACATTGAATGCAATAAACAACATCTCTTGACTCTAAAGTAGTTAGGGGTTGTTTTATTTTGCTATACAGCTGACGTATGGTTTTGATGTTCTTGTTAGCTATTTTGATGTTCTTAAATTCTTTGAAAATTTTAGTAAGTTCTACGGTTAGTTTTGGAATATACGGAAGGGCATAAAAATACACACTTGTTTGAGAAGAATTGTTTTGTGCTGAGGGCACTGATTGTGAATTAGTGAGAATGTTATTTCTGTTAACAAATGGAACATTAAAAATTAATTTATTAATCAGTCTTAGAGGATATGAATTTTCAACAAAAATATTCCGTAAGAGGTTAAGATCATGTTGGAGATAATCTGGATGTGATAACCTTTTGACACGTTCTTTCATTGCTAGGACTAGGTTGGTTTTCATTCTAGGAGGATGGTGGGAATGGTAGCTTATGAATCTATTGCTACATATAGGTTTTCTATACCATTGTGTTTTCACAACATTATCCTCACATCTATGCAAACTCATGTCAAGGAAGGGCAAAGATCCCTCCCGCTCTTCCTCGCATGTGAATTGCAAGTGTGGGTTTTGTTGGTTGAAAACATTTAACGTAAATTGTATAGAGTCTGCTGGTAGTGCCAAGATTAAGTCATCCACGTATCTCTTTATGAAAGGTATTTCAAAATTGATTTGTTGCAAACAGTCTTTAATCAAGTCGTCTAAGACATAATTACAAAGAATTGGTGAAATAGTGGAACCCATTGGAGTACCAAAGACTTGTTTGTAGTAACAATCATTAAAAATAAAAACATTAGAGTCAAAAACAAAAGAAATGAGTTTTTTGATATTAGATAAGTTAAGAGTTGTGTGCATTGATATGTCGTCCCAGTGTTTCTCAACACTAACCAAAATTGTGTGTAAAGGTAAATTAGTAAACAAAGACACTACATCAAAACTAACGAGCTTATAATTGATAGGTAATTTTAAGTTATTAATAAAAGAACTGAAACTGAAAGAGTCCTGAATGCAGAAATCATTGTTGTTACTGTAGGTTTCTGTGAGAATATTAGTTAAAAAACTTGCTATGGGGCCATTAGGTGTACCTATTGAGGACACTATTGGTCTCATAGACAGAGTAGGTTTATGAATTTTTGGGAGTGCATAAAATCTAGGAGCAATTGCATTATAAATTTTCAAAGTTTTCCCAACTGATTGATCTATTTGATTCTCCTTTACCAAATCAGAAACTAGTTTATTAGCCTTTTGTTGCAGAGTACACACGGGATTGTTGTTTAACTTTTTATAATATTTAGTGTCTGTTAATAAGTCTTCACATTTTTGTATATAGTCCCTAGTGTACATTGCTACAGTGACATTGCCTTTGTCGCTCTGAACAATCTTGATCTCAGGGTGATGTTTCAAAAAAGTTTTGCATTTAATATAGTATTTATTTAAAAAGTGGTCTTTTTCATCTTTGTTGAGAAAGTTCGTGATTATATTAGTGCATTTGGACCTTAGAATGTCCTTATCGACATTCTCAATTGGTCTTAAAATGTTCTCGATGTCTGCCAACAAAGAGGAAACTTTAAAATCTTTTCTGTTAGGAAACAAAGCGAATTTAGGGCCTAAAGCCAACAACTTTTTAACTTCTACAGGAAATTCTAAGTCTGTAAGGTTTTTAAACCAACTCTCCCTGAAATCAATACTGTCAAAACTATCTAATCTGAACTTATTGAATTTATTAATATTGGTTCTCTTAATTTTATGAAAAAGATTGTTATAAATTATCTGTTGTCTACGTCTTAGCAAAGCTCTATTTTTTATTGAAGATACCTATGAAACACCATGAATGAAGAAAAGAAGTAGGCTTAGACCAAATACCAGCAGGAATTATTTAACTAATTGTGGAAAAAAATTAAATGGATAACAATATTCACGCCATTTACAGAAAAGGCGGTGATACGCGAAAATTTTAAAAACTTCTGTAATAGCCTCCAGTCAACAATTTTCTAATCATGTTTAAAAAACGTACCGAATGCACTGTGTATACTAACGCAAGTCGTCAACATTAGTGTTGTTGCAGTTATGTATTACGATCAACTTTAAGGTTATGCATGACTCCCTTTGTAAAGGTACATAGGCGTGCTGCCATGCGAAACCAAAAGATTTGTCATACCGTCATACCGTTACATTATATCATATTATAACGTTAAATATTTTATGGTGCCCTTTGGGTACAACGAATGATCGACTTTTTCCCGCACAGATGCAAGCCTATGTACCTTTACAAAGGGAGTCATTTGCTGGGTATTAAAGAGCCATCTATGGTCATCACATAATTTTACGCCAATATTTCACGTTCTACGATGCATTCCACGTATGATACACTGTCTTCTTTAGTTTCTGTCATTCTGTTAAATCCTATCCCATTCACGTCACAGCGTCAAGGAGCAGTAAATGTGAGCAGTTAAGGTAATGAATCAGTAGTGGTCAGTGTTAAGGATGGCAATAAAACAAAAATATATTTTCGGCGCCTACTTTAAGTTATAATTCCAACTAAAATTTTAATAAACGCTTGAGATGTGTATTATTTACAATTAATTTTTTCTGTCTTGAAGTTTTAAAAATAAGAAACATAAAAAAAATCTTAGGTATAGTTATGCAAAAAATCAGTAGTTGTCAGTGCAATAAAACAAAATATCAGTTTTTGTCATGCAAAAAAAATCAGTGATGGTCACAAACGTACTTCAGCCACATTTAGCCATCTACATCTATGGGAGTTTTGAATTCATACCGAACTCTGTCTCCTAAGGTATTTAGAGTAGGGGTAGAAAGACGACTTATAATTTGATTTAAATTAATTACACTAACATCTTTTTCATTCAATTTAAACAATGTTTTTAGGTCACTTGCAACCACTTCATACTCAGTTTTTTCATAAATGTCCTGTATTATACACGCATATTTATGAAACTTCTTCTTACCAGGAAATTGTACTAACACGAAATCTCCCTTCTTATATATCCACTGGTTCAAGTCACTCTCAACATCATTTTCTTCCAGTATAGTTTCTTTTTCCATGTACCCCTCAAAGTCACTTACTACTTACAGGGGCATCAGAAACTACTGATACGTTACTTTCTTCCCTGCTTTCTCTATTTAGTTCTGTACAAGTGTTTAATACCTTCCTGTAAAATTCAAAAAGTGCTAGAAATTTATTTTCTCCTGTCCATTCATCACTGCTTTCTTTAAAATCAGTTAACAACTTTACGTCAAGATGTTTCTCTAAAAAGGCCAAGCCATCTTTGAATTCTTGTTTAGTTTTATCAGAATTGTGAACTTCAAGAATTGGTAAGTTATCAGTTTTTTCTTCTTTTGGAAATCGAATAGCCTCAACATTCCACGGTAAAAGACCACATCTTCGAAATCCATTTTTCAAAATCTCTTTAGTAATCCTTTCTTGAAGGACCTGTTCAAGTAAAGGACAAAAGTCTCTTTTCCGTAAAACTGGATTCTCAAGGTGTTCATTTCGTCACTGGTGCACCTTTTGCTTCCACCCTTCCTTGAGTGTTCTAAATACTGCGACATCCATCGGTTGTAGGAGTTGGGTAGCATTCGGATATAATGCGATCAAAATTATACCGTTTTCATCGCAAAACTTGCTTTTATGGTAGGTTAGATGGGAGACGTGACCATCGATAAACAGAATTACTGGCAAAACAATCTTCTCTTGAATTAACCATGGGTGAAATAGATTAGTGATATATTCATAAAAATTTGTACCATTCATCCATCCTGAGTCGGATTTACCGATTCCCCACCTTTCAGGAATACTATTCGCAATATCACGGTACCCTGTCATACTTAAAGACACCATTGGAGGTGCTACTTTTCCTGCTGCACTTGCTGTAACCAATACAGTTAAGCATTCTTTTTCATCGAATTCACTCGTTGATATACGTTTTTTTGTCCTCTACTTGCTAGTACTTTATTACCTTTAGGGTTCAGGAAAAAATCTGACTCGTCTCCATTATAGACTCGGCTTGGATCTAGTAAGATGTCAAAATTACCACTTTCTTTCAAGAATAATGAAACTTCTTCAAACGCCTTTTTAATTCCTTGTTTAGATACAGATGCCCTGGTAATTGTTAGGTTCTGCGCTGTTCGAATTGAAATTTCTGGATGACGGATTTTAAAACGTAGCCACCCTAATGTTGGTCGATCATCTTTAAACGGGTTTTTTCTTTTAAATTCTCGAATCAACAATTGAACATTATCTAGCATTTCATCTTTTGTAATAGGGAAACCGATATGGCTCATTTTCCGAATCCATGTAACCAAAATAGATTCCTCTTGCTGAGATAAAATTGTTTCTGGGCCCATTCGATGTATCTTTGGAGACTTGCCTTTAACTTATTAGACAGTGTCATTCTTGGAACGTTATGATTTCTTGCAGCAGTAGCAACTGGAACCCCACGAGAAATATCTTCTAAGGCCCTGTCCATCTGCCATTCTTCGTAATTAAATAATTTGCGTTGTTGAGGCATAATTTTATTTATTTCTTACCTGAAACAATGATATATTCTAGCGGCACAATATAAAACACTGTAGAGACACGCATTCATAAGTAACTATTAATGCAGAAAATAGGATAAGTATTATAAAAAGAGGCATTAGTGACAGTGATGCCAACTACTGATTAGTTAAAATTGGTTCGTAATCAGTACGTGGCACCAAATGACCACAACTGATTTTTACCATATAGTCATAATCAGTAGATGTCATCCCTAGTTTTAGCAAAAAAAGAACCTCAAAAAATTTCAAAGACCTGTTAACACTTTTGTAAAATGCTTCATTAAAAGGTCCAACTTGAAACTGTATTATAAATTACTATAGAAATTATATTACAGCCAAAATTAAAAATTACCTTTCTTAACACTTTCACTAAGAAAATATAAGAATATTCATTAAAACGTGAGATACACACAAACATTAAAACGCCATATTGGAAGTATTGCACACAGAAACTTCAAACTCGGCTAGTGGCATCTAGATGTTGCCAGGTCTTCATAAATTATGAAATCTCAATGTAATAATGGTTGCCAACTAGTAATTTCACCTTATTTTCCTAAGAGTGACAACTACTGATTCAGTGACCACTACTGATTCATTACCTTAACGGGAGGCATATGTCTAACAGTGAACGTTGGACTTTTTCGCGTTTATCATATGTACAGTAGTTAACTAAAAGTGGAGGTATGCAAAGAGATGTATGACGTAATCGTATACTATTCGCTAAATCCTGTCATAATAACAAATAATAATAATATCATCAAAGTAATATGCCATACACCTCTGTGGGTGAATACGTTTTATTGCTGCCAGTTTACGGTGTTATTACATGCCGCCATGTTTAATTTGTCTCCACCATCGTATTATCTCCGTCAAATCCTATCATTTTAAGCTCTATATGTCATGATTAGACCTATAGGACCGGAGATACGTAACTAAGGCTCTTTTGACACAGCATATATAGGAGCAAAGATATATACCTAAGGTTCTTTTGACGTGTTGCTGTATTTGATTTCTACGTCGTAGTATTTTATTGGTTATATGCTATCATTTGAGGTACTGTACGTCACGATTGGACTAATAGGATAGAAGACACATAACTAGGCCCTTTCGCCACGCTACTCTATTTGATTTTTATATCTTATTGTATTCTATTAGTTAAATTCATGATACTATGAACTAAAGATAAACCCACGCGCACGCGATCAGCCTATCTCTTTTGCACGTGTGACGTCACTTGGCGACAAATATCACCAGAAATGTTCTGTTTTGCATGGAGTTTTGTCAGATTTAGTATTGTTTTATCGTTTATCTTGTACGTTGACAAATAAATGTGTGCACTTTATATAAAACATATTTCAGAATATTAAATTAAAGATAAACTTTTATCGCCAAGTGACGTCATGCGCATCGACGTACAAAATTCGATTGCGAAGTGGTTTTATCTCGGAAGTCATAGTATCGTGAGTTAAATTCTATCATTTGCGGTACGAAACGTCACGATTGGACTAATAGGATCTCAGAAACATAACTATGGCCCTTTTGACATGCTGCTGTATTTTATTTTTCTTTCTCATTGTATTCTATTGGTTAAATCCTATCATTTGAGGTGCTGTAAGTCACGATTGTGCTACTAAAAAGAAGATACGTAACTAAGGCTCTTTTTACGTGTTGCTGTATTTAATTTCCAATTTTAAGTTATTGTATTCTATTGGTTAAGTGCTATCATTTGAGATATCGTACGTCACTATTGGCCTAATAGGACCGAAGGTACATAACTAAGGCCCTTTTGACATGCTACTCCATTACCTCATTGTATTTTATTTGTTAAATCCTTTCATTTGAGGTACTGCACGTCATGATTGGACTAACAGAACCGAAGATACACAACTAAGGCCCTTTTGACATTGTGCTGTATTTGATTTTTCTATCCCATTGTATTCTTTACGTTAAATCTTATCATTAGAGGTACTATACGTCACGATTGGACTAATAGGATCAAAAATACGTGACTACGGCCCTTTTGACATGTTGCTGTATTTGATTTTTCTATTTCATTGTTTTCGATTGGTTAAATCCTATCATTTGAGATACTGTACGTCACGATTGGACTTATAGAAACGAAGATATATAACTAAGGCCTTTTTGACATGCTGCTTTTCTGTCTTATTGTATTTTATTGGTTAAATCCTATCATTTGAGGTGCTGTACATCACGACTGGACCAATTGGAGCAAAAATATGCAATATATCATAACCCGTTACTTTTAATCAAACAAGATGCTAGAATGATTTGTGGATGAAAAAAAATATATAAATTCTTAAATTTACTATTTCGTTGTGGGTAATATTATATTCAACAGCGATGCCAAATTTCTGATGCTAAAATGATTGATAATGAAAGTGCGATATACATTTTCATGTATATAATGGCAGCGAGTAAACGGTAAAACCCTGAACTAAATATATATAATATTTTCACTGTACCATCATTTTAGACTCAAACATTTCCTGGAATAAACTTATATAACTCAGTAAGGGATAAAAAGAGAAAGCGGACATTTTAAAATACCAACACGGTATCAAATCTCTAATCATTGAGATGGTTAAAATTCTTGTAACAAGTACAGGAAAAAGTTATTAAGGTCTTGTAAAGTAGCGTCGATATACAGATGCTACTTTGCAAGACGATGCTAAATTGATGGTAAAAGCATAATGTATCGATGCCAAAATGATAGTAGGATGTATATATATATATATATAATATATATATATATATAATTATATATATAACCGCAATAATTCTCTCAAATTCAATCCACTAACAAAAATTGAATAAATTGAAAGAAAAACCATTAGAAGAATAAAATACATATTTACATGTGGAATACAAAATTTGGTTTCTGCATGTTTTTTAATAAGCAAAAATGTTTTATTCTATTTTATTGTAAAATACCTTTTACACACAAAGGCATTTTTAATCCTTGAAATAAAATCGAACACCATGAAAAATATATATTTATTTTTCAAAAGATTTACAGTGGCATTTGCCACCTTATCCCTAATGGCTCGAACTCCTATGTCATCTAGATTATCATCCTCTTCATTAATTTCATATAGATGATCTGGGAGATTTTGTTCTACTGGTTCTATATTTAAAATATCATCATCAATGGCAATATTATGTAGTACACATGCAGCTCTAATTAAATGGCATATTAACCTGACATTTCTAACTTTATGTGATACATTTGCCTAAATTTTTGTTTCATTATCCCAAAGCAATGTTCAACCACATAACGATTTTTTGAAAGTTTTAAATTGTAGTTTCGTTGATGTCTGGTTAAGTTCCCTCTATCCTTATAAGGAGTTAGCAAATTGGCCTGTAAAGGGTAGCCACTGTTTCCTAAAAGAAAATATCTTTTAGGACTTCATGGAAGTCCTAAATAGATATCCATAGAACTCCATAGACTTTAGAAATTCATGTTCTATGGACAGTTTCTAAAGACTCTGCTGTCATGGACTGAACCTGGATATCCTATAAATATGTCAGTTATTTTTCTTCTGTGGTCACATAAAAGTTGCATCTATAATAAAAAATAAATTTAAAAACCAATTAAGGTGCTTTTATAAAATGTCATATTAAATAGTACTAAAAAGTTAAAAACATTTATATATTGAATATTTCCTGGTGTCAAATGACCTACCTGAATTGGGTAGTACCCTTTTCCATTTATATATGATTCTGGGTCGTCCGTTTTATCAATTTTTATGTGGCTACCGTCCACTGCTCCTATTACATTGGAAATCCATTAGCTCTAAAGTGTTGTTCACTTATGGCTTTCTCATTTTCATTAGGCCATTTTATTACATCTGGACTCCAATTACTTAAAAAGTATGTTAGTCGATGAATTAATTTTATGAACAGACCCTATTCTTATATCGAAACGATCTCCATCATCTCTAAAACTTGCAGTCTCATGTCCAATGTACCACAGATAAATAAGTACCTAAAATCAAATGTTTCTTAAAATAAAAGAAAAAGCATAGTTCTGTTTTGATTTTAGAAATCATGTGTGTAGCTGAAATATTTATTATTTACTTACTTGATGTAAAGCAGATATGTTGGCATACTGTCCCTCCTGTGAATTATAAATATTGACTAGCCTCAAATCTTTCAACCAAACCATTTACAGTGTCCCTTGACAATCTAAAATGTTCAAAAAACTTTTCTTCAGAGTACTGTGTCACGGTTTGTTCTAAAAGTAATAAATCAGATATCATTTATTTAATTTTATGTTACTTATTAATAATTATATTTAATTTACCTAAATAATTTTGGTTCTTAACCCTTGGTTCGTCTAGTAATATTTCTAGGTCATCCTCGTCACTACTTTCCATAGAAGACATATCACTGATATCACTGTACTCTTGGTCGGACATATTAAATAAAAATAATCACTGCTATTGTTTACTGTAAAACTTAAATATAAACACTGGTAAAGTGGTAAACAAACGATTGTTAACTTTATAACATAAAAAGTAGGGTTATAAGGCAGAGAACAATTTGTAAACAAATAAATCGTTGACAGTCCCCTCTACCATTCAACGGTACTACGCATGCCCCAAATTTAGTGATGTGCAAATCAGAACTGACCCGATTCAATGAGCCGAATCTTCAGAAAGATCCAACTGACCCGAATCTCAAAATTAAATGTAACGGATCACGGGTCAGTAACAAACACATATGACGCGCGGAATATTGTAGTTCCAAGCGAAAGCGAGGAGTCGGCTGAACACTGAATCCCATTCCAAGGAATCTTAAAATTAATCTTACGGATCACAGGTCAGTAACAAACACATATGACGCGCAGAATGATGTAGTTCTAAGCGAAAGCAAGGAGTCAGCTGATGCTGAATCCCAAGTTCTTATAAACATTACCGAATCTTTTCAGATATTTTGTCAGGACTAGCATATTTAGAGAGCAAAATATTATTTATTTTACTTATAATTATGAGGTGTAAAATATTAATTAAAAACTATAAACTTATAAATTATTGGCAAAAAATGAATATATTTGTTGGCTCTCCACGTAATTTTTTTGGTTATTCTATTATTTTGTATTTCTTGTATTTTTGATCACTTAGAAAAACTAAAAGAGGTAACTAATTTCTAATTTTATTATAAAATTAAACAATTTTTATTTCACAGTACATACACAACAATACATGACCTTTTCTTAACTAATTCATAAAGTTTTGGATATACGTTTTTTCTTTGGAACCACCACAATAATGGGTCTTCTTCTCTTCCAATTAGAGGTTCACTAATATATTTATCAACCTCTAGAGTTACTGCTGCCGTAGGATTATGGGGTTCTCGAACTTTTTCGTCAAAGGCTATCCATAACCTATTACCTTGTTCAAAAGGAATGTTTTCCACACGTTCATGGGGTACACTTAAAAGTAAATTGGGTTTTGAAGTAGCTAATAATTTCTGTTTAATCATTTGAATTGATTGATTCGCTTTTAGCTGGTCTTTAAATCCATATTTCTTGAAACGAGGATTTAAAATAACCGTTTGAGCTACAAGGTCGTTGCTTTCGATGTTTCTAAACCGTTCTTGAATTTCTTTCAAAAAAACGTCGACCATTTTGTGTATGTTGCTATTCAGGGTAGCATTTGTAAATTGAGTATCCATTGCAGTAACAAATAATGGTATTTTGGATATGGATACATTTTCTTCGGCACTTATTTTAACTGTCACATCGCTAAAAACTTGAAGAATTTCAATAGCTTGATTTGCTATTTCCCAATCTGTATGTAATAATTATGATCATGTTGTAGTATAGCTAAAGTCGATAAAATAGCATCTTTTCGTTGGCAGAACCTGTTTAGCATATCCAGTGAAGAATTCCAACGTGTACATACATCAAGTTTTAATTTTAAAATTGTTTGCCCCATTGGTTCTTGTGTTTGATGTAACTTAGAAAGGACATGCGAACTTCGTTTGAAAAATTGCACTATTTTTCTAATCTTAACAAGTGTATTTTCAATTTCTTTAAGACCTTTTTGTGCAATTAAATTTACGGTGTGTGCAAAACATCCCAAGTTACGCCAATTTCCCTTCTTTATAGCTGCAATAATGTTATGTGCATTATCACTGATTATGACTAATATTTTGTCTTGAATCTCCCATTCTTCGAATTTGTCTTGCAAAAGACTACATAAGTCAATAGCCGTGTGACGATCGTTGAATGCAATACAGTTCAATAAATTTGAGCAAAGTGTCAATGCTCCATGTTCATGACTATCATCAAGCCAATGCGCAGTTATGGCTGTAAAGTTTTCAATATTAATGGACGTCCAACTGTCTGTAGTAATACACAGTGCATAGGCTTTGTTCATTTCTTGTTTGACAGACTCCCTGATTTTAGTAAAAGTTTGTGGTATTAAGCTATTTGATAAGGTTTTTCGGCTGGGTAGAGTATATCCAGGACATAACATTTTAACGAATTTTTTAAATTCCATGTCTTCTACAATAGAAAAAGGCTGAAAATCTTTTACCACCATCCTTACCAGTTGATCATCAAATTGCTTAGATTTACTAATCGGTACAGTTTTAATGGGCGGGGAAGTCCTCAACCCCGACACGGCGCGTCCCAATGGCTGATAGGGAACGATCCTGTAGATATGCAGGACAGGTATGAATAAGGCTTAGCCAAATAAATACCCGCGGATCAACTGAGGACATGACACAGGTCAACAGCTGTGTTATTAGTGGCCCGTGGCTGAGGAATAAAATTCCTGACAGGTGCGAAACCACAGAGTCGCAGGCGGCAATCAAGTAGATTTAACCGGCTGTGATACTGCGAACACTCACCAACCCGTCTGGCAAGCGTGGTGTTTTAATGCCAATATACCCCTTAAAAACGCGATGTCAGTTTTTAAAACAAATACAGATCTACCCCAGGTGAGTAGGATGCGTCCAGAATCTCACACTGATTTATCAGTCTGTCCCAAGGATTCTGGGGGGGACAAAAAACTGACTATACGGAAACCCAAAAAACCCATAACTCTCTACGTTAATACATACAATGCTAGAAGTCTACTGTCCGAGGAAAGATTCACTGAAATGGAAACTGAAATGAATAAAATAAAATGGGATGTCATAGGTATTAGCGAAGTTAGAATGAGAGGTGAAACTTTGAAAACACTCAAATCAGGGCATATATTCTATCAGATTGGTCCTGAAACTACATCAGTTGGAGGCATCGGTTTCTTTGTCCATAAAAATCACGCGAACAAGATAATAAACATCAAAAGTATATCATCTAGAGTGGCATATCTTATTCTGAAGCTGAACAGTAGGTATCAACTCAAAATTATCCAAGTATACGCTCCAACAACAGACCATACAGACGAAGAAATTGAAATGTTTTATGACGATGTATCCACTGCGCTTGATGATTCTCGTACTCAATTCACAATTTTATGTGGCGATTTCAACGCAAAAATAGGGGTAAAAGAAGCAGATCTAGAAACATCTTTAGGACAATTCGGTTCCCCAGGAAGAAATGATCGAGGAGAAAAGCTACTAGGATTCCTACTCCAGAATAACTTATTCAACATGAACAGCTTCTTTCACAAAAAGATGCACAGAAGATGGACTTGGGAAAGTCCAAACGGTAGAACAAGGAACGAAATCGACTACATCATAAGTGATCAAAAACAAATAATTAAAGATGTAACAGTACTCAACAAGTTCACCACAAACAGCGACCACAGGATGATACGAGCGAAAGTTCAAATCAATATAAAAAGAGAAAGGAATATAATGATTAAAAATAAATTTCATGGTATCTGGACACCCCCATTAGATATCAACCAATATCAGACACATATCAATAATAAGCTTCTATTGCAGGAAACCTCCGCTAACGATATTAACGACTTGAATAACTGCATCATAAACGCCTTACAAGAAAGTCACCGAGTGCACTGTCCTAAAAGAAAATCAGATAGTAAAATAAGTCCATATACTGAAACGCTCTTGGATCAAAGAAGACAAATGAGAAGCGATAAGAATGTAGATAGCAACACTTTAAGAAAAATGAACAAAACTGTTTCGAAAGCAATTAGGAGAGATTTAAGGAAATTTAATACCGATTATATTAAACGCACTATAGAGGAAAATAACAGCCTAAAAGTTCTACGTAGAAAGCTAACGAATGGGAAATGCGAAATTCATAAATTAAGAAACAAGCAAAATGAAATAATATCACGTAGAGACGAGTTAATACAGGTCGTCGAAGAGTTTTACGAGGACTTATATAGAAGTAGACGAGAAGATAAAACAGGAATACAAACAGCCATTTCAAAGAAGATCAAGAATCAAGGTTCCGAACTAATGCCAGAGATAAAGCTAGATGAGATTCGACAAGCATTAAGAAAAATGAAAAATAACAAAGCCCCAGGAGAGGATGGAATCGTAATAGAAGCTATCGTAAATGGAGGAGATATGCTATTAAATAAATTAAGGAAACTATTCAATCTATGTTTGCAGCAAAGAGAGGTGCCCAAAGAGTGGAACAATGCTACAACCATCCTTTTGCATAAAAAAGGAGATAGAACGGACCTAGAAAATTATAGACCTATTAGCCTGTTGAACCACATATACAAGCTCTTCACTAGGGTAGTGACATCAAGATTGGAGAAAAAATTAGATTTCTACCAACCGAGAGAGCAGGCAGGATTCCGCTCAAATTATGGTACCAATGATCACCTCCACACAGTAAAAACACTCATTGAAAAATCTATAGAATATAACAAACCTCTTGTTCTCACTTTCATAGATTTTCATAAAGCGTTCGACACGATCGAATTAGACAGCCTTATAGAAGCAATGAATGACAGCAGGATTGACCATAGGTATAGTGAGCTTATTTATAATATTTACAAAAATGCCACTATGACTGTTAAAATAGACAATAAAACCCGACCAATAAAAATAAATCGTGGAATAAGGCAAGGAGATACATTGTCGCCGAAATTATTCATAACGGCATTAGAATATGCCTTTAAGATGATCAATTGGGACCACAGAGGAGTAACGATAGACGGCGAAAAGCTTAACCATCTCCGTTTCGCAGATGACATTGTCCTTATCACAGATAATTTAGGAGAAGCTACAGATATGATAAACGAATTGGATTTTGCATGTTCGAAGGTGGGCCTGAGAATGAACTTGACCAAAACTAAGTTTATGACAAATTTGGTCCCCAATAACCATTTGACTATTCAAGACAAAGTGGTAGAACTGGTGGAGAAATATACGTATTTGGGTCATGAAATAAGAATCAGCAGGGATAACCAAACATGTGAGATCCAAAGACGAATTACTTTAACATGGGCAGCCTTTGGAAAACTGCGAGACACACTTAGGGCCAACATACCAATCAGCCTCAAAAGAAAAGTGTTTGACCAATGCGTATTACCGGTCATGACCTATGGGGCGGAAACTATGACTTTAACCAAGACCACGGCTTCGAAACTGAGAGTGGCACAGAGACGAATGGAACGGTCTATGCTGGGAGTGACGTTGAGGGACCGAATAAGAAACGAAGATCTGCGAAGAAGGACGAGTATTACTGATGTTGTGGAACGCATAGCGGAACTAAAATGGAACTGGGCAGGCCATGTAGCGAGAATGCACGATTCACGATGGACGAGCAAAATTACAAATTGGAGGCCAAGAGCAGACAAACGCAGTAGAGGAAGACCACCTACACGTTGGGCCGACGACATCAGGCGTATCACTAAAAATTGGCAACAAAGAGCACAAAATCGTGAGGAATGGAGGAGTTTAAGGGAGGCCTATGTCCAGCAGTGGACGTGATAAATAGAGGCTGGATGATGATGATGATGACAGTTTTAATATTTACTATAAAATTGTCTAGTTTGTCTTGTCTTGCTCTTTTTGCTCTTTCATGAGAATGTTTATCTTGCTGAGACGGTCCTGCTTCATTGTCGCTAATGGGATACGTTTCAGAAAAAATATTTTGATTACTCGTCCCACTGTTTTCTATAGTTAACTCTGGTGTAAATTTGTCTCTGTATATTTCAATGCCTAAAATAATGAGTTATAATTGAAAAAAATGAATATGAAATTAAAATAACATTACTACCTGGATGCTTTAAACGCATATGTCTTGTAAGGTTTCCAGTTGACCCTTTTGTCACATTTATCAATGCAAAACAATAATTGCATTTCACTTTATTTTGTGCATTTGTATTTTTTTCTTGGAAAAAATGATTCCATATCTCACTTTTTTTTTCGAGATAACATAACTGAGTTTTATAAGTAAACTAATGTGTATTACTGCAAATTTTAAAAATAACCAAAAAACGTTAAATATTATTCAAATGAAAGCCAAGTAAACTAAATCCAGTTACGTAAACTTTTACACAACAACTTTTATACCATAAAATATTTCGGGGAATACCATAAAATGGTATTTGTTCAGAGCAAGTAACATTTAAGGTATTCCCCGAAATATTTTATGGCATGGCGTATTATTGGTTGCATAATAATAATAATTTAGTAAAATACCGACAAGATATTTTGTACATTAAAGAGACCTTAGATAGGTATGCTTAAATTAGTATGCTTAAAGAAACGTTTAGTTGATGATATGAAATATAATTAACTTAAAAAAATTAAATTTGAATTTTAAGTTTTATTAGGTAAAATTTAAAAATCCAAGTAAATTTTTGGTTGCCATAACATTTACTTGTAAGATTGAGTAACAACTACATAATAACATAATGCTCTTATACTCGATATCCACCCACCGCCCACCGCTAAAATTATAGATCTGATTTGTTATAATATGATCTGTACTGACCCGTGACCCGACAAGGTGATCCGGTTCTCTTAAGTGAACCGGAACCGGTGACCCGAATCTCAAAGATGACCCGAAATTCCCGTACTACCCAAATTCCCTGTTAGAAGAGAATCCACAAACTATTTTGACTGTCAGCAAACACGTTTTTGGTTTGGTTGGAACAGCAAACTATTTGCTTGCGGACTGTTTGTGATTATCATTTGGAACGCTTTCATGTTATTGAGCAGAATCCTGACGTCTGCAACTTGTTTCCGACTCTGGTTGGAACAAACCTTTTATTCTTTGTAAACACATAAGATCTTTACCATTTGACATGACAGTGCGACATAGACAGGGAACAGGGGTGTACTTAATATTGCAATCTAGATTAAAAATTTGAATTATTTAATTATGTATTATATTTACGAATGTGTATGGATGAAAAAATTAAATATTTAAAAAAATGAATGAATTATTTCTTTTCAAATTAATTTTGGGGTATTGAGATAAAATTAAATATAGGAGAAACGAAGGTAATCTAAATTAAACTTAAATAGTGATTAAAGCAATAATTTATAAGTTATATACTAGAGAATATTATAAAAAGTATTTATATGAGGGTATTCTTAAGAAATTAGCATAATAATAAGTTTAAAAAGTTTTTTTTATATAATTATCATATTATAGATGTATTTGGGTGAGCCATGTGCATAGGCAACCAAATATACACTGTATTATAACATTTGTCAATAACAGTGAATTTGAACAGAAAGTAGACATTTAAAATGATAATTACGGATTTAAAATAGTGTTATTTATTAATTTAAGATGTTTAATTTACATATAAGTTTACATTCTGATTTGAAAAGCCTAAATGTCCATAAAATTCTCAATAGAATGGTAAAGAATTCTCTAGAAGACTTCAATAGAAGGAAGTTAACCCTATTTGCGTGGTAGAATATTCGAGAACATTCATATATCTAGGAAATAGAAGGATTCGAATATGATTTCTTTCAAGAATATTCGTGAACATTGAAATGATATAAATACTCGGTGGTTTGGAGGATAGAGGACAGTTAGTGAGTAAATTCATTAAGAAATTAGTCAACCAGTCGGTCAGTAAATAGTACAAGCAGTATACAGTGGAGAGTACGCAAGACAGTAGTTAGTAATCAGTGATTTAGTATGAAAATTTTATTAGTATTGGAAAGTATATTACATGGAGAATAGAAAATAGTATTAAGAGAGTATTAGTTCGAGAATAAAAATTATATTATCTATATCGCTCATTTGCGACAAGAATGACATAATTCAAAAAAGTAAAATTTTGAGAAATCGCTAATAAAGATTTTATCAGATGATTTCTAGTTTCACGTTGCTTATCCGACTTTTTATAACATATTAGCAAGGTATACATATATACAGATATCGTAATTTAATAAGACCTAATGTTTTCCGTAATTTGTTTCGCATTATTTTGTCTAAATAAAAATAAATAAATTTTTATAGTCGTTCTTTCTAAAAAACATTGGACCTATTTGGTACTATTCCGAAAAATGACATTATTTGTTGATAAGTGCTTTAATTTTTTTTAGAAAGACAAGACAATATTTAGTATTATGTCTATATTACTGCAATTTTTCTTGAAGTAAGTATTAATTTTTAACTAAAAGGCTATGGAAGGTAATTCATGTAAACATTTTTATTAACAAAACATACCTTTTACAAAAAAATACCATTTTGATGCTTATGCTACAACTGAACAAGAAGGTTTTAACATAACATATTTATAATAATCTAAATTTTAATGCAATTAATACAAACGAACATTTTAAACAAAGGAAAAAAAATAAAAATATTTATAATGACTTATTGAACGGTGGATAGTATTTCGGTATAACATTTTTGTTTAATAAGTCAAGCAAATCGGAATTTTTTTTTCAGAAATTCCTGGCTTACAGTCATAAGCTTTTTTAACCACTATTTCTGGATATTTTTTCCTTTTAATTATTACGGCCTTTTTAAAAGTCTCATCGTTATATGAGTGTTTGTAGTATAAAAACCTGTGGGGATGATTTTTCAAGTTTCAAAATTTTGATATCTGAAAGTTTTAACTGGCTCGTTTTCTACATTTTTAGTGACATTCAGTCCCATTTGTGTGCAAACATCCTTCCAGTCAAAAAAATCTTCAAACGACATTTCATGTACGTGATATGGCTGTCCATTTTTTCTTGCTGATTTGATTGCAGCAATGAATGAATCTGGTGTGTACATGGGACCACTTTTTAATTGTCTTTTCACCTGCCTTTCTATGAGCGAATGTGCAGAATCACCCTCGTTTTGAGTATGGCCCTTTATTAAGTACTTATGGGTTATGGATCTGATATTAGGAAGTTTTTGTAAACAGTATGAGTAAACAGCCAACATAAATTTGTTCTTCTGCTGTCCAGCGCAGTTGTCCGAGTAGAAAATAACATCTATATCGTTTTCTCCCATTGACTTTGCCTGCAAATAGTTAAAAACGCAGGTGCCCAAATCATTAACACCTCTATTTCCACTAGACTCATCCCATACAAAGCAATCGGCAGTATTTGAGTGTAAGTCGTAAACTGTAAAATTGAAAACATTTAATTTTGATTTATAGTAAAAAAGGGACACATCACCTTTCGGGCACTGAAAAACCGCCTGTAGGTCGTAAACGGCGACTACTTGATTACTACTACAAGTTTTTATGGAATTTCTAGAAATTAACATTAGAAAAGACTGTACCTTCTGAAGATGAACTGTTACAGTAACTACAACTAGAACTAGTGCTAGAGGAACTAGAACTTCTAGAATGACTTATAGAAGAACGATTTTGATCATTTTTATCTAAAGTATCGAGTAGTGCCGGTACAATTGGCGATGAAGCATCTGCGTCTAAAAATAAAAAAAGTTATGAAATATTTACTAGATTATAAGTATAATGTAGTTTACCTCTTGGATTGATCTGTGATTGTTCGGCATCGTAAGCAAGCTTTTCATGTACAACGGAATGCTGAACTTCTTAAATATATATTGTAGCCAGGTCTAGTATAAATTTACCACGAGTGCCCATTTTTATGCTACAAATTTAAAACTTCAAATATAAACACAATTTAATTTTCTTTATGTAGAAATATAAAAATAAGTATAATTGTTAAAAAAATAATTATCTTTTGAAAATAACTTTTGCTAATTTGTTATTATCAAGATCGTCATAATACAGTATAATATACCATTTTAATACATACTGTCTTTAATTATAACTATAATAACATCATAATACTAAATAATACATACTTAGGAAAGCATTAAAGAAATATTGCTACTATAATAACAGCATAATTCAAAATGTTTTAAAACAATAAATTTTCTTTTTCATAAAAAACGTCATATATCAAGATAAACAAAGTGTTATGTTATTAGTTATTTTCAAGAAGAGCGTCCTAAACACTAATTCGGTCATTCTAAATAAAATGTTTTATCATAAAATTTAACTTACCTTTTCAAGAATAACGTCTACTCATGAAATATGTCGTTCTTGATGATAATACACGCAACCGCCTCTACTGAACACTGCAGCACAATTGAAATTCGACGTTGTTGAAGCAAGCGGAAGGCGAGTACTGAGTGGAGTTAGAACGACACTGTCGCCCTCCTTTCACTACCGAAGGTAATCTCATATGTCGTCCTAGCAGCAATAAAATATCACAAATGTTGATAATGTGTAACAAAAATCTCGTTAACCTCAAATTTTGAATTATGTCGTTCTTCTCGCAAATGAGCGATATGGTGATTGGAGATTAGAAGAAATTCAAATTATAATATTTATATGGTGATTGGAGATTGGAGGAAGAAAAAATAAGATTATAAGAGAGAAGAAAAGAACAATAATAAAGGGAGAAGAATATTTTTCCCATTTATAAATGCTATTAAGAAGAAAAATATTTTAAATTGGTGGAAGCTGATAACTAAAACATTGGGGTGTATTTGGAAAAAGCAATTTTACAAAAACAAGGATAACCGAGGCTAATGACGAAGATATTGAGTGGTGATCAAAGATCAAACCCTTTATTTTGGAAAACAGTTTCATTTAGGCATTCAGTGATAAAAAGGTACCAAATTTTAATATAATTTAATTATTGTAAGAATTTCAATTTTAAGATAGGTTGTTCTAAATTTATATTGTCTATATTAGATATACAGTGCTTTTATTATTATTATTATTATTATTATATAACAAATAAGGGCAGAGGAGCGAGCTCCTATTATGCCCAAAAAGCAAAAATGAACAAAAATAAAATATATCCTTATAAAACTAATACTAATTATAAAGTTAAGTACAGTTAAACAAATTAACAAAAATTGAATTGTGACACAATAAATAAATAAATAATGCTGTCCGAGAAAAAATATCCTATCCTATAAAAAAAAATAAAGTTCTGTCAAGTTTATTTTTAAAGATGTTAACACTAGCTGCCGATATGGTGTCATGATCCAAATTGTTCCAGATATTAAAGATTCTGTTTGGCAAGAAGTTCGCCCTGGACCTTGCAGTAGTTTGTTCCCTCTTTAATTTGTATCGATGGCCTCTTAATCTATCGTCTTCATTCAAAGTGAATATGTTGTTTAGGTTCCCAAAATTATGTTTTAAAATACGGAAGGACATAATTAGGTCACCTCGAAGACGTCGCTGCTCGAATGTCGTAAGATGAGCCATGAATAGTCTATCTTCATAGTTAGGTCTTACACGGCCGTATGCCAGTCTTGTGGCTTTACGCTGAACGTTTTCAAGTAGGATTTTATCGCGACTAAGATCTGGATTCCACACTGGTCCGGCAAACTCAAGAATAGGTCTAACGTATATTGAGTAAAGTTTACTAACAGAGGTTAGAGATATGCGTGCAAAACATTTACGGATCAAAAACAGTTTCGAGTTAGCACGTTTACACACCGACACTATGTGATCAGACCAATTTAAGTCACTATTAATTATCACTCCGAGATCGTTGTGTGAGGTTACAGAGTTTAAAGGATGTCCATTAATAAAGTACGGCAGTGATGGGTTATTTTTGCCGATATGTAAAACAACGCATTTTTCAATGTTAAGCGGAAGTAACCATTCTGAGGACCATTTGAATATTGCGTCAAGATCTTGTTGAAGAATATGTTGGTTAATAGTTGGATTCACATATAACTTCGTGTCATCAGCGTAAATGGAAACCTTACTGGATACAATGAGCGGAAGATCACTAGTGTAGACACAAAAAAGTAGCGGTCCAAGTACTGATCCTTGTGGAACTCCACTCTTGACTGGCTTATCTAGTGAATGGTCTTCCCCAACACGAACCCTGAAGTATCTGTCGGATAGAAAATCTTGTATCCAAATGTTTAACTTTCCGCGGATACCATAGTGATCCAATTTAGCTAGTAATCGACGTTTTGGAACACGATCGAAAGCTTTGGAGAAGTCTAAGTAAACTACATCGACAGGATTCCGATTGTTTAAAGATAATGACCAATCATTTACACAATGAAGTAAGTTTGTGATCGTTGAACGACCTTTGATAAATCCATGCTGTTGGTGAGGGATGACATTTTCTTGAAGAAGGAACTCGGACATAGCTTCCGAAATAATCGATTCCATGACCTTGCCGACAATAGGAACCAGGCTGATTGGACGATAATTATTGCAATCAAGTTTATTACCTTTCTTGAATACAGGAGTAACAGAAGCCAATTTCCAGGACGAGGGGAGGGAACCTTGATTAAAAGAAGCAGTCATTATGAGAGATATAGGGATGGCGACAGAATCTGCACATTGTTTGAGGAAAAAAGAGGTGAGTCCGTCTAATCCAGGTGATGAATTATTTCGCAGTTTCCTTAAATGATGTTTAATTTCATCCGGTGTGAAAGATATATTTTCAAGAGTTTTAGACAAACGAGGGCACATTATTTGAGGAATGGTATCGTTAGATTCATCTGTAAAAACTTGAGAAAAGAATAACGATAAACATTCCGAAGATTCGTTATTCGAAGAACATAAAGACCCATCAGCTTTTTGAAGCAATGGTATGGAAACTTTAGAAGATAAAGATGTACGAATGTACCGATAAACTTTTTTACTATTACCACTTGCAATGATAGATTCTTCAAATTCTGTTCTTAACTTTAGCAAAGATTGTTTGACTCGGTTAGAAAAATTACGGTGGGCGAAAAAATCATCAGGGGAACTAGTGAGTTTATATCTTCGCCAAAGCTTTCGCTTATGTCGAATTAAATGAGTAGCTGAGAGGTTAATCCAAGGTTTTAGTCGATTTCTATATACCTGCCGTTCGGTTGTATGATCAGAAATTGTTGTAATAGCAGTATGAAGAAAAGAGTCCCACATTGACGATGGATCAGAGTGATTAGAAAAAATAGATTGCCAGTTTAACTGGGATAAAACTGAATTTACATCAATGAAATTAGTAGTGGCATACGTTACGAAATTATTTTTGCAAGGCGGTGTTAAACTAAATTGAATGTGAGCAGTAATAAGCGAGTGGTCAGAAAGACCCACAGGAGAGGACACTTCAAGTGAAGAAATTAATTCATCGTCATTTGTGAAAAATAAGTCTAAAATTGAAGGATTATTGTTGGCTCTAAACCTTGTAGGTTCAGTTATCAGTTGTAATAAATTTGAGTTCATGATAAAGTTTTTAAACAAATTTTGGGAATTGATAGTATCAGTTTTGGAAATAATGGGCCAGCTTATTTCTGGAAAATTGAAATCTCCAACAACAATGAGATTTTCAAGGGATGATAATTCCTCAAGTTTGTTAATAAGCATATTGTCCTGAGTAAGTACTGTATCAGGAGGTCGGTATATGCAAACTATATTAAATATGAAAGAGTTATTAGTAATAAGTAAGTGGATAATTTCTATACCGGGTACGTCTATTGTTTTATTACTGATAGAAAAAGTGTTGGTAATTTCATTTGCTAAATAGATGCATACTCCTCCCCCTCGACGAGTACCTCTGTCTCTACGAAATATAGTAAAATTATCAATGTTTACAATAGCATCGGGAATAGAAGAATTAAGCCACGTTTCTGTTAGGAGAATAATGTGAGGTTTTAAAAGTTGAACAGTACTTATAAATTCATTAAATTTGGACATAAGAGAGTTTAGATTAGTATACATAAGAAGCCAATCCGTAAATTTTAGTGCAGAAGAATTATGAGCGAAATTTCATTATCTTTGGACAGCCATTCACATATTTAATCGTAAGGTCATTTTCTCCATTATTTTTACGAGTTTCAAGCTCCGTACGAAGTTCCTTTAAACGAAGTTGCTGCATAGGTGTCTTGTCATCAATAACAGAATACGTTTCAGTAGATTTGTTTTCCAAAAGTTTATTTTTGTTACGAAGAATTTTTCGAGTGTGGTGTTCAGAACTCATTATCACTTTTATCATGCGGGGATAACGTTTATTTTCATTTGGTTTACCGACTCTATAAAATGTAACAGGACTTTCTTGACATCCAATGACTTCTAGGGCTAAATGTATTTTATTCTTATCATGATCTTTTTTATTTTGTGCGTCTCCTGTAGGTTCGGGGACGCCTCTAACCAAAAAATTTTTGGAACGAGATATGCGGTCAGCGGCTTCATTGACAATGCTGTCGGTAAATTCTGTTGTTGTAATAGAATCGAGTTGATTTAATTTATTGCTGAATTCAGATAGTTTAATATCAAAATCTTCAATTTTCTTCTTAATGTCCGCTTTAAACTCGACAAGTAGATTCTTGATTTCAGTAATATTCGTAATGTTTGAACTGCATGCATTGCATAGTATACATATACCACGTACTTTTTGCCTCGTAACTCGATCATCGACCGACAGATCCGTACAAGCAATGTGAATTGGTTTCTTACAGCCATCGCACTGGAGCTTTCTATCGGAGGTAGAAGTTAGCTTTGAACAATTAGCACAAAACGATGTATTAGGCATGATTAACTTTGTGCTAGTTTTGGATATGAATTATAATTATTGGATTGATAAATAAACAGCAAATTTGTCGTTATCACTTACTTGAATATTCAAAAACACAATCACAATAAATTATTTCTTTGGTTTTTTAAAAACACATTTAAAATCAATTAAATTTTAATTTGCGGAGTGTAGCAAAATACTACCGCTTCGATCGAAGTCTGAAGGATATATGAAATTCAGATAAAACTATCCACCTTAAATAACTTTTGAACTTCTAAATTTTAGGAAAAACGCAAAAACACGTCAATTAATATTTAAAGGGGGAGACATTATATCATATTTAAGGTTGCTGGGAAATGCATTCTTTCACCCCTCGTATCATCCCTTTATTTTTTTAAATTACTTCCCCCTTTTTTATTCGATATTTGGATTCTCCTCTTTGTACTGATTTCAGAAATGTATAATACATGTTGCTTGAAGTGATTAGTTTATGAGAAAAATAAATACAAAAGCAAGAAAATTCGATGGAAAAAAATTATTTTTTAACAATTTTATTACACACATTTAGAATGAACATTTCACTACTAAAAATGTTTACAATAATTGTTCAAAATGACTGCCTTTTACTTCCATACAATAGTATAACCTATATTGAAATTCTTCTATGACATTGCTTAACACGTCTGCATTTAAGTGTCGACATTCATCCTCTGTTCTTTGTCGTATATCATCTAGAGATTCTGGTCAAGTAGCATAAACTTTTATTTTTAAATACCCTTTAAAGAAGAAGTCTAGGGGTGTTTAATCCGGTGATCTAGATGGGCTAGGTTTACCCTATGCAAAGACCAAGAAACGTTTCGTTTAAAAATTATCGCACAGGTAAAGCAAAGTGTGGAGAAGCTCCATCATGTTAAAATACAACCTAATCTTCGGAAAGGTTATCCTTAACCTTTGATAAAACTTTAATAAAAAGTGAATTTTTTTTATTTCTTGGTTTCTGAAGGTACTACAAATAGTAAGGTTAAATATTTAAAAAGTTTAAATTATGCTACAACCTATTTTGTTACAGTCATTTAAGGTGAGAAAGATACTATCCTTGTTAACAGGAAAATTGTCTATCTTATAAACTAATCACTTCAAGCCAAAGGTATTATACATTTTTGAAATCAACACAAAAAGGAGAATCCAAATATAAAATAAAAAAGGGGGAAGTAATTTAAAAAAAATTAAGGGTTGATACAGGGGGTGAAAGAGTGCATTTCCCAGCAACCTTAAATATGATATAACGTCTTCCCCTTCAAATATTAATTGACGTGTTTTTGCGTTTTTCCAAAAAACTAATTCTTCTTACAATATAAATTTACATATTTTGTACAATATTTAAATAAACTCAGTTTCTCACAGAAGTTGTGTGTCACATGCAGCACAACTTGTACGTGAAGGTTGAATTTTTTTTAACATATTCGCACAAATAACAGTTATAAAAATTTTAAAATAGTAACAAGCTGTTGACAAATTACACTTAGGAAAACATAAAAATTTCAAAATATAACATTTATTTGAAATTTAAGCTCATTAATAGCTGTTCATTAATTCATGCAATTTATATCTATTACCGTGGATCTATTGTTTTAA
Organism: Diabrotica balteata; assembly: GCA_918026665.1. NCBI lineage: Eukaryota > Metazoa > Arthropoda > Insecta > Coleoptera > Chrysomelidae > Diabrotica > Diabrotica balteata. Next base: position 76,009,379 of record OU898284.1, read on the forward strand.
TTTTTTTTTTTTTTAATTTTTTATAGTTTTGTATTCTTTTGATGATGGATAGTAGGCAATTAAACATTTTTGGTCCCAAAAATCAATGCAACATTGGTAGATGGTTTTTCCTTTTTTAGGCACTAATATCGTTAAATTTCTATTTCTAGTGTGATATGTATGGTGGGTACAATTCAGAAATTATTTTTCACTGTGTAAATATAATAACGATTTGTAGGAATACAACTGGTTTAAATCCATGAAATGACTATTTGTAAATAATGGGTCTACTGAAGATCTTATACCCCTTTTATATATTATTCTAATTATCCAGTTTTGTATAACGTCTAGATTTTAAGCATTGTAGGCTCCACCGCAATAATCCCATATGTTAATTGTGATTGTACCAGAGAATACATATCTGATATTATGATCCCATTTTAGGTGTCTGTCTATTACAATACTAAGGTACTTAATCTTTTCTACTTCTGGAATTGTTGTATCGTTGTCAATTTCAAGTTGGTTGAAGTTTGGTAAACCAGTGATGTATGACGAATATGGCAAGTATTTAGTTTTTTCAATATTTAATGTTAACTGGTTATGTTGAAACCATAGACTCCGTGAACAGTGGTCGAATATATGTTACAAAAATTGTTATGTTGGTTTAGAGTCGAATAAGTTAAAATAAAACAAGATGGTTGATTGGATATTAGCGTATTTAAGGAATAGAACTACGAAGGACCACCAGTCTGGGGCTGGAATGAAAAACAGATTCAAACACGAACTTATATTTAATACTAAGCTTAAATAGCCATTTCTGAAATCTGTCCGAAACGGAAACACTGTGATATGCGATATTTCAACTAAACTTTCCACTTTTCACTGGCGCTGTTTTCACTATTGTATATAACTAATTACAAGTAGAGTTGCGTAGCGGAATGTAGGTTCTATGTTAACACACTACTGGCAACACTGGCGGTTTGAATATCTGAACTATTTTTATATAAAAACTATACTGCGGATTGAATAAACATTGAGTACTATAAATGACTGACTTATAATCTTTGCGAACTATTTAGTTATAAATACATATACTATATTAATAAGCGAATTTGCGAGCTAGCGACTGTTAGCTTACGAGATTTTGCGACCGACTGTGGTAAAAGCTTTTTCTGAACAAACTGATAATATTCAAATTAAGTAGACAGGTAGCGAATGGTCTCCTACCCCTAGAAGTACCGTTAAATATCTTCCGTTATTTATTCTAAGAAGGCTTTTAGCCTTCTATTATTATATCCTTAATAAGATACCAACTCTTCAGGATAATGATGAAATAATATTTTACAGTAATGGTTGCGGCTACCAGAATCGAAAAAATATTTTATCAAACGCACTTTTGTCTGTGGCTCAGGAAAAAAAATTGTGGTGGTTCATAAGCACCTTGTTGGGTAACAAAAAAAGTACACAAATGAAGTGCGATTCGATGCACTCCACAATTGAAAGAAAACTCAGAAATCGTGAAGTATATACACCAGGCTGCTACGTCGACCTTTTTAACAATGCGAGACTCACACCTAAACCATATGAAGGACCAATAGGCTAAATGCCATATTTAGTTACAAGGTTAGATCTTCTTCTTCTGGTTCCTATCCGTTTCGGATGTTGGAAATCATATTGGCAATCATAACCTTGCTCGCTGCGACTCGAAACAGCTCCGTTGAGGTTTTCTTAAACCATGTTCTTAAATTCCGCTGTCATGATATTCTCTTTCTACCGGGCCCTTGATTACCTTTGACTTTACCTTGCAATATAGACTGTAGCAGGGAGTAACGGTGCTGATTTCTCATAACGTGTCCCAGATATTGCAATTTTATGCGTTTGATCGTAAACACAATCTCTGGTTCCTTCTTCATTTTTCCTACAACTTCCTTGTTCGTGATCCTTGCTGTCCATGATATTCTCAGCATTCTTCTATAAAGCCACATTCCAAATGCTTCAAGTTTTTTAATAGTGGTGTCTGTAAGTGTCCATGCCTCCGCCCCGTACAACAACACAGAGAAAACATAGCATCTCAAATGTCTCATTTTTGTATCAAGGGATATGTTGTGACTTTTGAAGATGGCGCTCATTTTGTTAAAGACCGTTCCTGCCTTTCCTATGCGGCACTTTATTTCCTGTAAATTGCTCCACTGTTCGTTAATAATAGTTCTCAGGTAACAATACTGTTTTACTCGCTCTATCTGCGTCCCATTAATGTATAGACGAGCCCCGTTTATATTCTCCTTGCTGATAATCATTTGTTTCGTTTTGTGGGTATTAATGTTTAGTCCGTACTGTTGACTGTACTCGTTTATTCTGTCCATTAGCCTCTGAAGTCCCTCTAAACTATCTGCTATCACCATGGTGTCGTCGGCATATCTAACATTGTTTACTCTTTCACCATTTAGAAGGATGCCTTCGTCTATTCCGTAAAGAGCCTCGTTAAAAATTTTCTCTGAGTACATATTAAATATCAACGGCGATAGGATACATCTCTGTCTAACTCCACGTAGTATTTTTATGTGATCTGTTTTTTCTCCGTTAATTTTCATGTATGCGGTCTGATTCCAGGTTAATAGATAGACATACCAAGAACAAAATATTATATTCTCCTGACCAATGGTACATAGGTACATGGTATAAAGAATGTCAAATAAAAATTGAAGCTGCAAATCCTTTTTAAGATTTTAGTTAATTGAAGCTGAAAATTCTTTTAAGATTTTATTTAAAACAAGTTATCAAAATAATACTTACAAATGGATAGGTTGCGTGAACAACACTATAGTACATGAAGAAGAAAAGAGTTTAATTTTGATGTTAATGACATAAAAACCTAAAAAAAAAGGATATCTAAAAATGTACCACCCAACATCAGAACTTCACTGCAGATCAAACTTTTGAAGAATGAGATATGTGCACATTATAACAATAATTCAATTAAATTCAATAGATTAAACAATTACCTTATCAATAATATCAGGGTTAAAGTTTTGCATGGTCAAGCATCGCATGAACGAAATAACAAAAAATTTTCAGAATTTAAATTTCATCCTAGAATAAAAAACCTTACTGATATCAACTTTACAGAAGATGAGATTAAACTTCTAAACTATGGTCTCAAACACTCAGTTCCTAAAGATTTGCCTTTACACGATCTTGAGAGTATATCCATTGAGACAGACATAGTAATCCAAAACCTTTCATTTCCCAAAGAACGTCAATAAAGAACTCCTGTTACCGTTACATCAATAAATTTAAAAACAAGATTTCTTCAACATCAAACTCTTCAGATACTCTAAATCCCTCTTTTTCTCATAATTTTTCCTTCCAAAAAACACAATCACAGCTTAAAATCCTTAAATCGTAAATCAAACATAAAATTTCGAGACACAACCTAATTTTTTCTAAGGCTGATAACGGTAATTGTTTGGTCATTGATCATAATCAAGATCTATTGGATGTTTGTAAAAATTTGGTTATTCCTAAAGAATACCATTTATTAGTAACAAATTCTAACAGAGAGGAAAGTGATAAAGACTAATTAAGTTCTGTTTTGTAGATGTTACATTATTTATCTTATGCTAAAAATTATCTTTAATTTTTTTTATTATACCAACTTGTTGCAATACACCAAGCTCCTACTTAACCTAAAAATAATAATTAGTTTAGTTCCTTTTTTTTTTTAAATTGTTGATTTTTGTTTATAACTGCATTTGGACTTTTATTTTTGTAAAGAAATATTGTAATAAACACTTAAGTTTTTATTAAAGCCAAAAGATTATATAATGATTATAAGATTATTTACCTCGTATAGTAAGTCAAGTTTTAAATAAAATCCTATAAATAACTTGGCAACAGCCCTACTTATTTTAAAATATTATGAGAAGGAAAGAACATTTCTAGCCAGTGTAAAATAATGATCTCATTCATTTTAAACCACATTTACTAGAAACGGCGTATATAAATGTAACTGGTAGTTGATCCAGTTTATTATAATATTACGATGTATACTGGTGTATATGCATTATCTTTTTATTAAGTAAATAATTTAAAATAATTTTACACACATAAAAAGGTCTTATATCATTATATTTAAACAGAAAAATCGATATGTTTGCGTAAAAGCACATCTAAATATCGTAATTATTATTAAAATTGCTCTTCTCTATCAATGACTATTCTAGCAGTTGACTAAGTAAACTTAGAAGTTCGATATGAGATCTTTAACGAACATGTTAAAAAATAATGATGAACAATAGCTACTGTCGCAGGGTTGCCAGATTGGGGTAGTTCCCCCCAAATTTAGGGAATTTTTTTTGCTTGTGGATTTTTTGGAGAGGTATACACTGAATGGGGGATTTTTTGGAGGATTTTTTTTACATTGGGGATTTTTGGGGTATAATTTTAAGAACACATTCCATATTGCCTGGTCGATTTTGAATTTCAAGTTAAACTGTTATTCACAAAATCTTTGATTATGAATTTCCATTTACAGTCGATTTTGCCATCTAGTACAAACTACTAAACTTATTTTGTAAAGCATTACATTACAGTTTTCTTCCACAGCGGCACAACAAAATTTGGTTTTTGTGCGCTTGATGGTAGATGGAACACAGAAAATCGTATCTCCTATTGTTTAACTTTATTTACTTTTCTAGAATTAACTTTGAGAGTTGGTTTATAGAAACGTTGTGAACATATATTGCAGACAAACTTAAGGTATTTATAGATAATGTTATTACTATCAATCCTTTGTTTATAACCCGATCCTATCGCATACCTACCTAACAGTAACAAGTAATACAGTACAGGGTTCCTCCAGCTGAAAATGGAGACCATTAACCTCGATCCTGATAAACCTTCTGATCCACCTCCAGATTTAAGTGGAAAAAACAATTAATAACCAGTTTAATATATATGATTCCAGTCCATTTGAAGTATATGTACAGGGAAAAGAAAAAATATAGAACATTGTAACATTTTAAGTATTGCTAAAACAATTTTTAACTTAAACCTACAGCAAATTATCAAATATAACCGTAAAGGATCCATGTTTTTAAAGATTTCAAATCAGCAAATCTATTTGTGAATGATAAAAAATGGAAAAGTTTACAATATGATGTTTTTATTCCAAATCACAATGTCTCCTGTAGGGGTATAATAAGAAACATATGCAGAGAAATATCTGAAGTTGAAATTAAAAATGCAATTAAAACAGAATTGGCCCCCTTAAAAGTAATTGACATAAAAAGACTAAATAGGAAAATTCTTGAAGAGGGGTTTTTCCATATATCAGCCCAGTTCTAATGTGTGGAAATTGCTTTTTATATGGTCACAGTAATAATCAATGAAGACGGAATCCAAAGAGCCAGAAATGTGGGAAAAACGAACACAAAGAGGTCTCGAATTGTGAAACGTACTGCATTCATTGCAAAAATCATGATCATATCTCTAAAGATAAAAAATGTAAAGAATTCCAACGACAAGAAGAAATAAATTTCCTAATGTCTTTCTCTAACATCTCATATTATGAAGCAAACATGCAAATACCAAAAAATGAAAACAGGGAATACTCTGAACGAAGAGAATTTTCCTGTCTTGTATAAATAATCCATATAATCCTAATAATATAATAGATATCACAGAAAGAAGAATAGAAGCCATAAAGAATGATATAAATATACCAAAATGTAACCAAATTGTCAAATCTCAACCCACCAATAGAAGGAAAACATGACAAGATATGACAAAAAACAACACAGTGCTCAACTAATTAATCCAGAGGAAAGATTGAACTGGGCAACAAACTCTCAATCGATGCCATCAACATCAAAAGGTTACAGTACAAATAAAGAAACTGAACATGGATTTTCCCATGCAATGTCATTACTACCACAACAATATAAAGAGATAGTACTAACTTTTATAAACAACTTGCTAAGAAACTTTTACCCTATTTAATCCTAATATATCACAATATAAAACAATTAACAGCTCAACAAATAACATAACCTATGATTTAATGGAAGATGAGACAATATCTGATGCTTCAGAATACTAAGCCCAAACTAAAAAAAAAATAAAGCTTTCACTCCTGTGACTATAATACAATGGAATATGATATCATATAATGCTAACGTGATTCAAGTGAATTAGCAAAGAATAGTCATAGGCATACTTTATTAATCCTTTAAGACATTCAAAATAAATATATAGAATACACCAATACAGAATTCAGTATAAAAAACATAATTTGTATAATACAATATCGCACCTCCGCTCAAAGAGTGTCATAAGTCAAAAAAGCAAAGTTTCGAGACGACGACGTTTAAAGTTTGTTCTACGACATTTTCGGGTTTAATTCAAAAACTATTAAAATTAAAAAAATAACTATTTTAGTGAATTCTACAAAATAGAATATTAGGTATACTAAAAATGTTAATTTTTTTTTAGCTGTGACACTATACAGATAAAATAACGACAGATTTACGAAATATTATTTATTTAAAGTGGTTTAAGCAATACAAAATATAATAATATTATTCATATCCAAGTTTAACTAAAAGTAACAAAACTAAATAAAAATAGGATTCCACTACGAGGTGTCGAGCGAGTAACATCGTTTTATATTTTGTCGTGCTTAGTAAAACATAGTGCAAAAACAGTGAACATAAGTGTACTTTCAACTATAAATAAATGTATGTATAAATCACTCATTACTAGTTGAGGTTTGTTTTTTGTTTCAACTGATTAAAATCAGAAAAGAAAAAATTTAAACAGGATTGCCTTACAACCGGCAATTTAAATTATTACAACCGGCTTATTTAAAATGAATAAAAAGCTGAAACTTTACCATAATACATAGAAGCTAAATTATAATTTCAACTAAAAACGCAATTGCTTTTGACTACATGAGCAGTGGCGTACCAAATATCCAAACAGTAAATATGTCTCAAACACAAAACCAAGTTTTATCCTATGTATCAGTAACGAAAATGATTAGACGGCCAACTTTCCCAAGCAAACATTAAGCCATTGTGATACATGCCGAAGAAAATCTGAAATTGTACGATTACGTTAAAGCTATAGGTGATATAATAGGCCCTAAACAAGTCTCCTTTGCATCTAGGATATCAAACAATCGCATTTGTATCTATCTTTCTAACACTAATCTTGTTGACCAGCTCATAGAATTATATCCCATAATACAGATAGGAGATGTTTCTTTAAATATCCGAAGACTTATTTCCCCTGCTAAAAGAATAATTATATCTAATGTTTCTCCGTTCTTACCACATGACATAGTTGAAAATAGCATTAAAAATCTTGGACTTCGCATCGCATCTCCTATATCCTATTTAAGAGCAGGCATTCCTGGGGATGAATATTCACATGTATTAAGTTTCAGACGCCAAGTTTACGTATACCCTCCCTCCAAAGATTTTTAATTACAAACATCAGTACTTATTTCCTTCGAAGGGAATGAACACAGAATCTTCCTTTCTACAGATAAAGTACATTGTTTCATCTGTAAACAAACAGGACATATAGCCTCCAACTGTCCAAATCCTCCAACAGACAATACAATCCCAACCGAATATATACCAACAAGTCTCAACTCATCCGTAAAAATTTCATCTTCCTCTACACATAATGCCACAGACCCACAAATCGAAAATAAAGACTCCAACAATGAAACTACACAATCAGACCAAATTAACATAACACAATTATCTCAAAAACGAGGACACTCTGAAATAGAAACTCCTAGTGAACTAACAAGCCCTGAAATTCCTGAGAAAGAAGCTCAACCATTGTTAGATATGCCTCCATATATGTTAGATAAAGCTAGGAAAAAAAGCACAAACCTGACACTCCAACAGAATTAGTATTAACCGAAACCACCAAGAGAACAATCCAAGAAGCATACAAACAGAATCCACAAACCTTTAAAATACCCATAGACAATTTCTTTGTCTTCCTTGAAAATAGTTTTGGACATTCTGTTCCTTATTCGGAAGCGAAAAAGCTCAAGGATGATGTAAAAAGTCTACTTTTGAACCTGCATACTATATATCAAAATCTTTCAGATAGATCCTTAAAAAACCGATTTATATATATCTCACAAATATATATATATATATATATATATATATATATATATATATATATATATATATATATATATATATATATATATATATATATATATATATATATATATCCGGTTTTTTAGGCGTTACGCCCGTCCGGTAGGGATCTATGGAGGAGTATCACCGAGCCGCAAGCCCTTATCTCTTGCCGTACTGCTCCACCATAGGCCGATCAGAACCCAGCATATCCTAGTCTAAGCCGCAGATTCATCTAGAATTTTAAACTGCTGCGTTAGACTTTTTGTTTTCTGTACACCGAGCTTAGGCTCGACCCACATCCACTAAACCATTCGACAGTGAAGCGAATGAGAGGCAGCCGCACAGCCCGCTGAGCTATCTGACCGAAAAAACCGATTTACCCGGTTAAATAAAAAGATTAAAAAACAACTACAACTAGAATTCTCTGAAGCCACAAGTTTATCAGACTCAATTTCATCAAGCGAACTAACTGACGATGAGTGCCTTTCCGATCGATCCCAAAGGTCGCAGCACTGAAAAATCCCCCCTTCTAATATTCTTCCCATTCAATTTAATACAGTGGAATTGTGATGCGTATTACCCCCATCTAGAAAATCTTCAACTGCTTGTTGCTGATACTTCACCCGATTGCATTTGTTTGCAAGAAACCAATTTCTCTAGAAATACCTTACCTTAAAAATCCATACCTTAAAAATTACGTTGGCTACCACTTTATACGAACATCACACGTACGAGCTAGTGGTGGGAGCTCTATATTTATTTCTACAGATATATTCCACCAAGAATTTCACTTAACAACAACTCTAGAAGCCGTTGACGTTACTGCTTGGTGTCCAAATAAAATAGTAATTTGCAACATATATATTCCTCCCTATTACACCCTAACAGCTCTCGAAATTACAAACCTTACTAACCAACTTCCTGAACCATTTATCTTAGTTGGAGATTTTAATGCACATAGCACTATGTGGGGCTCCAGTAATACTTTCGGTAGAGGCAAAATGATTGAAAATATCATAATCAATTCCAACCTTAACTTTCTAAACACTGGAAGCAGCACATACTTTCATATCCAAACAGGTACTCACTCTTCCATTGATTTAAGCATATGTAATCCAGAATTATCTACTCATCTTACATGGAAAAACACTGGAAAGTCTCTATGGCAGTAACCATTTTCCCATTTTAATTTCTAACAATGATAACTCACAAAGACAAAGCAAAACTAAGTGGAAAATTGCTCACGCTGACTGGGATCTATTTAACTTAATTGTCAAGGAACAAACAAATAAAATCTCCTTTATGAATTCTGCTGATGAAGATCTTAACATGTTGATTAATTGTATTATAAGTTCCGCCGAAAAATGCATCGGTAAATACTACTTTGATCCCTCTAAAAAATATGTTCCGTGGTGGAATGAATCGTGTAAACTAGCTGTAAAAGATTGTAAAAAAGCATTAAACCGATATCGTAAAACTAGAAACCAAGCGGATCTAATAAATTTTAGAAAACTAAGAGCTAAATCTAAGCGAATTGTGAAAGAAAGCAAAAAGAACTCATGGAACAAATACATCAGTAGCATAACTTCCGATACACCTTCTAGTCAAATATGGACTAAAATAAAACAGATGAAAGGTAGATACACAACATACAAAATTCCAGCCCTAATAGAAGATAACAATGTCATAACTGATGGCCAGCAGATTGTAAACACACTTGCCAAATACTATTTGAATAAAACTAAACATGATAACAACTGTACTGGACCAACAAACATAACAAATAAATACATAAGAATCCAAATTCCAATGATCATCCTGTCAATCTCCCACTAACAATCGATGAATTAGTCGAAGCTGTTAATTCCCTAAAGAACAGTGCTGCAGGGGCGGATGACATTCCATCGATACTTCTAAAACATCTACATGAAAATACCCTATTAAAGTTACTAGAATTCTACAACAACATATGGCTAGGTAACCAATTTCCATCACTTTGGCGACAAGCTATAACAATTCCACTCAAGAAAAATGACACTTCTGCCAATTCTGTCATTTAGACCCATCTCATTAACTTGCACACTTACTCTGGTATCTTGAAAAATTTAATATTATCAATACCGCTCAATCAGGATTTCGTCCAAATCGTTGCACGATGGATAATCTTATCACTCTTCAATCCGATATCACAGAAGCATTCTCTAATAGAAACAACCTTATAACTGTCTCACTCGATATAGAAAGTGCTTTTGACACAGCATCAAGGCCGGCAATCTTAGAAAAACTTAAAGAGTCTAATTTATCTGGAAACATATATCTATTTGTTGAGAATTTTTTAACTAACAGAAGTTTCAAAGTCTCTGCAAATGGTAAAATGTCTCCCTCATATATCCTGGAGACAGGAGTACCTCAAGGATCAGTCCTCAGCACAACCTTATTTTTACTGCTTCTTAACGGCCTTAGTTCCTTAGTACAACCCACTGTCAAACATAATATCTATGCGGATGATCTAGTTATTTACTGTTCGGGTAAAGTAACAAGCTCCACTAGCACTTTTTTGCAAAATACTATTGATAACATCTCTCACTGGTCGAACAAAATTGGTTTCAGCTTCTCGCCTACAAAGTCTAAAGTGATTAACTTTAGCAAAAAATATAAACAAACTCTTCCACTCATAAAATTAAAAGAGCATCCACTACAAGTAGTTGAAAATCACAAATTTTTAGGGGTAATTTCGACAAAAAATTAACATGGAAGAGACATATCATCATCATCATCATTCAGCCCATACTCGTCCACTGCTGAACATAGGCCTCCCGTAGTTCACCCCACAAATTTCTGTCCTGAGCCGCCTGCATCCAATTTTGATGTGTCCGTTTCAGGTCATCCGTCCATCTTGTTGGTGGTCGTCCTCTATTCCTAAAGGCATCTTGTCTGGGTCTCCACTCAAGAATGCGTTTTGTCCATCTGCCGTCCTTCGTTCTCGCGACGTGCCCTGCCCAGTTCCATTTTAAGGTTGATATTCTTTTGATTGCGTCGGTTACTCCCGATCTACGGCGCAATTCTGTGTTGGGTATTCGGTCTCTCAGGGTTAATCCCAACATGGACCGTTCCATTGCCCTCTGTGTTGTTCGAATTTTGTTTGCAGACGTCTTAGTAAGTGTTAGCGTCTCCGCACCATAGGTTAGAAACGGCAGCACACATTGATCGAAGACTTTTCTCTTCAAGCAGATGGGAAGAACTGATTGGAGAACATCTCTTAACTTTCCATAAGCTGCCCATGTCAACCCTATTCTACGTATTAGTTCATTGGTCTGGTTATCTCTACTTAAGCGAATTTCGTGTCCCAGATATTTGTATGCTGATGTTGTTCTATACTTGTTCCAGCTATGTTGATGTTCTCACTCAGAACAAGGTTTGTCATCACTTGTGTTTTTGAGTTATTGATCTTTAAACCCACTTGTGTAGAGGCATGGTAGAGTCTTTCGCACATTTCAATGGCATGATCTATGCGGTCTGTTATCAGGACTATATCGTCCGCGAACCTGAGGTGACTAAGCTGCTCTCCATTTATGTTTATGCCCTTTTCGTCTAGGTTTGCACGCTTACACATGTATTCCAATAATGTTGTAAACAGTTTTGGTGAAATGGTGTCGCCCTGGCGAACTCCACGATGAATGTTGAACTGGATATGGAAGAGACATATAGAAAAAACTAAAGCCAGTGCCTTAAAAAATATAAATCTGTTAAAATCACTAGCCAATCGACAATGGGGAGCCGAAGAAGTCCTATTAAGTTTATACAGAGCCCTAAGAAGATCTAAGTTAGACTACGGATCTATACTATATATGTCTGCCCCTAAAACTTATTTAAAATCACTAGATACAATTCAAAACACTTCATTAAGAATATGTCTTGGAGCCTTCAGATCTAGCCCTACAGAAAGCATATATGTCGAATCGTGTGAACCCCCTCTAAATATTAGAAGACAACGTCTATTAAACTCCTATTTTGCTAACGTTTCTGCAAACCCTAATAATATATCTTTCCAACTTACTAAAAATTTTCAATTAACAGGAGCACACAGTAGAGCTACTGCTAATTCATCACTACAGTTTCTATTGCCCCTCTTACAAAATATTGACCTAAATCTCACCACCCCCATTATTCAGCCCAATACTCCACCTTGGCTAAAAATATTACCTGACTTTAACGTAAATTTGTGCAGATATAAGAAAATGGAAACCCCCACTATACTCATGAAACAAACTTTTAACGACATAATTAATAGAGGCAAGTTTGATAACATAATATTCACAGATGCATCTAAAGACGAAGAAGTGTCGGATGTGCTGTTACTTCCACAAATAACATACTAGCAATGTATAGACTACCCAAGATGACCAGTATATTCACAGCAGAACTCTACGCTATACTTAAAGCTCTAGAGGTTCCAATGTAGGGTACCAAAAACTTAGCAATCTGCACAGATTCATTATCATCCATAAATTTGATTAGAAAAATCTACACATCAAACCCTTTAGTTAATGAGTTCCACGAAAGATGTACAGCACTTGCTAAATCAAACACTTCGGTTTCGATGATATGGAATCCTTCACATGTTGGTATTAAAGGAAATGAGAATGCTGACCACGCAGCAAATGAAGCACGTCGCTCTGACCTTACAGATGAAAAAGTCCAAATGTTTCAAGACATAATAATTGAAATTAAAAAGTTATCTACCTCAATGTGGCAAAATCAATTGAACAGGTGCACTACCCAACTAAAGTCTATCCAACCAAACATATTAGGACCTAGAATTGTTACAATGGAAAGAAAATCGAAGACCATGATTAAAAGGCTCAGAATTGGGCACACCCGGCTAACCCACGGATATCTGATGGTTCCCGAAGAACCTCCAAACTGCCAATATTGCAACTCCCGTTTAAGTGTACACCATATACTTGTGGAATGTAACCAGTACGCAGCAGCACGGATCAAACATGGTATCCACGGAAGTTTATGTGATATTTTAAAATCTAAAAACAATATGTCTAATGTGATAGAGTTCCTTAAAAACTGTAAATTATATCACCTGTTGTAATTGTATCATCTATCTACATTTCAATTTTGTAATCATCCGCTAGTTTTTTCTTTATTTTTTTTTGATATCATCTGTATTGAAATTTATTGAATCAATGTAACTTTATTGTTATTCTGTAATACAGTTTCTCGTGTCAATGGTCGCAGCAGCCGAGACATGTAATTTGAAATAAAAAAAAAATATTACCAAAAGACACAAGTAATACAAATTAAAAATAATTTTTAGATAAGAAATCAATTAATCAAGATTTTATAAAAGTCTATTTCTCCTCTAGGTTGTCTTCAAATTATTGAAAAATTCAGAGTAAAAATGAGGAATGTGGTTACCTTGAGCCAAATTCATCAAATCAGTCTTTTTATTTTCCTTAATCGGTAATTTCGTAGCATATGCAGGCTTTCTGTTAGGAATAGTTAGTTTTTTATTTCGGGTTAATAAATTACTTTTTGACCATTCAGTGTCCATGTAAGACGTTTTGTATTTTAAAACATCTGGTCTATCTTTGGTAATACTCATCATTCTTATTTCAGAAATCTTTATCTTATTTAAAGTCGTTATACCCATATCAGTGATTAATGTTTTTAAAGAAATAAAATCTCTATGTGACAGCTCATTTACTCTTAGTGGTTCCCCAGACTATTTTGCCTCTTTAATTATCTGTACATACTGACTGGGAACGTAAATTGGACCTGATTTCAATGAACGCTTGATCTGTTTTTCTATCACCGAATGAATAGAATCGCCTTCATTCTGGGTGTGACCTGGTACAAAAAATTTATGAGTAATTGAATTTAATTTATCATATTTCATTATTGCATACATGTATACCCCGACAATATACTTATTCTTGTTCTGGCCGCAGCAGTTGTCCGAATAAAACACTAAATCAATAGAATCGTCACCCGTATAATTATTCAATTCTTTTTCAATAAATTTCAACACACAGCTGCCGATCTCATCTGCGCCTCGGTTGCCTTCACCCTCGTGCCAAAAGTAGCACTCTTTAATACTGTGATTTACTAGAGGTTCAAGTCTACTGCCGCTACTTGTTATCGGTTGCTTTCTCTTGCAGCCAATTTTTTGTCTTCTGCTTTTTTCAATTTGCTTATCGCGAAATTCATAATATTAAGTTTGCTCTTATAATAAAAAAACAGAAACATCGCCACAAGGTAACTGCAACACAACCTGCAAGTCATATACGGCCACAACCAAGTTTTTGTTTATATTAAGAGCTTCCTTGTCTTTCTTTTTTTCTTCCCTTGATAATTGTTTTTCTGTTATGTGATCTTCATATTTTTTCTTGGTCTTTCTTTGTCTTCCAAATTAGAGTTTTCATAAGCTACGTAAAGCTCACACCTGTCCTTTTTCGGCACGAAGAAACCCAAGTTAAATTCACGATTAAATATCCGTGAATACATTACATAATTTCCATAATTCAACCATCTCTTTTGCACTGGTCCACATAATTCCTATGCAGATCAGAAATGGTCTTTCCTCCGTCAATATATTCGCGTGAAGTTTGTGCCCTCAAGTAATTGGTATTTTAGGTATTGATTTTATATGATCTCTAATTTTATTTTTAATAGTTTCGCCAACTGTAAAGTGTTTCTTATGCTTCCCTTTTTGGTCTCCTTTCAAACCCCCCCCCCCCCCCTTCGATTTGTCTATTACAGTTCTGATGGTTCTGTCGTTAATATTCAAGGTATTTTTAAACATGGTTTTGCAAACCGTTTTCAATACACCTTCAACTTCTAAGTAGAAAGCATAATTCTTTTTCCGTGGCTTTTGTGCTTTGACAAAGCGGTGCATAACTTCGATAGGTTTTAAATGTTTTTGTAAGAATTGCCTCTGCTTTTTCAAATTTTGCAAAGCCCTGTAACTTTCAAACAATTTGAGCCTTGTTTCATGAGGAAAAAAAGAACCGCAATTCAATCTACAACGTTCTCCACAACCTTCGTTAATTGATTTTTTTAAAATAGCTCGTCCAGATTTAGTTTGATAAGCTAATCCTGAATTTCTTAAAAGTTTAACCACATTTTGCTTCCACTGTCCTTTAGCTGTTTTTTACGTGTAGTCTTCAATTCTTCTGTCTCGAACTCTCCCTGTTAGTGATTTCTGTCATCAGAGTTCTGTGAAGTAGAAGTACGTTCTTCACGGTTGTTTTCCCCACTTGACAAGGATGACGAGCTTGATGAGGATAAATTGGAACTGGACGACGAAGAACTTCGAGTGCACGATGATGATGATGATCGACGGTTAGTTAGGACATAATTATATTTTTTCCTCTTCTTAGGATTACTCTCATAGTTCGGATCTTTAACTGAATCATCTGTTTGTTCACTTTCAGTTAAATAATCTTGATTACTTTTTAGACCCGAATTAAAAGTATTTTCTTTATTTGTACTGTCGTTTAGAGGTTTGAGGTCATTATGATTGATGGTCAATCTCTCTGAATTATCTATTTTGTCTTGATTATGTTCACTTTTAGTTAAATAATCTTGATTACTTTCTAGACCCACATTAAAAGTATTTTCTTTATTTAAATTGTCGTTTGGAGGTTCAAGATCGTTATGATTTATTGTCGATCTCTCTGAATTACTTGTTCCTTCCTGAGTATGTTGCTCCTTGGTGTGTTCCAGGGAGATAGCTAATATTTTGCTTGATCTGGACAATATAAAAAGTGCAGTTCAGCCACCTAAAAACATAAAAATAATGATTAAATACAATATTATTATAACTTAATTAATACATACAAATACTAAAATCTTGTGTTTCAAAGGAGATGTGTTTCAATGAGGAATAAAATACTTTGGAGATTATTTTAATCATGTACCCTACAATAACCAAACTCAGACCAGTATTATTTTTAAAAATACATATAAGACTTGAAAAGTGTTTTAATTAAATTTATTGTCATAATATAAACGTAATAATTCATTTTCATCGAATAAAAAGATTGATTATTGAATCACCTGAATCACTTATATCGTCATAACATGACCCAAAACAGTTTTATTATAAAATAAATAAACTTTTTGAGGAACTTTAACTACATATACTGTCATGTGTCTATATAATCCACTTTAAGTGAAATAAAAATATTCTTTCTTTAATAGTTTCAATCAAGTATATTGTCACACGCGAACACGGAATACTTTATCGCCAAAAATAGGTATATTATAACTTACCTTAATAACATAAACTGTCCTAGGAGATGAGGTCTGAAGGATCTGAGGATGAATCTTTTTAAGCACATTCGCAGATTGTTTTGAATAAGATAATTTCATATACTGTTTAAACTCGACAAACAACGCTTTATATAAATCTTCGATAGACAACTACCTTGCGCAATCCGATACGTGACACTGTTTGTGTTTAGTGCGTCGTTGATTCTGGTTAACCGTATAATGACGCTAGTGTCATCTAACGATAAATACTTGACCGATAGACGTGACACTGTTTGAGATAGGAGTTTGTAGTTATATTAAACTGTTGGTACGATAAAACCGTTTTTATTATTATTATTATTATTTTTTTTGAGTTATGACACTCTTTGAACGGAGGTGCGATATTAACTGTGTAACAAAATTGACAAAATTTAAAATAACATTTTTACAAGTAAAATATGAAACTACTGCAGTTTGTCCTCAAGATATTCATTTATAGAATAATATGCTTTCCTTAAGAGTAAATCTTTAACATTTTTTTTTTAATTTAGAGGAAAGTGGTATTTCTTTCACCGTTTTTGGCAAAAATGATTGTATAAAGTCAGTCTCATATATCTGAAGCAATTTTGAAATTTGGATATTTTGTGTTTAGGAACTCATAAATATTCAGCACTTCTTGTGTTGTAATAGTGATTGTCTGAATTTACTGGAAATGTATTGTCTTCCTCTTGTACATAAAGTAAACATTTGTAGATATATAGGCAGTAGAAAATTAAAATTTGATGTTCAATAAAAATTGGTTTACAAGATTGTTGATAATCTAAATTAAACATTTTTTTTGGGTAACACTTTGTTACTATCTACTGAGTCCCTCCACAAAACTACATTATAGCACATGTGGCTGTAAGCAAGGCTATAATAAACGTTCATTAATGCCGAGATAGGTAGTGTGTATTTAATTCTAGATATAGCATAAAAAGCTTTGTTCAATTTTATGTTCACTGAATTCACTTGCTCTGACCATTTGAGATTACAATCAATGAACACACCCAAAAACTTTGTAGAGTGAGTGGAGGTTAATATATGGTTTCTATCATGTATGAATAAGATATAGTCATAGGAAAAAAAGTTATACGAATGAAAATAAATAATTTCCGTCTTGTCAATGTTTAATATTAGTCTGTTGGTATTACATCAGCGTATAAAGCAGTCAACAACAGTCTTCATTGTCATTTTTAATTCCTCGAGTGTACGTGCAGAGACTATTAACGAGGCATCATCAGCAAACATGGATATTATAAGTGCCCTTATGTGATCTGGTAGGTCGTTAATAAAAATTAGGAATAATAATGGTCCCAGCACGGATCCCTGTGGTACTCCTTTATTTGTCGTGTATAGTTCTGAGCTTGATGCTTTTATTTTAGCAACACTCTTCTTGTCACTTAAGAAATTTATTACTCATTCTAGAAATATCCCTCTAAAACCAACGTTATATAAATTATTGCGAATAAATGTTATGTCTAAGCAGTCAAAAGCTCGTGATAGATAAAAAAATAGTCCTGCCACGTGGTTTCTACTAATTCATCATAAATACGCTCAAACAAGCTGCATGCAGCCGTGAGTGTTGACTTTTTTATCTAAAGCCGTGTTGGTTTATAGTTAATAAATAAATTAGTTGGATAGTGTTATGCAATGGTAGACTAAGCGACACATTTTACAGAATTGAGTTATTGCTGCCATCTTGTAGCAAAGGTTTGAAAGTGTGTAAAAAAATGATTCCTTCAATAATATTGGTCTAAACATGTGTTTTTATGTAGAAAGTCTAAGCGCTACTTGATCTATCATATATTACAAAAATAGCATTCATAGACTATATCCACGATTAAAAAGCATTTATAGACCATATGACATAGTATTATGCCATAGTAGACCAAATCCTGTATCTTAGTCTGTTATTGCAAAATTGTTTGCTCTTAGTCTATGAATGCTTATTCGAAAATCAGCTGTTAGTTATTCATTTATTTGCAAACTTAACCTCTAAGTAGTTGATTATTTCTGCAAATGTATTTTTAAGTACTCAAAATGTCACTGTTTAATAAGTTGATATTGTGTTCAAGAGGAAAGAATATATACCAGCTTGCTTTAGAAAAGGTAAGTAATTTTCAACGGTAATTTAAACGGTACTACTAAGTATTGTTAAATTGTGATTCATTACTGATTACCTATATTTTATCCTTTGAATAAGGTTCAATAGTAGGCCTAAGTTTTAAAATATTTTAGAGTCAGGCATCAGGTGCCATCATATTTTGATTAGCCAAGGCTACGAAGACAGAATATTGTTCTTAGAAATCTGACTTCGTTTTTATTTTTCTTTGCGGTTCATAAGTTTTATTATATAGAAACCACTTCACATAATTTTATCTGAGTATTAGATATCTGAGTATAAACTTTTTACCATGTCAATTGGACAAGTATAAAAACAAAATTCGACACCAAGTGTCGGCTTCCTCTGTAAAACGTAGGCCGCGCAATAAAAATTAAATAACACGCTTTTATTTTTCAATTAAGTTCTAATGTTTGTTAAGCAGTAATAATATTTACATTTCTTTATAAAATTGACACCAAATATAAAAGTACAGAACAGAAATGCAATTAACACCCACGTTGATAGTCTAAAATAAATCAACTCAATTTTTCACTGCTATCCTTTAATATTTTTGGTTATGCGTTTTGCTAATTTTACTATATTAATTTTAGAATGTCGTCGACCAGAACCAGATACATGGAAATGACCCTAAAATAGACCGACAAGATATTAATGATGATGTAGCTGAATCTCCACAAATTCTGCAGATACCTGGAAATTATACGAAAATAGGCCAACAAGATATCAATGATGATGTAGCTGAATCTCCGCAAACTCTAGACCAACACGATCTTAATGATGATTTTGCTAAATCTCCGCAAATTGTGCAGATGCTTGAAAATGAACCGGATAATATAATCGTACAAGGTGTTGAAGTGGTAATTGAAGATGAACAATTAAGAACACTTATTGAATCCAATGATTTTGTATTGGGAGATTATAATATTATCTTAAATAATGAAATCAAAGAACCAGAATCAGATTTCAACAGCGTACTCAAAAGAGATAGTGACAACCTGTTAAGTCTCGACAAAGATATTAATGGTGAAATATCTCTTAACGAATCTAATACCAGTCAATCTGAAAATCTGGATCCAGTTAAGGATAATATTAATATTAATGAAACTAGCTTTATTCAAAACAATGATGAAAATAATTTAAAAAATATGATTTAGAGGAGGTTAATGATGTAATACCAAATGAAAATAATGAAAATAATGAAAAGGCAGAAAAAGAAAATTTGGAGGGCAAACCAGAGAAATAAAGAAAATGAGAGTAAATTCTAATTTAGACTATATTACCACAAAGGGGGATATAAAGTATGCTAAAGAATTCAGAGATTTCCGTTGCAATTGCAAACTTAAATGTAGTCAAAATGTATCAGTAGAGATTAGAAAAACGATATTTGAAAACTTTCAAGGAGCTGGATCATTTGAAGCAAGATGTCAGATTTTACAAGGATTGGTTCGAGAAGTCGCCATAAAGCGTAAGCGCAGAAAAAACTCAAACAAAAAACAATCATCCCGAGAATATTACTTGAATGACATAAAAGTTTGTAAAGCAATATTTATTCACACCTTGAGGACATCCAGTTGTGTCATTGATCGAGCGATTAAGCTAAAAAGAAATAATTCTATTATTAAGGATGGTCGGGGATCTGCTGCTGGCCATAATAAGCATTCTGATGCTAAATATGGATCAGAATATTTACATCCAGATACCACAGTTAAAGTTATGCATGAACTTTACTCAAACGAATGTGAACATCCAGTTTCATATGCAAAGTACAAAGCTATTTACTTAAATAAGTTTAACCTAAAAAGAAAGGCTCTGAAAAAGGATACGTGCAGTATGTGTGATAAGTTATCTGCACAGATGAAAGGTTTAGATGAGAAAAACCTAGAATCAATTAAAAACTTACATGAAAATCATCTTAAGGCAGCAGGCGATGCTAGAGACTTGATGAATAAACATTTTCAAGAAGCTAAAAATGACGTGGAAAAGGAATGCCTGTCATTTGATTTAGAGAAGACACTTCCCCTGCCCCGTATCCCAACAAATATAGTTTATTATAAACGGCAGCTTTGCTTTTATAATTTCGGAATCCACAGTTCACAGGATATTGGATTTTGTTACACATGAATTGAAGGAACGGCTGGCAGAGGTGCTCAGAAGGTAGGCTCTTGCTTAAGGCAACATATTCTAAATCATGTTACTCCAGAAACTAAACAATTAAACTTGTGGTCCGATTCCTGTGGGGGACAGAATCGAAATATTAAAATTATTTTGATTTTAAAAACGGTTCTTGAATCACATCCTGCTCTAGAAATAGTTACCCAGCATTTTTTAATACCTGGACATTCATTCCTTAAAAACGACTCAGATTTTTCCGATGTTGAAAAAGCCCTGAAGTTGCAGCAAAGAATATACTTACCATCTGACTATGAAGCAATAATAGCAAAGTGTAGGAGAAAAAATCCACTGATTGTGAATCCAATGCCACCTGAATATTTTGTAAGTACAAAAGATCTGGTTAAATCTATTACAAATAGAAAAGTGAATACTTTGGGTGGAAAAATAAATTGGTTCACATTTAGAGTAATTGAAATCAGGAAATTTTATCCAATGTCAATCTTTGTAAAAACCAGCCTGAACCAAGAAGAATTTGAGGAAATAAATTTGTTTAAGAAAAAGTGACGGCAAAGCAATGACAATACTCTTTTTTTCACAACTAAACTTAAACCATTGTGGCCGTTAGGAAAGCCTATAAGTAAGAATAAGTTGGACGACCTCAAGTCTATGTTCTCCTTAATACCAAAAGACTGTTTGCAATTTTATAAAAATCTCACAAGCTCAGAGGATGTGGTGGATGACGTTGAAGGTTTTGGCTGCAATTTAGACTTTGAAGTAGAAGATGAGCAGTAAAAAGGAACTCATTTTAATTGACACGGTAGGCTATGGTTGTGAATAAGTTTTTTATACCTCTGTCATTAGCAAACAATAAAACTTTTACTACAAATATTAAGATTTTATATTATTGACATTTCCGAGAATCCCTTTATATTAATTTTTCAATTGTAGACCAAGTGACCATTTGGCTCATAGTCTGTTAATGCTTCTTCATTTTGTAAAAAGTAAAAGTAGACCAAGCACCATTTTCCTATTTTACAAATACATCCTAACAGATATTCTTCTAAAATCTTTATATTATGAAAATATAACACATTTCTTACAGTAAAATCATCAAACATTAAATGTTAGGTAATTCTAAACATTTTTCCCAAAGCCCTTTGAAAAACAACCTGTATCTCAAAACAAGCCTTCTGTCACTTAGTCTATGATTGCATAACACCATCCAGTTATTCTTCCATAAAATTTAACATTCTGTTGTATACAACCTTCTCTATTACTTTGAAAATTATGCTCAGGACAGATACTGATCTATAATTTGAAATATCATGAGGGTCATTATTATTGAAAATTGGAATAACTTTTGCCATTTTAAATATGGATGGAAATTGGCTGGTTGTTATTGAGAGATTAACCAATGGGTTAAAGGAATAGATATAAGATCACTTATCAGTTTTATTTTTTTACAGATATGTTATCAATACCAGTACTATGCTTATTTTTTAGTTGATCGATTGTATTTTTTATTTCAATTGGGAGTTACGGGTAAAAACGAAAATGTTTTGTTACACATTTTTGAGGTAGTACAAGAAAACAACGATGTGCCAAAATGAGTTTGAAGATTGTATATTGTAATTGTAACAAAATGAGGCAAACGAATTAGCAATATCACAAGACTTGCTAATAATTTTATAATCAGAATGTAGAATAAAATCAGACCGGTTCTTTTGTCTACAGGTTTCACCGTTTACTAAATTCCAAATTGTGTTTGGTAAGATTGATTAATTAAGTCACTATGAAAGTATTTTATAGTATTTATTAATAGAGAATTATATTCTTTTTTTGCCTGATTATATGTATCTTGAGACTCGAAACTCGCTATATTTTTTGCTATCCACTGTAGATTTTTTAGTTTATCACTAGCGTGTCTTACTTCATTTGTTACCCATGTAGCCTTATTTGTTTTGTGTGCTTTATATCGTTTTTTTTTTATTGGAAAATATAAATTTATATTGTAATCTAAAATGCAAACAAATAAATTTGTGGCATATTCAGCATTTAATTATCACTAAACTTACATACAATCCTGACATATTATTGCTAAATGAAACATGGTAGGATAATATCCAAATAATCAGATGCAAGGGCTATTAAGTAATTAAAAATGATATAGATGATTCGTATCGTGATATAGCCATCCTTATTAGGAATCAAGTAGAATTGAGAGGCGATGGGTGCGGTAGTCAAGCTTAATCAACCGAACGGGACAGTCATATCGATTTGAATCGACTTTTTCGATTCAATCGTTAATTTTTTTGGTAATGTTTTAATACCAGTAAAAAAAATGAAGATATTCTTGGTTTTTAATTGCCGTTTTTGAACAGAGTATTTCATTTTATATTGTTTACCTATGGTATGGTAGTCACCGGAAGCTTTTGCGAAGTGTGGTATAAGGTGTTCCGATTGTTAGCGTGATTACTCAACAGCCTGTTCGATCGTTCATCCCGGAGTGTAGAAATGATTCCTGATGGTTGCTGTTTTCCAGTTTGACAGTTTTGTCCGAGTAAGCTTCCCCAGAGATATAACAAGTTTCAAAGTTAAGTGATTGTAAAAAAAAATTAAGTTAACTTTTAATATATTAATCTTTCCAAGTTATAAAGACATTTTTAATAATTGCTTTCATTAAAATAAAAGAATTTGTAATATTTAAAGTTTTATGTTGTCGTAGATAAAAATGTCATAATTTAATCTGTCTTAAATTGTTATGTTGACAGATGACATTTTGCTTTAATCCATTGTTGTTATAAGACAATTTTAATTTGATTATTTTATATAAAAGATATTTCATATATAAGGTTATTAAATTCAATAATTATTTTCATAAAAAGGATATACATAAAATTTTGATAATCTAAATTGGCCATATTATAACCTAGAAACCATTTGAATTTTTGTAGTAATCTTTGATGTAAACAAAGACATTACAAACAAAGTTTTGTTTATTTTGTATTATGATATAGTATGTTTCTTTTGTAATCTATATTTTGGATAACTGTTTGTTGGAGACTAAAATAAACGTTCGATTTGTTTCTCTGATCCATTTTGTGTTTCAATTTAGAAAAGTCTCCTAATCCTTGTATGTATTTTAGATTGTAGGGAAAAAGATTTTTTTCTTTCTCCCAGCAGGAAGTTTTCTTCAAAGCGGCATCCAAGAAAAGAAAAATAGCTAGAGGTAAATTTATCTGCCATATCTTATTCTTTTTTTTTGACCCAGGAGATTTATGTAAGTATCCTTTTGTTTTCATTTTGTAGATACCCCAATCCAACCCCCATATCTTCAACTTATCCACGACCCAGCTCTCCAACAACCAACTGAGTGCCGTACGCACTTGTTTCGATTTATTTTGTTTGCCCAATCTTATACCCCATGCTCTTACCCTGAGATAAGCAAAATATAGTCGTTACAAAGTTATATTCATTAGAGTCCTATCCACTCAAAATATTGAGAAGCTTACCGGTTTTAAAATTACCTAAATTACCGAAAGACCTAAAATTTTTGTGCGAAAACAAAATACCATAACTTTTCCACTAATATTCAAGCTAGCAACAATCCCGAATCGGAAACTTTAATAATTACTATTATGTTAGTTTAATATTTTGACTATTTCATAGTATTCTTCGGCATTTTTACTTTGAATTGTAAACCTTTAACTACACGCGCTGGCGTATTTTGGACGCCAGATATAATAATTTTACTGCAAATATATTTTAAAATTTAAAATATAATAATAATAAATAAATAAAATATAATAATAATAATGACCTCTTAACTCAGACGTTGTGTAGACGTGTTTCTATATGTTAGAGGGGAAAACGCGATATTTCTCGAAATACCGCGGTTAGAAAGTGTTGGAAAAGTGTGGTGACGTGAACAGGAACCAGGGTAAGTAGAGACATCATACATTCACGAAAAGAACGCAAAACAGCGATTATTTTCCAACTCGTGGCTTCATAACCTACAAAAGCCCCGTTCCAACCTAACATTCATGCACGTGGCCGCCAGTTTGGCTCTTTTTATCCAATACGCCCATTCAGGTACTACAGTTGGTGTTAAAGGCCCCATTCCATCGAGAGACTCCATTGTTAAAAGTTTCCAGGTCCCATTTCATGATTAGGCCAATCTATATAGCATATCGAGTGTATACCAGCAGAACGCACTAAATCATTTTTTTAGTTATTGAACTAATGCACAAGTATGTTAAAAGGTAAGCTCTATCTACTGCAAAAACACACCAAGTCGTACTTATTATAATAACAGATAAAAATTTATTACTAAGTCAGTTTGACTGTTTTATTTACTAACAAAATGTATTAAGTACTCTTAATGCAGTCTGCTTGTACTATTTTTAAACACCGAATATACAATTCAGCATTAACTTTGACTTAGAACATGCTGATTGTAATGTTTATACTTATATCATATAGATTGCTAGTGCTTCAGCTGAGCTGACGAGTGTTTTTAAAATTCTGGTTTTTGTGATTAAACAAACGTGAATACAATTTCGATTTATATAATCATGAGTAATTGTGGAGGAGCTAAACGCATTTTAGAACTATGTTAACAGACCGCTGAAATAAAATCTGGTATGTACACACACACACAATCACGCTAAGCGATCAACCCTACCCCTAGAAACATGTGTATACCAAACTAAGTATGGGATCTACATGTCCGAAGATCAAACCGGTCACACTTCACTAGTTGAAGTGGTAACTATCTGACCACCAGGCTTTTCCACCACCCCTACTCATCGTGTGACTTACGTGAGGAGGCTTATGATCTGAAAGTTACTTGAGGTGCCCTCGGTAATGGGACATCTCCTGTTTTTAAATTACTTTGGTTATGCCACCTGACTGTAGGGGTAGCCACATCTAGGCTTTTCTCCCTATTTACTTTACTGACTCTATAGATTTTACTCTAACTTCACTTCGGGACTTGAGTCCCTAAAAAAAAAAAAAAGAAAAAGAGCGTGTGTTTCGTTCGACTTCATGTCCCGAAAAAAGTGTGTGCTCGGTCACTCAGCCGCCGATTTGGCAAAAGTAAATTTTGTTCTCCTCGCCGGCTGGTCCGTCCACCGAG
Source organism: Diabrotica balteata (assembly GCA_918026665.1). Lineage (NCBI taxonomy): Eukaryota > Metazoa > Arthropoda > Insecta > Coleoptera > Chrysomelidae > Diabrotica > Diabrotica balteata. Next base: position 76,035,213 of record OU898284.1, read on the forward strand.
CCCATACTTGCCGCACATGACCTCAGCGCTCGGGTGTCGCGAAAAGGATCAGTATTCACATGATCCGCCTTAAGGGCCTATTCCGCATCAGCCTGACGGGCCTTCTATATAGGAAAATAGAGTGAATTTTACGTTTAAACGTTTAATGAATTAAAATTGATTTTAGAAGTTCTGAATTTTGAAAGAAAAACAACCGATTTTTTTTTGGTTTGGGGGTCTAGATTGGCGCTGGGACTATAAAATGCCGGCACAATTCTTACCCTTTTATTCTTACATGCTAATTTGTGTGGGTGAGTTGGTGTGTGCATTGCAGGGTGTATATGGCCTCCACACACTCCGGTGTATATTGTCCTTAACTAAGTGCCTTGGCACCTGTATCCCCTCGCCAGAGTCCTAAAAATAGATATTTTTTGGTGGTTGTTTTTTTGATAACTGCATTCTTTTATTTGACGTTTTTGCGACCATCTCATTCTTCATTTATTCATTTGGGACCCTATATCCGGTTATTTGCTGTTTAGGTCTTCTGTGTACCGTCCTGGTATTTGCGTTGTAGTTAGTCAGCTCTCTTAACATGCTACTTGGGTGGTTGTTTAGTCCGTTGAATAGTTCGTATGCCTTTTTGTCCATCGTGTGTAGGATCCTTGTTTGTCCTGAGTCTCTGTATAAATTTCTCAGAGGTACGTATCTTGGTATATTCAGGGCATCTCTTATTAGTTTATTTTGCGCTGTTTGTATTTTTTTCCTGTTTGTTTTACAGGTGTGTCCCCACGCGGCAGAGGTATACGAAAGGACTAGCAGGATAATACTATTCGCAATCCTGATTTTGGTTTTAAACCTTAGTTTACTTCTTCTACCAATAAGCGTTGAGAGCTGATTTTTCAGCGCTTTGGCTCTATATGTTTGCTGATTTATGTGCTGCGTGAATGTAAGTTTCTTGTCTAGTAGCACCCCTAGGTATTTGGCCTCGTTTGTCCATTCTACTGGGGTGTTCCCAATCGTTAGTTCTCGGTTCGGTACACTTCTTCTGTGACTAAAAATCTCGGCGGTTTAACTTAAAAATAGCCCCACATCCGCTTTTCGCTTTGTTGAAAGATAAAAGCCTGTGCAAACTGGGTGTCTTACTCACCCGGAGCTAACAAGCTCCGTTGCGTCATCCGTTGCATCTTTTTTAGCTTTCCATACTCTGTGGCTGAGTATTATTATTCTACTACAATTTGGTGTTTTATTTCAACTTAATATAAGTCATGTAAGAAATAACTTGCCTTTTTCAAGGCAAGTCACCAAAGAAGACAACCTGATGGTTTATTTCAACGGAGAATTTTCGTCATGTAAGAAATAACTCGTCTTTTTCAAGGCTAGTTGATCAGGAGAAAATTTTCCACAAGTTCATATCCTGATAGTAAGTGGACTTGGGTGGAGGTGCTCTCGTTGACGTCTCCGAAGCCCTCTACAGAGCTCCCGGAGGCAATAGACCGATGTTAGACCGCGATTTGTTCCCCCGTGGTGACAATATCATTGCCAGTAAAAAAACTATCATATACTGTGTTGGTCAGGTTGTAGATAGAATTCCGAATGAATATGGGTCACATAGTATAAAATTAGCAAGCATGGCTTCTAAAACTATTTCAACTTTTAGGTGGCCAGTAGTAGATGATATTAGGGATTTCGCAGAAAGTGACATCATTTCATGTTTATCTTAACCTAGGTGTGGTAGGAATAATCAGTTAACGTTTGCAGTAGGTTTTAATAACTATGAACTATGACCGGACATGGATCTTTCAGGTCTTACACGTATCGTATAAGAAAAACCAGCGATGATAATTGCTTTATATGTAACGTAGAAGATGATGTACAGCATTGTATCTTCAGATGCAAGGTGTTTGCGTCGGAACAATATATAATGCGAACAAAGCTAGGAGAAATATCCTCTGACAACTTGATACGTGTCGCTATAGAAAGCAGAGAGAACTTTGAATTTCTTATAGACCAAGTAACAAAAATTATGAAGAGAAAGTCCATGATAGAGAAAAAAACTGAGACAGGATGAGAGTGATATGGGGCAATTTGCTTCCATTCAAAACTGGTTATCAATATTATGAATGAATATATAGACATGTGTTTATATATATATATATATATATATATATATATATATATATATAATATATATATATATATATATTATATATATATATATATATATATATAATGAACCAGAAGTATTATGTACGTGCTGACCACGTAAGGAAGTAAACTTTAAATATTGGGTATGCAGCAATAAAAATGAAAGGTGTACTCTTTTAAATTTTTATTCCAAGCTTTCGGACATTGGTTATGTCCTTCATCAGGGAGCTATAAATGTGATGAATAATTTTTACAAATTTGTATAATTAATTAAAAATTCGATACTTACAAACTTAATGAGGTTGTATCATAAATGATTTTATAAAAAATGTTGATAAAATTTTATCAGTCTGTCATATCTGTTGAGCTAAAACCTATTCCTATATTTAAAATTTTAAAAAATTACTTTACATTCACACAAACTTAATTATTATACACAAATCTATGACATTGATATTGACATTGACAAGTGAAAATCCCACATCCCTAATATCAAGTAACTGCTAGTACAACAAATTATAGGCCTATTATTAGATATATCGTGGAAATATAAATTATTTTATATTTGTTAATATCATTAGGAAGTGAAACTTCAACCTGTTAATGTTTTAAAACAAAGCCTATTAAATTAACTTAACTTATTATTAAAGTTTATTATATATATATATATAATATATATATATATATATATATATATATATATATATATATATATATATATATATCAATCAGCCAATCGCGTCCACTGCTGGACATAGGCCTCCCTCAGTTCTTTCCAGTGTTCTCTACACTGGGCCGCTTGTAGCCAGTTTCCCGCTACACGTTTAATGTCATCGGTCCATCTAGTCGGTGGTCGTCCTCGGCTTCTTTTATAATTTCTGGGCCTCCATTCCATAATACGTCTTGTCCACCGTCCATCTTGTGTTCTGGCTAAGTGCCCTGCCCAGTTCCACTTAAGCGTCGTGGTTCTTTCGATGACGTCTTGAACTCCTGATCTTCGCCTAATTTGTTGGTTTGTTATGTGGTCTCGAAGGCTCACGTTCAGCATTGCACGTTCCATGGCTCGTTGTGTAACTCTAAGTTTATTCGCAGATTTTTGCGTGAGTGTTAATGTCTCTGCTCCATAAGTTTGTACAGGTAATACACATTGGTTATAAACCTTTCGCTTGAGACACATGGGAATTGAACTTTTTAGAATATGGCTTAATTTGCCAAATGCTGCCCATGTTAGACCTATTCGCCTCTGTATTTCATGTGTTTGATTGTCTCTGCTTATTTTGATTTCGTGTCCCAGATATTTGTAAGTGTCTGTTTGTTGTATGGTATTATTGTCAATAGTTATATTTCCACTCATTACCAGATTTAAATAGCAGGTAGAAAGCGATGACGAAACAACAGCAGTTCGAAGGAAAAAGAATATAGGCGTTCCTACTCCTTTAGCTAAATGTAGAGGCAATGAAAAAACAAGTCGATCCAAAAAACAGAGAAAACTAGCTAAAGTATTACGAAATACAGGCAAGTCATATATAACAGAAAAGGGAAAACAATAGCAGCAAGAACAATGAACCCGTTAAACGACTGCCGCCGTAAGTGTAAAATAAGGTTTTCTGATGACACAAGACGTTCACTTTTTAATGAATACTGGCAACTTGGAGACCGTAATAGAAGAGCAAATTTTATATCCTCTTTAATTTGCATAGTGGATAAAAAAACTGTTCGAGTACGAAATAATTCTGACAGATTACGAAAATTTTCATGTAAATATGAAGTTTCTGTTAATGGGAAACGAGAAAAAATATGCAAGAAATGTTTAATTGCTACGTTTGGTGAAACAAATGCCTTCATAAACCAAATTATAGTAAACAGACACTCGTCGGTGTCTGCGATAATTATAGACGATCAAAGATGTCTGAATTCACCGAAAAATAAATGGTCAGAACAAGTTTTAAATGAAGTTGTTGCACATATCCGAAGCTTTCCTGCATACGAGAGTCATTATTGTATTATTGCATTATTGATTTGACTATCGCCAAAATGTATCGCCTTTATAAAGAGAACACTAAAATAAAAAATTGTGTTTCAATGACAATCTACTCTGCAAAATTCCATGAACTAGGGCTCAAATTTAAAAAGCCCCAAAAAGATACGTGTTCTAAATGCGATAGTTTAGCAATTAAAATATCATATGCAGAAGAAACTGAAAAGGAAAACTTAATCTTAGAGCAGAAAAAGCATCACGTAGCAGCTCAAGAAGCGTATAACGCAAAGTCAAGTGATAAAACTTTAGCCATAAATGATCCAACAACTGCAGTATTTGCTTTTGATTTGCAACAATGTTTGCCAACTCCGTATTTAAAAACATCCATTTCATTTTACAAACGGCAACTCTGGACCTACAATCTAACTGTCCACAATTTAGTTACTGGTATAGCTACTTGCTATATTTGGAATGAGTCTGTTTCAGCCAGAGGAGGAAATCAAATTGCCTCATGTTTGTACCGACATCTTATGGATCTTCCATCAACCATAAAAAGAGTATGTTTATATTCAGATACATGCCAGGGCCAGAATAAAACAGTCACGTGTCAGCAATGTTTATGAGCGTTTTGAAAAACAAAAGTACAATAGAGTATATTGATCACAAGTTTCTTGTAAGTGGTCATACACATATGGAATGTGATGCAGATCATTCTGTTATTGAAAATGAGAAGAAGAAAACTACAATGAAAATTATCCATCCGTATGATTGGATACAACTTATAAGAATCTGTAAACAAAAGAATTCTTTTATAGTAAAAGTAATGGAATCCAACGATTTTCATAATTTTGCAGCATTATTTAAAACTCATTTGATACAAAAAAAAGTAACTGAGAGTGGCGAAAGGTTTCTTTGGAAAGATCTGCAGTGGGCACGTTATTCTGTAGATAATTTTACAACTCTGTATTTCAAGTCGTCACTTAATAACGAAGAAGAATTTAAGTCTGTCAACTACAGAAGAAGAGGAAAACAATCAACCCAGCTTCAACTACTAAAGATGCATGATGGGCCAGTTCCGATAAGCAAAGAAAAGAAGAAAAACCTTATGGAACTTTTGCCTTTTATAGATAAACAATTTTGGCCATTTTATTAAGAGTTGTTGGTAGCTGATCTTCCTGACATCGACCCCGATTTAGTGGAAGTCGATCCTGATGATATTTAGATATTTTTTGTGCTACTTTGGTTTATAATAAAATATTTTGATTAAAATTTTGTGTAATTATTTTAGATGTAAGCAAATAAATCACACCTAAATGTGCCTAACACATATAACTATTTAAGATATCTTGAGATACCTCAAATTCACACGTATAGTACAACCGTGAATATACGGATAAGTCACTCAATCTCTTCTAAAACTTAATTTAATGTAACTCGTTATATTTGTATCCAATAATAGTCTCTTGTTCTCGTCAAAAAAGTGCTTTTAAATGTTTAAACGTTATTCTGCGATTTTCCACGATCCCGTAAACATTGTTTCGACTCTCCTGAAAAATTTACTAAAATTGACTTATGTGCTTATTCACAGGAGCCAGAGATATATTAAATCAAGGGACAAAACATTCTTAATGCAAAAATTTCTATTTGGATAAGATGAAATTTAATATATACTTGTCTGTTGTCTGTTCGGTTCTCTTATCCTTACGAACTCATTACAATTTGCGACCTTTAAAGCCTCATTAGTATAATTTTTATCAGTATTGTGGTATTATGGCCTCATATACTCGACCTTACAGACTCATACAGTGTTGTCAATATGCTCACTGTGTATTTAGATAATTTGGGATTTCCCCCATGCATTTGATGTGTAAGTGAACGAAGTTATTTCGCATTTCGCGAGTGTTTAAGTAATTGATACCTTAAAACGTAGATATTGTTTATTTTAAAAACAGCAAGAGTATATTATTTACGTAATCTATATTTAAACTAGCAGTCATAAATTTGAACCTGATATTTGTTGAAAGAAAAATAATAATTTTGGTTAAGATAAGTCAATGTATTTTTTAAGAATATTTCACTTTTTCTGTCGTTAATTTCAAGACGGAAATTAGGGAATTTAACAAATCTAGAATTTATAATAATTAATATAGAGTGAGGAAATTTCTTATATTTTAATTAGAAGTTTTTTTTGTATAGATAAATTGCCTGTTTTTGTTCGACGGTGCCTTCTACAAAAGTGGATTATCCCGTTTTTATCGTGATAGATCTATTGTAACGAGAACGTTACTATAACATTCCGTAAACATTTTTTAAATAAATTTTAAAATCTCAATCCTCTTAATGATTTTCTGAATCTTAAAATTTAAGTTGGTATGAAACAGCGATACCAAGCGTCCAAGTTTGAAATCATAGTTTATCTAGCTCAAATAGAGTATCCGAAGCGCACTTCTGTTTGAACTTTTGTGGCAGAAACTTGAGTCCAAGGTAGGGGCCAGAAGTGGCGTGGCTTTTGGAATTTAACAGTTTTTTTTATGAAGAAGTAATAGGAAGTTTTAGTTTGGAGTTTTTTTTTTGTTTGGAGTGTCCTGTTTGATTTATAGCCACTGTGAGCCGTAAGTATCCAAGTTATAAATAAAACGAAAATAAAAAAAGTCATCAGCCATTTTGAGATCCTGTATTGTCAAGTTTCAATTCGATATACTTATCTGAACTTTATCCGTCATTAAGAAATATTCAACATCTAAATAGAAAGTGTTAATTGATTTAAAATCATATGTATTTTAATTTTACTTCCCGGCCGTAAAACATAATTATCTTTCGGTAAAATTGCTATTAAGAGTATCGTTAAAATATTCTGTCTTATATCGCTCTTTATATTATAAAATATATTCGTATCATATGCTTTTCATTAAAATTGTCGATATAATTAATCCATTTAAATTGTCAAACCAGACGACGGTCAAATTATCTATCAAACCATTAAGTTTTTTTGCTCTCCCAATTCATAAGTAACATTTATAAAACCTCTCAAGGTTCATAAACCTTTTTTTTCCTACTCTGTAAAGTATAAGAAAGAACTCTAAAAGAATTGTTTTTTTAGCCTACCTTTGGGAGTCAAACAGAAGTCGGGGAAGAATTTGCTTTTGGTTTTTTTTTGAATAATTTGAATAAGAAGTACCTAATAAGTTGAAACCTAGTCCGGTTATACCTGGTTCCAGGCCTGTTTTTTTTCCTTGCCGTAGCTGCTCCCCAGAGGTCCAGATCTGACCTTCCGATTACGAAACAAATTTTAGGAAACCAGCGGGAATTATCTCCCTTAAAATATAGTAAATCTGGATTAAGTTTATTTCTTAGATTTATTTATTTACCTATAATATTTTTTGTATAATTTTTTTTTGTATATTTAACTTCTAGTATTTCATCTAATAATAAGAGTCGTCATTTTTTTCTTAATTTACTGAATAATATTTAAATACAAATTGTCAACTACAGGTAGAGGTTTTTAAGCCCTCCCTTCTAACTCACTTGTATGGTTTCTTGTGTACACATTTAATAGAGAGTTATTTTTTTTTAGATTTTATTATCAATATATATTTAAACGTTTGGACACTTATCTCGTCAAGATAGTGTCCTTATTACTTGTTACTGTTATATTCAATAAAGCCAGAATACAGAGTTGCATCTCTGAGGCAAATAAATTACCTTTTTAGGTCAATTATTACCATTTTTTTTCCACATTTTATTATTTGTAAATTTAGATCATCCAGGATCAGTTGTATAACCAGGGCATTTATTTTTTTTTGTATATAACTAGATTAACTGTACATAATTGGTGGTGGGTATATAAGATAAATTTAGATTGTACATATTTGGCTAGGGATTAAAGTTTTGGTGAAAACTAAATATTTCAATTCATACCTAGATCCTTTTCTATTTCAGCAACTAGCTTTACAAGATACCTTGGAAAGTTTATGTAAATACTTTCCTGGCGCCCACTCACATTTTGGAGCAACTTCTATAATCATTTTTATTTATCTTAGTTATATACCTATAGATTTTTTTTACTAACTTGTCATTCATTTTCTAATTCTACGGTCTCTGTAGGGCATGCAAATTGGCCGAATTCTCCTTTGAGTGCCAAGTAGTCACTCTCCGGCACCTTCTGCTAGCCAGCTTTAAATTATATGTTATCTTTTCCATCATCCCACACATTTTGTGTTTCATTTCTACACGTTTTGTTACATTGGCGTGCAACAGCACAAAGCATTTTTGTTACACTATGCTTTTTTTAATGGAGACTTATCCAGTACTATTCTAAATAATCTGTTCTCTTCAATTCTCTTAGGCTAAGCCTGTTTCATTCTCGTTTTCTTGTTTGATTTCATTATTTAATGTGGCTTATCCTACATAGGTTTTTAATCTCATTACTCATTTATCTGTCGAATGGTGTCTTTGCGATTTTTTTCTTACTATTCTTACTGTATATGCCATGACAGATCGGATTATACATTTCTATATTGTTTTTGTTTCGATTTTTAGTGTATGTTTTTCTATATTGTGTAGGTAAGACACTCCTGAATTTCTCCTTGCCACTGGCACTTGCTCCCTCACTTTCTCTTTAATGTTATTATGATCCGTTTATTCCCTAATATCAACTAGCAACTAGTCGTCTTTGAGCTAACGATTTTATTTCGCATCAGTGATGTTCCGCATACATATTTTTCCGAAATACTCCTTGGATCTACCTAGTTGCGAGTTATTGTTTATGTACTTTAGAAAGAAACTACAACTTTAAATTAATTTTATTATATCATATAGTCAATGGACCCCCAAATATGAAAAAAGTGCTGAGTGCCACCCTTTAAAGTGGTGCGTTTTTAAGAAAGGGGTGAATTAGTCCCATGCACTAAGGTGTATTTGGGTAAATTCTATGCACCTTTAGTATATATATATATATATATATATATATATATATATATATATATATATATATATATATATACATCTACAGAAATGTTGTTCAAAGTTAAATTTTTTAATCTAAATGTCATCTATTATTATGTTATATGTCATCAAGTTAACAAAAATTCGTTTTAACAAAAAATATATTCAAAAAATGGGGCAAAAAAACATTAACATGCGCAATTTTTCTATTTTGTCCCATAACTTTTTTCTACGATATTCTAGGTATAGATATTGTTTTACAGAAAAGAACATCATATCCTTCTTCTTCAAAATGACGTATGGTAAGAGTCTTTAGGATTCACAGTATTCGAGATATGATTTTTTAATGTCACACACCATTTTTGGGCTATTTTTTCTATTCGTTCGCAAACATTATTCTATAACTTTTTACTACTTAGTTTTCGGTATATGCAATGGTACATTGAATAAAAAGAAAAATAATAAACTTAAAAGTGATCTACAATAATAGATTTTAGGACTAATTTTAGAAATAATACGGTTCTTCAAAATTTTCTATTTTTAACGATTTTAAAGTTTTATTGTATATTTAAGTATATATAATACCAAATAAAAAGGAAAGCTTATTTTCTGTATTCGAAAGGTCTATTCAAAGTGTGATGTCCGCAACGATTTTTTCTAAATTTTCCGGATATTTCTAGTTATAACTTCTAGTCCAGTCTCTCCAGTACAGAGATTTGGCGTCTAAAAATCATGTCAATTCAAAAAATTAATTTTAATGAAAGTGGAAATTTTCTGGCCCCAAAAACGATGCAAAAAATTTTGATTAAATTTCAAAAATTAATTCAATATTAAAGTTTTTTCAGATCTAAGCATTTTAAGCATTTTTAAGGTGGTTAAAATTTTAGGATATGTTGTGACACTCACAGTCGCCTCTGGGATCTGCACTATATAACTTTTTCATATAAGTCATACCTACTAAAATACCAACTATATAATAGGATATCAAATCGAAAAAGGCAAAGAAGAGAATAACGATATCTAAAGTACAATTTAAATATTGCTGCTAAGCCAACAAAATAGTACAGAAGATTCTTTCTGTAAAATACAGAGATATTGAACATCTCTTTAAACAAATTTACTATTTTACATGGGAAATCAGCCACAATTTAAGTTGGAAATGAAATTTACTTTGCAAATCGGTAACGATTTCTGAAGTGTAAGTCGAAACGTCAAATAAATTTCCAACTTAAATTGTGGCTTATTTTCCAAGTAGAATAGTAAACTGCATAAGATGCCACAAAGAAATAGCTTCAGAACAGTATCTTTAAACAAAGTTTTAGAAATTGCTTATTTTTTAATCATTCACTTTTTCCTTTATAACGTCCGTATTCTAACAGTATACTTACAAAATAACGTTACAATAGTTTCAAATATCTAGATCGGAACTCGAATCTGTATCTTCTAGATCATCTTCGCTATCACTATCAGCGTCATCGTCGTCGTCATCATCATCATCCAAGTTAATTATCACTTTCTCCGTAACTAAGTCCACTGCCGGTGCACTTTTCATAAAAAACTGTTCTGCCTGTTTGGCATTTTTACACCGTGATTTCCACTCATCCTCTGAAAATGTCTCAAAAAATTGATCACATGAAACCTCCACATCTTTAAAGTTAAAACTTACATTCCGTTGTGCAACATAGTTTTTCATGGATGCCCAAACTAACTCAATTGGGTTTAACTCGGGATGGTAAGGTGGTAGTCTTAATACCGAATGTCCATTATCCTCTAGAAGTTTATCTATTTCATATGATTTATGATGAGGTTGATAAAATTTTGCTAAGGTGTATAGCTCGGCTCTTAACATATCATCTGTAAATGGTATATTTTTCTTTCTTAGCCACTCTTTTATTTCATCTTTTTTTGATGCAGTCGTTATATTTTTTTCAATTTGAACATTGTGGTATGGGGCATTATCAATCACTAATACACTTTGTGGTGGTAAGTTCGGAATCAACATTTCCACTAGCCACTTTTTATAATTTTGAAAGTTCATCTGACTATGGTAATCACCAGTTTTTAAATTTGATTTAAATTTTAAGTAGGAATTTTTTATGAACCCCATTTCTCCTCCGGCATGAACTATTATTAACCTCTGTCCTTTAGAGATAGGCTTACGCAAACCATCGTGAGAATCATCATTCCAACTTTTATTGAATGTGTGACAAGAGTGGATGTATGTTTCGTCCATGTATACTATAGGACGATTTTCGTTTCTGTACCTCTTAATACTTCGCAAAAAAGCTATTATTTTTTGTTGGATGTCAGGTTTTTCCATAAGCAATTTTTTCTTAAATTTTTTAAATAAGAGTTTTTCGCCAACGGAAACCAATTTTATGTAACACTTTTCGTAAACTTTCATACGATCCTGTGTAATTAATTTCATTGACAAATTTCCTGTGTATGCCTCTCAACGTAGGAACCTTTTTTTCGTGGACGTGAAAATTTATTACTAATCTCCGAAGAATTTCCTTATCCATATTATCCAACTTAGTTTTGGTCGCACTTTTTTGTCTTTTAATATTAGGTGTATGGAATTAATCACTTTCACCATCTTCAACTGATCTCATTTCCTTTGAAATTTGCTTTACAGAACCAACACTAATACCAGTGGCGCGCGAAACACGTTCTTGAATTTTTATTAGTTCTATTATCGGATGTTTAGCCTCCGCTTCTCGTTTCATAAAATATATCACATTTGCTATAATTTCACGAGATTGCCCACTCAAAACTTTACGATGAACTTTCGATTTAAATTCCATTGTAACGGTACCGGATTAATAAGTCCTACACCAGTGTAATTGATATGCGTGTGATCTGTTTGCTTCTGCTAACAAAATGGAACTGAGTGTATTCGGGCTACTGACGGATCCTCCCCTCCAAATTTATATTCTTGTCAAAACTCAGCGACATTGGTATTCTTGACGACCTGTAAATTTCACAATATCGAAAATTGTTATTATGAAAACTTGTTTGTAATTAAAAATTATGTTTAAATATGCAAATACATTGTTCTAACTGAAAATTTTTTTTTTCTCAAATTACCGATACCCAACATAATTTTTATTTATTGCCAATATGAGTAGTACTCTTTCGTTCCCATAAAAAATGATAAGCAAATTTTCACAAAACAAAATGCATTAAAAATCTAATAAGCATTGAAGAGTTATTAACCTTTTTTCTATTGGAACGGAAGAATTATCATATTTCTAATAAATAAAAATTATATTCTATATATAAGTAATTTGAAAAAAATTTTTTTTAATTAAACGAACTTAATTCCATATTAAAATATAGTTTTTAATTCCAAAAAATTGTCTTCAATAATTTTCGATATTGTGAAATAAAAGGTAATTTATTTTTTAAAGGTAATATATAGAAACGTAACCATAACACCTAGACAAACGCAACGCAATATCAACGCCACGAGACCTCCGCCAAGACCACACCGAAGGAAGCCAACAACACCATTAGATTATAAGTTATTACCTAAAACATTATAAATACAGCTTAAAATAAAAAAGTAGATCATTCTATTAGAGTCACTTGCTAGCGTACGTTCAACTATAATTGTTAACATTATTTAAGCATAGTTTGTAATTTGTATACGTTCAAAAATAAAGTTTTTTTTTAAAGTGTTCTAAGTGAGAAAATATAATTGGCGCTGCGAACAGGATCCTCAACACAGAATTAGCAAGATTCCTGGTCAACTTCAGTTGTTTGGTAGAGGACCCACGAACCGGAAAACGATGCAGAATAATCCAGCGACGCTGCTGATAATATTCCTGTAAGTTTTTCCTTTATTTTATTTTTCATTTTACTTATGAGCACATTTGTTGAGTTAACTGAAACTGAACTTAATATTATCCTTTGTAAATCCGAACAAAATCATCTTCGTGATAGAAGCCCTTTACATCGACTTCCTATTCTCCAAGAAATTTCTCCGATTATAGAGGATAAAATGCCCATTTCAAACGGTGATATTTCAAGCCTGTGTGCTACTCTTCCCGAATACACAACAGGTCAAAACCTATCGACATTTATTAGATCCGTAGATGCCCTAATCGAATTTCTAGCAGGCCAAAACCCAACAGAAGTTCAAGCATTTGTATTAAATGCAAATATTCTTTCACGAATAAAAGGTGAGCCGAGAGCCTACCTCAATTTTTCTAATCTGAGGAAATCCTAGTCACTCAACTAACTACAACCGTACAAAAACCACATGAAACTTATAACGACTACTACCAACGAATAACTACCCATTTAAACGATTTATTGCAACATATTTCTCTGCATAATAATGCAGAAACGGTGCTTTTTAAATCACCCTACTTTAAAAATTTAGCCTTAAAAACATTTTCTACAGGCGTAAACAATCCCTATTACGAATACCTTTCGCACTTCCAACTCGATAAGCTAGACACAGCTTTACAAAAGTGTATAGCCTATTATAATCACAGAAATCAAGTTTCTTATATGAACTTTCTTAAAAATCAAAAAGTGAAACCAAAACCGACGTATCAATCTAGACCAATACCACATAATACCAACACAAATTTCAATAGACAAATTCCCCAAAATTCTAACTCAAATTTTAATCAACAAAATTCTCAAAATACGAACGCGAATTTTAATCGAAATCCTGCCACACCTCACAACAATAATAAATTCAATTCAAGACCTTCAAACACAAATTTCCACAAAAACACGACACATAAATACCAAAACTCGAACTTTCCTCGAACAACACAAAACCCTCAATCTTACAACCCTCGACCAATGAGTGGTGTAGAAACAATCCGTACAGAAGCACGACCCATGACAACATCGACAAGATGGACCCAAAACTTTAACGTCGAATCAGAGAACTGACCTGATTCATTCGAAAATTACCACGAAACAGATTACTATAACCCTCAGGAGACAGAATATTACGATGACCCTGATAATACCCAAGATCTTCCCCAAGAAGAAAATTTTCACGACACCTCATTGCAAGAGCAACCTCCACCTCAATTGATTTAAATAATATCAAAAATCACCCAAGACTTCCATTCTTTCTATTACCCAAAAGTAAACTAAAAATCCTTATCGATACTGGTGGATCTGACACCATTATCTCTCCCAAAGCTTCAAAGTTATTTAATCCTCATCACATTTACAAAAAAGACTTCACACTTACATCAATGAAAAAAACAACCAAATATTCAGAAAATATCAAAACTCCCCTATTTAAAGAATTAAATATACCCGATTTTATCGATGCACGCATCGCTGACTGGAGTAAAGACTTCGACATTTTATTAGGAAATTTTGATCTAGATTCATTTCAAGCCATTTTAAATTACACAAATAAAACATTAACACTACAACGTTACGACATAGAGATACAATTTCAAACACTTTCTTTCAAAATACCCGTTGACATAGAACAAGGCGAAATATTATTTCCCGAAACAAGAATAAATAACGAAATCTTCCCAGAATCCATTCATCACGTTACTAACGGTTACATCGATAACATCACTCTTGATTATCTAATACAAATAAAACCCATACATGTAGAAAATCTAAACAACTACGAAATAACCAACGACATACCTTCCAATTTCGACCCTAGCATAATTCGCACACAACACTTAAACGCCGAAGAAAAAGAAAAAATACTAAGACTATGCCACAAATACAAAGGCATATTTTACGACGAAAAATACAAACTAACTTTCACATCAGAAATAAAACATCATATCAGGACTAAAGACGAAAACCCTATTTACTCAAGAAACTTTAGACACCCCAAAGCAATGCAAGAAGAAATTACGCGACAAATAAACAAATTACTTGATAATAATATTATTAGACCTTCAATCTCCCCCTATTCAGCACCCGTGTGGATCGTCCCCAAAAAAACTGACGCCTCCGGCAAAAAGAAATTTCGCATGGTAATAGATTATAGAAAATTAAACGAAAACACAATCGAAGATAAATACCCTCTCTCAAAAATAGATGAAATTCTAGACAACTTAGGTAAAGCCACATATTTCACGACCCTAGACTTAGCCCAAGGATTCCATCAAATAGAAGTCCATCCCGACTCTATAGGAAAAACCGCTTTCACTGTACCCCATGGCCATTTTGAATTTCTTAGAATGCCTTTCGGTCTAAAGTGCAGTCCAGCAACTTTCCAAAAATTAATGGACAATATTCTACGCCCCTTTCTACACAAATTTTGTTTCGTCTACATGGATGACGTAATCATATTTTCCAAGTCATTACAAGAACATCTTATCCACATATCTCAAATTTTCCAAAGATTCCAAGAAACTAATTTAAAAGTCCAACTTGACAAATCCGAATTCTTAACAAAAGAAGTCACCTTCCTAGGCCACGTTGTTACCCCAGAAGGAGTCAAACCAAATCCCGCAAAACTCAAAGCGATTAGAGAATATCCACTTCCCAAAACAATAAAAGAAATAAAATCTTTCTTAGGATTAATCGGATATTACAGACGCTTCATCCCAAATTTTGCAAAAATTACTTCTCCCCTAACACGTTGTACAAGAAAAAATGCGATTATTGACCAAACTAATTCCACCTATCTAGAAGCATTCGCTAAATGCAAAGAGTTACTTTCAAACTCTCCAGTTTTACAGTATCCTGATTTCTCAAAACAATTCACATTAATAACCGACGCTTCCAACATCGCATTAGGCGCTGTGTTAACCCAAGACGGTCATCCCGTCGCATATCATTCTCGCACTCTAAATACAGCCGAGCAAAATTATAGCACAACAGAACGTGAATTACTCGCTATCATCGATTCTTGTAAACATTTCCGACCTTACCTTTATGGAACTCGTTTTATAGTCGAAACCGACCATAATCCTTTAGTATGGATTTATAAAATAAAAGATCCTACATCCCGTTTAGCCAGATGGCGATTAAAATTAGAAGACTACGACTTCGAAGTTAGATATCGCCGAGGTCGCGACAATCAAGTTAGCGACGCCCTATCTAGAATACAAATTAATGCCCTTACAAAATCTTCAATCATAGCCGAACCACCAAATACTAACGACTTTGACCCAGACGAATTCTTAGATACATTCGATAATATTCAAAATAATCTCGATGAAACTCAAACACAACACACTTCATTAGAAGACCCTATGAATGGCATACCTATATCAGAAGAACCCTTAAATTTATTAACTAATCAAATAATAATTATTCCTAACAGCAAAAAATACGACGTCACTTACAAAAGAGTATTTAAAAAACATAGATACTCCGTTCACGTTACTGAAAATTGGCAAGATTGTCTTGTTGACGCATTTAAAGCAATTTTAAAACCAAGCCAAAAATTCGGCATAAAAACTCCACATTGTTTCCAACCTTTCGTATGTAATTTCTTTAGAACACACATAGATAATACTGTTAAAGCAAATTTCTGCGAAAAACTTTTACAAGATATAGAAAGCGAAGAAAAACAAATAGAATGTACAAGAAACTTATCATGTCATGAATCACAACGGCATAATTGAAACATATAAACATTTAAAACAAAAGTTTTACTGGCCCTCAATGCAAACCACGATAGCAAATTTTATTAACAAATGTGATATTTGTTTACAAAACAAATATGAACGCCAACCATACAAACTACCTCAGTTAGGTCCGCTATTAGGACAGAAACCATTTGATATTTTACATGTAGACATACTACAATGCAATAAATCTTATTACCTAACATTAGTCGGCTCATTTTCAAAATACGCCCAATGCTACAAACTTCCAGACAAAGCCTCCGTATCAATTTTAAGCAAAATTAGACATTATTTCTCACACCATAACCATCCCAAGAAAATTGTATTCGACAGCGGAAAAGAATTCAATTCCTCAGTTATCAAAGAATTCTTGAATCTACACAAGATCGAAACTCATACAACCACTGTTAACAGTTCTTCATCAAACTCCCCAGTCGAAAGATTCCACTCAACCTTGTTAGAAAAAATTCGAACATTAAAAGTACAAAATCCGCAAAACTCCTTAGATGACACCTTTACACAAGCTGTCCTTGTGTACAATCAATCCATTCACAGTTCTACGGGTTATTCACCATTTTCAATACTTTACGGCCCTTATCTAAATGAAATTAATTTTGACTTTGACCTACCTATCTATGAAACTTATAATGAACAACATAAAAACGAACTACTTCCATTTATTGACCACATATATACAAAAATAAAAGAAAAAAGAGACAAAGCTCTAGAAAAAGTAAATAAAGACGCAGAAGAAATACCTACAATCACACAAAAAGTTTACGCAAAGAAAAAGAAAATTCAACCCAAACTAGACCCTCTATATCAGACAATAACCCCACTTCACAAAAAAAACAAAAATTACTGGCCTAACGGCAAAAATAACAAAACTAGTACACACTTAAAATACGTTAAAAGACAAAGAAAACACTACAAAAATCCTCTTACAGGATGGCCCTTCAACATCTGCAAGCACTGGTCAAAATCCAGAGATACCCAATAATGGTTACTATACGGAATCAATAGGAGACTCAAAAATCATAACTCATTTCCACAAACACATACTACAAATTGACTTACATAAAACTCCAACAAACACTATCCAACAGTAGCGACAACTTCGACAACGTCTTACCAAACATATCCTTGATACAACTTCTAAAAAACCAATTTATTCACCTACTAAAAGAAGCAGAAGATAACTTAAACAAAATTACACGAAAAAGAATACAAAAACGAGGTCTTTTCAACTTCTTAGGTACGACTATCAAATACATTACCGGCAATCCCGACGACTCAGACTTCGAACTCCTCAAATCTCATCTCGCTGCAGTCGAGCTTAAACAAAACGAAATAATAAAAAAGTATAACAATCAAATCTCTTATGGCGAAACCTTTAATACCAGATTCGACATACTTCTTAAAAAGTTAAATGATAACAATGCCCTAATATCAAATGAATTAGATCACGTTTCCAAACAATTAGCCATACTTAACGAAATTTTAGAAATACAAAGCATAAATGAATATATCAAAAAACTATTAAGAACAATAACATTCTCTCAATCCAATATTCCAAATATCGAACTTCTTACCTTACATGAGATACTTAATCTTCAAAACACACTTCTCTCAATTTATCCTCGAGACGCTCTAATACTTAATGAAGAACACCCCTATGAACTCTTAGAAGCCTCACATTCAGTAATATGTATAACTCAAACAAGTATGCTTATTATCCTAAAAATTCCTATTCTCCACGTCCACTCTTACCCAACTTCCAAAATATATTCAATACCTAACAATGAACAAGCAATGATAATCCCACCTGCAAAGTACTACGCAAATAACACATGGTACGAAAATTGCACGCCAAAATCTAACATCATCATTTGCCAAGATAGAGTTTACTCAAAATGTCAAATCCCAGACGTACAAGGATGCCTCACCTCACTGCACACGTTACAGAAAACTTTATCATAGAGACTGACCACGTCGTTCTACTAGGATTAGCAAAACCCCTTAAAATTGGCGAAATCACTGTCAACCACTCCAGCATGATTTCCACAGATGAAACATTATACATCATGGGACAAAAGATAAACCCGCAGACCATCCAAGAACTGCAAATGCCAAATATCGTGCAAATGAAACTTCACCCGAAACATTCACTTATATTGGAAAAATTGGAAATTCCAAGAACCCATCACCGACTCGAGCCCATCGAAACGACAAATCTACAGCCATTGATGACAACCAGCATTAGCCTCATCCTAACATTATTAATCATGTCTGTTTTAGCATTAATTTTATACATAGCAATTCGCAAGAGAAGAAGAATCTACAGACTGTTATTTGAACCCAAAATGCCACAACACCAAGTAGCAGCCCTTCAAGAACTTCTCGAAATTCCGAGGACGGAATTTAATCCCAAGGAAGGAGGAGAAACGTAACCATAACACCTAGACAAACGCAACGCAATACCAACGCCACGAGACCTCATTAGATTATAAGTTATTGTTATTACCTAAAACATTATAAATACAGCTTAAAATAAAAAAGTAGATCATTCTATTAGAGTCACTTGCTAGCTTACGTTCAACTATAATTGTTAACATTATTTAAGCATAGTTTGTAATTTGTATACGTTCAAAAATAAAGTTTTTTTTTAAAGTGTTCTAAGTGAGAAAATATAATTATATTCTTAATAAGAATAACTTTTTAAAATTATTAATAAAAAAGTTTCCCATATGGTTTTAAGTTAAATAGTCACTCTATATATTAATTTAATTAAATAGTGTTATAAATACTTAAATACTAAAAATATACTATACTAAGTAAATATACATTATAGTAAGTAATTTTTAGTAAAATTGCTAAAAAAAAGACATATCTTTTTAATTTAGGAATTCCAGAAAGTATTAACTATAAATCCAAAACAATCTATTTGCATTAAAGTCTAATAGGTACTTCGTTACACCATTTTCAACGTTACATCGATACAATAGATAATAAAAATCGATATCGCTCACACGGTATTAATATATTTTACGATAGTGTCAGGTACCTGTGTAATATAATCCAAAACAAGAATATTATATACTATAAAAACAAACTATTTAAAAAATTAATAGTCTCTTGATGTCTCAGCACTCATTGCTAAGATCTATCTCCACTTCAAATTATGTCATAGAATGCGTGTAATAAGTATCGAGTTTCCTTTCCTGTTTTGGCACAGTAATATCGATGTATAATTTTTTTGCGTAAACGCAATCAACGATTTTGCATAATTTAGATACGTTTCAGCAATAATTATGAATATCACGTTTTTCTGTTAAATAGAAATAAAAATAAATTATAAAAATTAAAATCCTCATTCTCGGGCCCAAAAATTACGGGCCCTAGGCACGTGCCTAGGTTGCCTAGGCCTTAGTCCGCTCTTGAAGAAAGTAAAAATACATATTATATTGATTCATATCTACGCATCTCTGGGACGTTACATTATGTGTGAACAATGCTTCACGAGTGTGTAGGCCATTTCACGATTGACGATTTCATTCACAATTGTTATACCGTAATTTTACCTTTTTATGTGCGTTCCACGTTTCTTTGCCTATAGTCGTCCAATAGCTCATCATTATGTGTATATTAGAGTTATTATGTGTATATTATTAGAGTTAATTTATAACAAAATAATTGTGTTACAATATAAATTTACATATTTTATACAATCTATAAATCAACCCAGTTTCTCACATAACTTGTGTGTCACAGGGACTACAACTTGTACGTGAGGGATGAATTTTTCTTAACATATTTTTATTGCACAAATTACAATTATAAAACATATTAATCACTCTACGTATTTGGTGCGTTAGTGCTTTGTATTTTTCAGATTTACTGTTATATATTTATTTTATTCAATCAGCTAATTTAGAGTCGTATCATTTTTTGTTTGTTTTTTTGCCACTTTTATGTTATAATGTTATATATGTTATAATGTTATATGTTATAATGTTATATATGTTATAATACGTATGTGATGTGTTACTGCTTACTGCTTCATATTGTTCGTATTTACCTTTACATATTCTTTGTTATAAAGGAGTTAAAGATTTTCATCACTAATCCATTCTTGTTCTGCTGTGTGTATTTTCTTCTTCACTTATTGTCTTTAAATATTCTTTCAGGGCTAATTTAGTCATAAAATATTTAGTTTACATTCTGTTCTAAAAAGCAAAACTAAAAAACTTAAAAATTTTTGTTACTACTGCGAAACTGATGTTACTAATTTTGCACGACACATAACTGTGCATCATTCAACAGAATTCGATGTCATTCAAATAAATTCCAAGCCAATGAACAGTTTAGAGAGAAAGCGTTTACTGGCGAAATTAAGAAACAAAGGAAACTATCTCAAACATGAAGAAGATGGACCAAGAAAAGTTAGACGATCCACGGTTCCAGGCAGATCTTCGTTACCATGTGATAGTTGCTTGGGGTATTTCTCTTCGAAGTTATTGTATCGGCATAGAAAAAAATGTTCAGGAAAATCAGGCTCAGCGCAAAGTGCTGGTCAAAATATATTAGCGGGCCACATTAAAGTTGATGAAAGGTTGAAGCGTGAAATTTTTCCACGTATGCGCGCAGACAAAATATCTCTAGAAGCAAAGACAGATACGTTAATTTGCGCTTTTGGCTCTCGTTTTTTACGAGTGCACAGAGAATATTATTTTGCCTCAGTGACATCAAGGAAAATGAGGGAGTTAGCCAGGATACTTATTCAACTTAAAAAAATAAATCCTAACATAAAATCATTGTTTGATGCATTACAGCCTAAATATTTTGACAATATTGTACAGGCAACACAAAATGCCTCAGGATATAAATCTTCTAATGATAGCTTTGATGCTCCTTCTTATGCTATGAATATAGTAAATTCACTTAAACAATGCTGTGACATTGCCATTAACTTTGTTATTAAAAAGGCAGCAAACTACGAATCCATTACAGCAGCGGAAGCGGAAGCGCAGCTTAGAACAATGCTCCACTTGTTTACTACGAATTGGAGATATGAGATATCTAGTCAAGCAGCCAACAATTTAAATCTAAAGAGATGGAACAAGATTACAATTGTTCCTTTAGCAACTGATCTCAAAATTATGAAAGATTTTTTGATTGACTTCTCTAAAAAAGAAGCTACTGAACTTCAAATTAATAACAACAAAGTATCCACATACAATACCTTACTCGAAACATCATATTGCCAAGTTCTTTTACTCAATCGAAGGCGCCCAGGAGAACTTCAAAGAATGAAGTTGGATATATATTTGAGTTGTAGTAATGATAAAAGTACGTATGAAGAATTTTCACTCATTACCAGCCCATCTGAACAAATTTTACTCAAAACTTTCAAGAGAGTTGTGATAAGAGGAAAAAGACATAGGGGCGTACCTGTGTTGTTTAGTAAAGATGTACAACATAATATTAATTTATTGATTAGAGTCAGAGAAAATATCGTTCCTGAAGCAAATATGTTTTTATTTGGAAAGCCAAATTCCATATCTGAGATAAGTGGATATAAAGTCTTAAGAAAATATGCTAGATTATCAGGAGCCCGAAATCCTGACGCTATTTCATCAACGAGACTACGGAAACACTTAGCTACATTGAGTCAATTATTTAATATGACCGAATCCGATATTGAACAACTTGCAGTATTCATGGGCCATACAGTAGGTGTCTACAGAGGATCTTATAGGCTACCAGATGATGTTTACCAAACTGCTAAGTTAGCAAAACTTTTATTGGTTATGGAAACTGGAAGTGGTAAATCATTCAAAGGCAAAAGCCTTGACGATATTCAACTAAATATGTATGAAACTTTAATGACTGAAACCAACGAACAAGAAGACAAGGAAGATGACAATTTGCAAGAAGACGTAGTGATAGTAGAATCTGAGAAATCGAAACCAAAGGATGTTAAAAATTCCATTGTGAAGTCAACCATTAAAAAAAGGACACTAGTCCCATGGACCCAGGAACAAAAAGGTTTTGCTAAAAGATTTTTTGCCAAGAATATCAAAAATTGCAAAGCTCCAAACAGGAGAGAATGTGAAAATTTAATTGAAAAATATCCAGATGTTTTCAAAAATAAAAGTTGGTTAAAAATTAAAGTTTTTATTCAAAATCAATATTCAAGAAAGCCATGATTGATGAAAATAATTGTTTAGTTTTTCTTTCATACAAGCTTAGTTTAAATTCTTCGTTTTTTTATTTGTGTAATAGGTAATTTTTATTTCAGTGTATTTTTAATTTTATTTTATTAAATATTTTAATAAAATTTTTATAAAATGATTAATAAAGATTGTTTCAATATACCTATAAACCTAGTTAAGGCAAGGAAACAAAGTATTAGGACTAAATTCCCAGAAAAATATGTTTTCTCGATTGGGTACTATCAAAATTTTAAACATTCAAATTTGGTCCCTACTTATAAAGATCGCAAATAATCAAAGAATATCAGTATTTCTGAAATAAATATTTATTTTTATTCATTCATCTAAAGTATAATCAATTTTCTAAAGCTGTTTTCTTGTGACACACTGCAATTTTTTGGGAGTAAGCATCATAGATTGGAGTTCGTTTTCAAAAAATATATAAAAAAAGTTTTTACAAATTGTTATATCAAAAGTGAAGGTAAAAAACGAAGAGGTATGCAAAGGATGGCATAAACACACCCATACAAAGATTTTACCTCGCGTTTTTGATACAACAGTTGGTAAAAACTTTTTATATATTGTTTCTGGTTTGAAGCCGGTAACGGTAAAAATAACATGTAAATAAATGTATCGAGGTAGTGTGTCACTGTGTTCCTTCTGAAATATCAACACAAAAACAGACAGAAGCCAGAGGAAAATTTTATGAAGGTCTCCAAGAGGTAGTAGATGCAATACCAAAACATCTGCAGTTATTATCATTGTAGACATAAATATAAGAATTAGCAATGATCTGATACTGGACATAAAGCAAAATTTTAATAAAACTATACAAGATAAAAATGGAAAACTCTTTTTGAACTTCTGTGTACAAAGTTAGTTCGGAAGTTAGTTGCAAAAAAATTTAAACTAAATAAAACCAGCAAAAAACGAGGCTCTTAAAGAACTAAAAATAGACATAAACTTAAACAAAAGAAAGCGTACACATTGGTTCTCAGAAGAGGGAAAATTAGAATACTTATCTAAAGTATAGAAATATATCTGAAGAAATAAGAAAGCTTATCTGAAGTATAGATCTGAAAAAACGCAGGACTTATGAATATGAGAGAGTTCGTAACGAGAAATATGCTCTAGAAAGACCCAAGAAAGCGAGAAATGAGACATGACTTTTACGTACAACAAAAAGAGATGTGAAACTTTATAAGAGGGAAAAAGAATAGAAATTAAGAAATTAATAAAAGATATTCACATCAATAAAAGAGAAGGAAGAACATATATTATACAAATAAACGGAACAACGAAAACTCAACATTCTCTTGAAACCCCAGAAATAACATCAAATGAATAATTAACGCAAATGCTAAAAGCATGAGATAAAAGAAGTCATCATAAAGTTTAAAAACAGAATTACTTCAAGAAATAATCGAATCGCAAACAAACTAATAAAATATGGCAGAGTATAACTTATAATAACAGTTAACCGTAAAATTTGATAAAGGGTTAAGTTCATCAAGAATACCTGAGGAGTGGAGAACATGGATCCAAAAGACACAAGATCGAAACAAATGGAAAATTATAAGGGAGATCTATGTTAAACAGTGGACAAGCGAATATTGAATGATGATGATGAACAGATGTAAAATTCGACCCAAATAGTTACAAAGAAACAAATTTGTTAAGTACTATTTTTAAATTACTAATAAAAGTAATAACAAATAATCTGACGAAAATGATTAGCATATCATCTGTAGAAGAACATCATGTAACGTTGCTGTCTTTGAAGTTAGGCAAATATCAGAGTATAGAATACAATATACCTATGTTTTGTCGATTTGGGAAAGTCCCTTGACAGAGTGAGACTATCGGATGCGATACACCTACTATACCTAATACTTCACAAAAATAATAGAGAACATATATATTTAAAAAACAGAATCAAAGTAAAAGTTTAAATAAAAACAACAGAATCTATAAACAATACCTCCAACTGGAGACCGGCCCTGGCAAGGTACAGTTAAGTTGTATCGATATCGTACTCCTAGTTTTTAATAAAAACAAGTGGTTTTATTAAATAGTTTTTTTAAAATTAAAGTGTTTATCTACTAGATATTACTACGTAAGTCATCTATACGTAATTATTATTTTATTGTTGTGAAAAGAAAAAGTCAAATAATAAATATAAACTACCGTACAATCATTTTGTGAGGTTAGCTGCTATAAGTAGCTTATAGTAGCATGCGACTGGTTTTTCACTTACCAGAGTCGGAGTAAGGCCTTCGCCACCGCACCTCAAAATGACTTCAAACAATGTAAACACACCTTCCGATCTAACCAGTCCAGTAAATCAACGATCGAATATCACAAACAGTTATGCTTCAGCCGCTTCACATTCTTTTCCGAGTAAGAACCAAGCAATTGTATTTAGTTGTATCGATAATGCTAAACTGCAGGATTATCTCATTCCTTTGGGCACAATCATCAACCCAAAAAATATTATTTTTTCATCTAGATTATCTCATAATAGAATCTGCATGTATTTGGCAAACAAGACCGTAGTAGATAACTTCATGACACAATATGGCTCTATAGAAGTACTCGGCGAAGTGGTAACAGCAAGAAGACTTGTCTCTCCAGCAGAAAGACTAGTCTTGTCTGGAGTCTGCCCGTCAATTCCTCATCAAGTATTAGTTGAAGAATTACAGAATATCGGTTTAAAGCTTATTTCTCCAATAACATTTCTGAAAATTAGCTCGACCCTTCCCGAATATAGTCACATATTGAGCTTTCGGAGGCAAGTTTATATAAGCCCTATAACATCACCAATTCCAGATTCTATTCTAATAAATTTCGACCAAACACCTTACCGCATATTTTTGTCACAAGGTACACTCACCTGCTTTATTTGCAAAAATACAGGACACATATCATCCCAATGCAAAAACAGTTCAATAACGGAATCAACTCATATTGAGTCAAACAATGAAGTACCAAATCAAACAGCGTCAACAAGTATACTACACAAGGTACCAAACACCCAGCAGTCATCAAGTTATCCATTATCAAATCCGAGCATATCACCTACACCTACAAATCTCCATGACAAAGAAATTACTAATACTCCTACTCATAGCAACACTTTTAATCAACCTCATTCAGCGGCAATACCGTTTTCACAAGCTTCGGAAGCAATATTTTCCAATGTATAAGTTCCTTTTCCATTAGATACAACTGCAGAAAATTCTAATAAAACTGATACATCATCACAATTTTTTAAAACAACCATTTCAACCAATCTTACAAATAAAACTTCAAGCTCGACTTCTGTCACTACCAATGAATTTGCTCTAGTACTTCCAAATGTAATAAAGCCACAGCATCTACGTGAAAACTCTAATAGCAATTGCGAAAACGCAACTTCTTCCATAAAACGCAGTATTGGTGAGATCGACACGCCTCCTTCAGACTCAGCAATTTCATCAGAAAATCTGTTTGCAAAACCCAAACCCTCTAAACAACAAAAACCGCGCTCATCTCAAGTTCCATCTACACGGGAAACTCTTGAAAATTTCATTGATAATCATACCCCACCATTCGTTTTAAATTTCCACCAATTGTCCTTGTTGATTGATAATGTCCAAGGCTCGCCCGACACTATTAGCGTCGTTAAAGAATTCACAACTGATATGGCTGGTTTAATCCATCTTTTAAA
The DNA here is from genome assembly GCA_918026665.1 of Diabrotica balteata. NCBI lineage: Eukaryota > Metazoa > Arthropoda > Insecta > Coleoptera > Chrysomelidae > Diabrotica > Diabrotica balteata. The sequence continues at coordinate 76,061,772 of OU898284.1, forward strand.
AAGCAGCTATCAATATGCAAATGATAGATCTACAAAAAGCAAGTTTACAAAACTTCAAAAAAAACTAATCAACCATTTAGGGAAAGAGATTTCTGACTTAGATAGTGACTCTTCTGTAGACAATTGTTCAGTATCATCTAACTCCGAATCTGTTAACAGCATTCAACTCAATACTTCAATGGAACATTGATGGATTTTTCCATCGCCTCCCTATGCTACAGCTTCTTTTATCTGAATATTCTCCAGATATTATTTGTCTACAGGAGACAAACTTAAAGACCAATCAGTTGTACAATTCAAAAAATTTTACTTGTTTCCGCAAAGACCGTACAGATGCAAGTCGTGCAAGCGGTGGTGTAGCAATACTAGTAAACAAATCCATCGAGGCGATACAAATTCCAATAGTCAGTGATTTGGAGGCCGTTGCTATCAGAATCATATCTACCAGTTTAGTATCTATTTGCAATATTTACCTTCCTTGTGACAAACAAGTAAGTTCTGATAGCCTTTGCAGGTTATTAGAGCAACTGCCACGTCCTCGTATAATTCTAAGCGACTTTAATGCTCACAACATAATATGGGGTTCAGATCACACGTCTGTCAGAGGTTCAAGTATTGCCGATATCTTAGATCAACTTAATATAAATTTTCTTAATGATGGTAGCCCTACAAGATTCAATATTTCGACAGGATATTCCTCATGCATTGATTTAACTCTCTGCGACCCAAATTTAGCTCATTGCCTCAGTTGGGATGCTCAAACCTATACATATGGTAGTGACCATTTTCCAATCCTAATTAGAAACCATAATTATCCCTCATCAGGACCCATATTCATATCTAAGTGGAGAATAAAAAATGCAAATTGGCAAAAGTTCTCAGAATATATCGATAATAACATTTCCAGTTTGCATATAACAGACGATGTTAACTCGAAAGTAGAGCAGTTTAATCAACTTATCTTAAGCGCCGCCCACAAATTTATTGGTAAATCTAAATCTGTTAAAGGCCGATGTCCTGTACCATGGTGGAATGACCGTTGTGCGACAGCAATCCGTGAAAGTAAATCAGCCCTAAACCGATACAAAAAACATAAAACATCTGAAAATAAATTAAAATTCAAAATGCTTAAAGCAAGGGCACAGCTAACTGTCAAAACGGCTAAAAAATATTCATGGAACAAATACGTATCGGAAATTAATAGCAATACCCCCCTCTCTGATGTCTGGAACAAAGTAAGGAAAATTTCTGGTTTACATACTTCTTATAATTTCACGGGGCTAAAAGAAAATAATAATTTCATAACATCGAGCAGCGATATTGCAAACATTTTTGGAAGAATCTATCAAAGCCACTCATCGAATCAACAGTATACCACCAATTTTCTCAAAGCCAAAGAATTCGCCGAACAAAATCCCATTTATCTCTTTAAAGCACAAAATAATTCATTAAACCATCCCATCACTTTTCAAGAGATAAACTCATCTATTCTTAACTTGAAGGACTCTAGTCCTGGGCCTGATGATATTCCTTCAGCATTTCTGAAACATCTCCCTGTTTCAGCCATAACGTATCTCTTAAACGTATTCAACAGAATTTGGCTTCACCACCAATGGCCAGCTATTTGGTCAAATGCAATAGTCATTCCTCTCCTAAAATCTAATAAACCTAAATATGACCCAGAATCATATCGACCCATATCTCTGACATCGACAACCTGCAAATTACTAGAAAATATTGTTAACTCCAGACTCTCATGGGTTTTAGAAAATTCCAATTTCTTAATCTCAGAGCAAAATGGCTTTAGAAAAGATCGGTCATCCACAGACAACATTTTAGATTTAGAAAGTGAAATACATGAAGCTCTTGCTACAAACCAAAAATGTGTGGCTATATTTTTCGACTTAGAACGTGCATTTAATAAAGCTTGGAAATACAACATTTTAAGACAACTTTATAAATGGAATATTCAAGGTCACTGCCTTGCTTTCATCCAAAACTTTTTAAATAACAGATCTTTTCAAGTAAAAATAAATAATATCTCTTCAAATATTTATAGTTTGGAAAATGGTACACCCCAAGGATCCATACTCAGTCCAACACTATTTCTGGTAGCAATAAACGACATCATTAAAAACATTCAAGCACCCTTACAGGCTCCTTTATACGCTGATGACCTAGTGGTATCTATTAAAGGTAAAAATATTTCCTCAATATCATCAATTCTTCAAAACTTTTTAGATACTCTCGAAAATTGGTCCAACTATACAGGTTTTCAATTTTCAATAGAAAAATCAATAGGAGTCGTATTCTCTTCAAGCTCCTTGCCACAACCTCCTAACCTAAGAATGTATGAGAAACAGCTGGAGTTTAGAGATCACCACAAATTCTTGGGTTTAATCTTCGATTCAAAGTTAACATGGAAAAATCACATCTCACAACTCATCCTTTCCTGTAATAAAAGAATAAACGTATTAAGATCTCTCTGTAATAAAAACTGGGGCTCAGACCAATCCACTCTACTCCTCCTGTATAAATCTTTAATACGTTCTAAGCTAGATTATGGAGCAATTGCCTATTCCACTGCTAATAAATCTCTACTGAAATCATTAGATATTATTCATAATAAAAGTCTTAGACTAATCTTAGGGGCTTTCCCAACTACACCTGTATCCAGCATTTATGCTCTTTTAGGAGAACCATCGCTACATCACCGCCGCATGTACCTCGCTCTATTACATGCAGCCTCAGTCGCTGGAAATATTTCAAAGCCAATATATCAAAATACTTTTACAAATAAATATGTAAACCTATTCCAAGATATTCGCTATACTAAAAAACCATATTACGAAAGAATTAAATCCATTCTTCAAAACCTAAACACTAATTTCCCGAGGTTTTCTCCTCAGATATTAAATACCCCAAGCCTTGGCTGATCGATATACCAACTTGTGATGCATCTCTAGAGTATATAGATAAATCTAATACACATCATTCTCTGATTCGGTCCAAGTTTAAGGCCCTCATAAATAAGTACCCCGACTACCATAAAATCTACACAGATGCATCTAAATCCGAAGACGGAGTGGGGGCATCAATCGTTTCTTCAGAAAACAATCTTTTTTTCCGTTTACCCTCAGCATGCAGCACATATTCAACTGAACTCTACGCCATATACCGTGCTGTGAAACTTCTTAACGAGCTTACACTCACAAAAGCCCTTATCATAACAGATTCCCTTAGCTCTCTAAACTCAATAAAACACATTTTTCCGAAACATCCTTTTGAAAAGTTGCTAAAATACCAGCTTTCCCAAGCTCATGAACATGGAAGAAGCGTCCAATTTTTATGGGTTCCTCACACGTTGGAATAACAGGAAATGAAGAAGCTGACAGGATTGCACGAGAGGCTATTTTAAGTGATTTGTCGGAGCCGATAGACAAGTGTGTTTCCAGTGACTTAAAAGCTTATTTTAAAAATAAAGTGTTGTGTTTGTGGCGAAATGAATGGTCTCGAACTAATTCCAATCTAAATAAAATTAAAAATAATGTGTCTCAGTGGTTTCCATCGTCGCGCAATAGACGGGAACAAATTGCGGTTGCGCGTTTACGTCTAGGACATACCAGATTAACGCACTCCTACCTTTTCACAAAGAATAATCCACCTATATGTGATCAGTGTAACGTCCGATTAACAGTCGAACCCTTTTTAATAATTTGTAGTAAATATGACCAAGAAAGACAGCGCTACAAGATCCCAAACGCTCTACCACAGGCTCTAGGTCAAAACTGTTCCTATGAAAATATAGTGAATTATCTTAGATCCATAAACATTTTGTACAATCTGTAGGTGTCTAACTTTGTAATTTATATTTTGTTCCGTCGCTAATAACCTTTTGGTGGATGCGACATCTTTTCTAATAAAAAAAAAAAATACCTCCAACTGAAATCAAACAGTAGACAGACAGTAATATTTAATGTCTTATATTTAATATAATATTAGACGAGTTTTTAAGGAAGTAACATATCTGTAATCCGACTTGAATAACTAGAAAAATACTGTTCAAAAAAGAAACCTATGCAGACTAAATAATATAAATGTATTGGTAAATTAGCAGAATGCTAAAGAACATATAAGTTAGAATAGCCTTGGATAAGTCTACAATTGAAAGAAGCACAGGTCCTCCAAGAAAAGATGGAATGATAATATCCCACCTGAATAGGATGCACCGTCGAAGAAAAACGGGTAATTTGCCTATATTAAAAAAGAAGAAGACACAGAAGAATTGAAAGAAGCACAGGTCCTCCAAGAAAAATATGGAATGGTAATATTCTACCTGAATAGGATGCACCGTCGAAGAAAAACGGGTAATTTGCCTATATCAAAAAAGAAGAAGAAGACACAGAAGAATTGAAAGAAGCACAGGTCCTCCAAGAAAAAGATGGAATGATAATATTCCACCTGAATGGGATGCACCGTCG